>OZ022234.1:16918703-17496203 GCA_963978835.1 Tenthredo scrophulariae
CATGTTTGGTATACCAGAATTCGGCATAACCGACGGTGCGTTGATCGAAACGGTAGCAGTATTCGCTCGTCCCGCGAGTACGGAAGTTATAGTATTGCTACTAGCCGTATGGCCGCTAGCCATAGTGGTTATTACGGACGAAGCGCCACTGTATGGAGTAAGAGATCCCCGGGGCACGACATTAATCGTATGAGGATGCGGCTGGTATCCGTCGATAGCGGATTGGCGAAGACCCGCTACTTGCCGTTTATTTGCATGGGAAGAATTCTGCGTCAAAGTATCAGACATTTGAATAGCGACTTCGATTTGCGGCGAACTGGTAGGTGGAACTGTGCTCGACGGTGCCATAGTCGAGCAAGGTGGCGTCGACGATCTTTGCTCCTGCGATCCGGACGAGGACGAGGACGAGGACGAAGAGGATGACTGGGTAGGCTGTTGACCCTGAGGTGTCGACGGCTGAGAAGAAATATGCCCGGGTGTTTGATGAGCATGAGGCGTCGGGGGCTGCGAGTAACTGTGTGGCGTAGACGGCTGCGACAATATTAAACTTTGCGGTGTAGTCGGCTGCGATATACCGGACGTAGAGGACGCAGGATTTTCGGAATTCGCAGGGCTGTGATTGCCTATCGGAGATCCATGGCTAGTGCTCACAGTCCCTCCCTGAATAGGCCTGGAATCGATTTGCTGACTGGTGGGTAATCTGTCGCCATAAGTAGATGATGTTACGGGATCGTCTCGTTGATCAGACTGCACAATGTACTGTCGATGAAATTGCTGTTTGTACTGATCCTGAACGAAGGATTGCGTATCAGCGCTAGAAACGCAGCCTTGACAAGGGCTGTGCTCGGGAACTGTGACATTATTTATCGGTGTAGGAGTCATGCTGCTGTGAACAACTACCGGAGAAGTCGCATGATTTTTAACGGAATTACAGACGGAAGAGGTTGTGGGACTTGGTACGGAGGAAGGCTTTGGTTGTGGAAGATAAGCGTTACTAGGTACATTCGCGCTGTGCGTAGTCTGAGATACTTTTGAGCTATTCAATATCGTAACGTGAGAGCTACTGACACCTGTTTGCCTGGATATTGTGCTGTTCAAAAGTGCCGTTTGCTGGGCAAGATATCCGCTAGGGTCGTCAAGGAAGGAGGGACCGCTGTTCGGAACCGTAGAACCAATTTGATTACTGGACTGTCCCGCCTTATCGGCATAATCATCACCCGGACTGAGATTTGATTGATCAACAATGTTGTTCTTAATCTCGACGGAATGGTGTTGTCGTTTTTTACCGAACGTTCGACTGGCCTTAGCCTTTTTCCGAGCGAGTTCATCGGTCCACGGAGAAGTGGGTGGAATATGATGATGCAGAGGTGGAACCCGATCGAACGTGTTGCAGACTAAATTATTCTGTACAGAAACAGGTGGTGACTGATGAGCCGCGGCTATGGTCCGATTTTGTTGCCACGGCGGAGCCCTTGGATTAAATTGAACGCCACTTGTCTGTCCGTTTGGTCCTCCGATTACGGGTTGAGCCTCGGCGGAATGATTGCTATTGGGACTTCTACCGGGATGATTAACGGTCTGAAATTGTTGGTGTCCCAATTTCGGATCCATACTGACACCTTTAATCGGATCATAGTGCCGCACCGGATAAGGTACCTGATGCTGAGGATAAATTCGTTGCATATTTTCACCGGGCGTACCGTTAGATATTAAATTACAATTTTGTAATACGTGATGTCTTTGCAATACGTGACTATGTAGCTGGTGATGTTGATGCTGAATTTGTTTCACGTTCATATCTTCCTCGCTAATGGCAGTCGGTCGGTTCTGCCGATTCTGAGGATCTCCGTTATTAATTCCGTTCACTATAGGGCCAACATTTGATTGCTGCATCACGTTCATAATCTGTCCATTGAGCTGGTTCGTAGATTGAGAAACTTGATTCGGATACTGGGACTGCGCGCACGCCTGTGATATCTGCTGCTGTTGTTGCTGCTGTTGTTGTTGTTGTTGTTGTTGTTGTTGTTGTTGCTGTTGTTGCTGTTGCTGTTGTTGTTGTTGCTGATGGATTTGCATTTGGAAATGTTCAGGCGCCTGAGATTGTATCAAATGTTGCGGTGGCTGTTGATGTTGATGTTGCTGCAGCTGTTGCATCTGGTGTTGATGAAGCTGCTGTAATTGCGGATGAATCGACGGCTGTGCCGTAGTCTGCGATGGCGTAACGTGATGCAAAAACGCATCTCCCTGATGCTGGGCCCCGTAATTATTCGCGGTTTGCGCCTGCTCCGGATCTTGACTAATATGTTGTTGTTGTTGTTGTTGTTGCTGTTGTTGTTGTTGTTGTTGTTGTTGTTGCTGCTGTTGTTGTATACTCATGTTATGCTTCTGCAATTGTTGCAAGTGAAGCTGTTGTTGAAGTTGCTGCTGTTGTTGCTGCTGATTAATATGCTGTTGTTGCATCACGTGTAACGATTGTTGATTCAATTGATTGATGTACGTAGGCACCTGTTGTGTCATTTGGTTGTTGACAACGCCCTGTTGTTGTTGCTGATGTTGCTGTTGTTGCTGATGTTGCTGCTGTTGTTGTTGTTGTTGTTGCTGCTGCTGTTGTTGGTGAAGTATTTGCATGTGTTGCATTTGCTGGTGATGATGTAGTATTTGTTGCTGTTGTTGTTGTTGCTGTTGTTGTTGCTGCTGTTGCTGAGATATGTGCTGTTGCATAAGCTGTTGTTGTTGCTGTTGCAGTATCAACTGCTGTTGATGCTGCTGTTGAAGGAGCTGTTGTTGCTGCTGCGTCATATTCTTCAAATTGTTTGTCTGCTGATTCATTACCAAAGGATTGCCCATCACCATTCCGGCCATACCGTGTTGACTCAATCTCTGCTGAGGCGTTCGAGTCGCGACAGCGCCATTTATGTCGTGACTGTGCGACGGAGAATTCAATGGCTGGTGATTTATCGATTGGTTATTATTCTGCTGAATTTGCAGATTTGGTATCGCGATCGGCGGCCATACCTATAGAGAACAGAATATTAAAGGACGACAATCAGAAAATCACTTTCCAGATTTTCCAGATATATCGACGTTCGCAATAATTATTGACCGCCCACTCGGAGGCGGAAAGCTTTACCTGTGGACTGTTAGAAACCGGAGAGCCTTGTACCCCGGTTGGTGTAGAAGCGGCCAGGGCACGTTCCCGTTGTGCCAGCAACTGAGACACCGAGACACCCGAATATAAGCCTCCTGCGCTTGCCAACTTTCGCTTCTTCCTCTTACTAAGGCCGTCTGAAAAATCATAAAATTCAAAACCGATATTGGGGGGAAAAAAAAACAGTGGTGGCATTGTTTCAGAAGTGGTAAAAGGAAGAAAGGAACTACTTGGATAATTGACGGTTTGAAAAAGCAATTTAATCGCTGAACAAGAACGTAATCACGATTGTTTAATTATATCCGAGAGGTGAGAGAGGGTCGGGTGAGAGCGGGTGAAGATTTTCCTGAAAGAGAATAAAAGAACGAGTATGGTCGTCGTGGAAGCGGAGAAAAGGCAACATAAATTCAATTCATATTCCAACTCGACAACTCGCAATTATAAAGTTATACGAGAGAAGAGAGAGAGAGCGGAAGAGAGGGAGAATCTGCGGAGTGGTGAGAAAATGGAATAACATTTTCCACTACATCCCCCGCATTTACCTCCCTCTACCTGCATTTCAACGGGGCACTATATTGAACGAAAGGTGTATACATATACCCCGTCCTTAAGCCAGGGCGATATCCAGGCCGAGATATGCCCCTGGTATAGAAGACGGAGTTTTGTTTCGCGTGACGACAACTCCTTCGACCATTTTAACCCCACTGACTCGACCCCGCAACTCTATGCGGTTCCTGCGGTCAGTTTAACGATTTTAGCCACCAAGCCCACCCAAGGTGGGTGCCTCAACCCTACCGCCTCCTGTCCTCCTCTTTCTCTTTCTCTTTCTCTTCCTCCTCCTCCTCTTCCTCCTCCTCCTCCTCCTCCTCGTCCACCTCCTTCGAGGCTGAGTAGTCATGTGCGTGTTTAAGCCTTTCGTTTGCCCAGCAAAGTATTCGACCGCGTCTAAGCGGCTTACGTTGATTGGACCATACACCTCGCGTCTTAATTCGCGGCTACTCAACTTCTTCGTACTATCAGATATAAACGTGACGAAAAACTTCAATTTCCAATCAGCGTTCTTCGCATTTGATAAATGACATTTGTTTCTATCTGATCGATTTGTAAACGGCGTGAAGATCCCCCTTTAGAGGTAAGCCACGAGAATGCTTCCCTTCACGGGAAATCGCCGGTTGAACAAAAGCTCGAGATACTGGAAAGCGGGGCGACGAGAGAGATCCTACTCTTCGAAAGAGCCCGAACTACCCGCCCTCCGTTCAACGAGAATTTCCAAGTTCCTGCAGGGCAGAGAGGAGAGGATGCCGACGTTTGAAGATCGTAATATTGCGATAACAACCGTCAGCGCTCGCTGAAATTGGCGTGATTCGAGAGAGGGTTGGCCCGCCGCGCTTTCTCTCCTGTTATATCCAGGTCTACTTGTCTGTAGGTACGGAAGGGACACGAATTTAGCCCCGCGGTGCTTCTTAGTGTTGAAGGATACAGAGAGCGATAGAACGACGAGGAGAGGAACGGAGAAGGGGAGAGGGTCTTTTATCTGCAAGCCGTCAGAGGATAATTATACCCCGACGTGTGGCAAGGGAATTGAGTGGCGGAGGGCAGCGAGGGACGAAAGATAACTGGAGGGTAGTAACGAGTCCTTCTCCTTCTCCCCTCCTTCATTATGGATAGGGCGATGATTTCGCTGTGACCGCGATTCGAAAGGATAAGTGATCGTTGACTTCGTTCGCGGTTGACGTGTCATCTTTTAAATCTTTCAACGGCCACGATTATCGATAAAAGAAAAAGAAAAAGAAGAAGAAGAAGTGGACGTGGAAGTGGAAGTGGAAGTGGAAGTAGAAGTCGAAGAAGGTCCTTTATCTTCGTTGCGGTTGCGCGCTCTTACGCCCAGCGGCTTTCTTTGAACCCTGGAGGGATTATATTATACAGGGAAAAGTACGAGGGCTTTTCGGAAATCTGTTTCACAGATAAAGAGACCTTTCCCTGTATAGTCCCCGAGTCTATCTCAAGCAGTTGCCGCCTAAAGTGGCTGTACCTCTTCGGGAGATGAAGACTATACAGGGATTGGAAAACCTCGTGTAAACTATACGTAAGCGAGTTACGAGTCAGAATTTTCGAACCTCTAATCAAGGGGATAAGAAAAAAGCAAACTCCTTCTCGATGACTCGATGCTCGTTCAAGCGATGGATTTAAGTAGCCGTGAAATTGTGTTTACGCGATCGTTAACGGTTCTTTCTGTTATAAATTGAAGCCCCTTTTCTTTTTCCTTTTTCTTCGAAGTTGAATGAATCGGTAGATTGAAAGTGATTCTTCCTAGCTCTCCGCCTTTTCCCTAGTATTCTCTTACACGTATATATACCAAGATTTTCGTCGAAGTCTACGCATACCATACAATCTACGGTATTGGTGATTCGTTTTTTACTAAAAAAAAAAAAAAAAAAAAAAATCGGACAAATCGTAATCAATAACCTGTACACCGATCGGGATGTAGAAAAAGTTTAATCCATTAAACACGAAGCAGCGATTCTCAACCTGAACTACGTATATGTTTTGTACGAAAAAGATCTAAGTCGTATACCATATTATCGATAAAAGTATACATACTGTTTTTCAAGTATTCGGACGAACTGAAAATCGTTGAAAATCGACGAGAATGATTACGGAACGTGAGAATGGTACGAAATTTGATTCCGACGCAAGTGAACCTCGATAAATCTGCGATAATAATGATGTGTTAATTTTTTGGGAATTATCAACGGAATCTCGATCATGTTAAAATCGGTGCTACTTCGAGTGAGTCGTAGCTCTAACTGAACGTCGAGTAACTGAATGCGCATGAGCGTCTAGGGGCGCAAAGTCGAGTGAAAACGATGCGCGGTCCGGTACTGCAGCAGGGAGGTTTGGCGTTCCCTGACTTCCCTCCACCACCTTCTTGTTCTTCCCCTGCCCCTCCATCTCCGTAGGGTTCAGGACTGCTTATATTCTCGTATGAAATTAACCCTTATCAACGCGTGTCTACTAGCTTCTTCTCTCCACCTGCGTCAAAACCCGCCCCCCAGCGTCAGGGACGACGAGCCGGTCGATCCCATCGGAAACAGCAACGGCGACGTATATAGGTATGTGTGTAAGTATATAGGTATGTGGGTACGACGCAGACGACTGCGACTACGACTACGACTACGACTACGACGAACTGCTAACACCCGCGGACTCCACCTCAGCCATTCCACTGTTGGACTTTTTCTCTCTCCCGGGACTTATTGATCGCGCTACGACCGACAAGAAGACACGGCTTCGGCTGATTGGCCTCTTTCAAAGGTGGCGAGCGAGAGCGACTGACTCCCACCCTTCACCCACGCCTTGTGGCCCGGACACACCGTAATCCGCAGCCAGTTTATAAAATACAATATGACCAAAGAGGGAGGGAGGGGCGGTGGCGGGGAAGGGGAGGAAAGAGAAGAGAAGGGAAGGGAAGATTAATTCCCCTTTACACGGACAGACGCCCGGCTACTGGAGAGCGCCGAGGTATAGTTATAGAATTTAGGAATCAATTCTTGTCTGGAAGTTAAATCTCGCTGATTCTGCGATGAAATTTTCACCAAACTACCCTACAAGGACGATATTTCTTTCACCCCATTTTTCAATTCCCTGAAGTACGTATGTAGTAACGTACGGTCGAAGTGAATTAATGAACAAAAAGCACACCAGGGATTTTTCAAGCTGGGGTGAAAAATTCACCCTCCTTGTCCACCGGGCGGAGTGAATGGATGAACGAGAAAGAACGAAGCAAAACGCAATAAAAACTAAAATAAAATAAAGTTTTCATTGATTGTAGAACTCGCTCGACCACTGACGATAAACTATGCTTAACCTCGGGTTTATTTGATCCCGGGCTCGAAAGCTCCCTATGCCCGGCACCCCGCCGGTGCTTGCTGCGCCGCTACCACATTCGGGTGGGGGACGCGCTCCTCTCCCTCTCTGGCGTTCCCTCAACGATCCGCGACTCTCCTCCTCCTCCTCCTCCTCCTCCTACCCCCTTTGTCCCCCTTCTGGCATCCCCCAACGCGTCAGAGGGATGCCTGGCGAAGCAGTCTCTCCGCTTGTCGCTTTATATCACCGGAAAATTGGAATTGAAGCGCCGGTAGAAGCGAGCTTTCAAGTTTAAAACGACCCCATAAACCTCCGCGCAAAGCCCCGGTTAAACGTGAAAACGCGAAAACATGCTGGTTAACGTTACGTTAACTTTACACCGAGGATTCAATTTCTATACCAATTATTACTTTTTCCCCCCGTTTCTCTTTTTTCTTTTTTTCTTCTTTTTTCTTTTTTCTTTTTTCTTCGACGCGTCCCGCTTGACATGTACGATAATCAATATACCCAACTGATCCGAAACTGTTCTCGAAACCCTTGAAATTTTCAATTCGATACTCACATTACAAAGCTCTGATAATCTGCTTGCCTCCGTATGAATTTGCGACACGGAGTAGAATATATAGCTTATACTGTACAGCACGTAGAATATAGAATATGGAATATGGAATATAGAATATAGACCCTAGGACTCTAGACTCTAGACTCTAGACTCTAGAGGAATGAGAATCGAAGCAGGAGCTCAGACGGCGACAATGCGCGTGTGCAAATTGTAATTAGCGTGAAAGTAGCACAGAGTTAATTTCATTAGTATCGTTATTTCTTTTACATTTTTATTCATTTCTTCAGAATATGCCACACATGCATAATAATTGATTTGTAAATTGACATGTAAATTACGTACCGACGTAACGGTATTGACAAAGTTAAACAGGGCCGAAATTGAGTTCCGAACGGTCGAACTTCCGTCTTAAAATTTTTTTCTAGTTCTCACGATATGTGAAGCCGAAATCGAAACTCTCTGTACAGAAACCCATTCGACCTACTTCAACCGATAACTTGATGATGTCGTGAATAATTGATAAGATTTTGGAACATTTTTTCCAAAAAGTAAATCCCAAGATGATTACTGAATGAATGCATGCGTGAATTTCAAATTTTTTAAGTTCTAGTCTCTCGGGTCTTTAGCTTTCGGAATTTTGAATCTCCGGTGTTCTTCGTTTCAAGGTTTCTGATATCGAAATTCGAAATTTTTACCGTTCCGAACTCTTAAAATTCGGAACATCGCTTTTATAAGCAGAAAGATGAAAGAATAAAATTCAATTATACATATAATGAATCAGAGAGAAAAAAAAAAAAGAAATAAAAACGTACATGAATAAAAAGTGTCTCGCCTACTCGTGGCACAGGGATCGGTAGCTCGGAAATTCGGAGCGGCATGCTACTTCCGTTTACTATAGGGTCATTACCGTGTCTCGACTAAGGACAGGCGATTCAATCTGCAGTTATCACGGGCGCGAGCCGGTACCAGGAAGGGAAAAGGAAGATCTGGCGAGGGCGGTGCGGGATCGTCGATTTAATCCCTCTCTCTCCCGGGTATCCCAGCTCTCCCTTCCTTTTTCTCTTTCTATTTTCCTTTTCTCTTTCCCACCCTACGCCTACGCCCAGCAGCTTCTCTTTTCCTCGGCTTCAAGTCGCCAGAGATTCGCTCAGTTTCTCGTAATAACCTTACCTACCTACCTACCTACCTACCTACCTACGCGAAGCGATGAAAGTTTAATACCAACCAACCTACCGGAAATTTAATATCCTTTTGTTCGTTGATTTTGTTTTTCGTTTTTCTTTTTTTCTTTTTTTCTTTCCTCGGTTATAGCTCGAATCGAATTACTGAGCTATATAGCAGAAGTAGAAGGCGGTTTTGGTTAACCGAATAAATTTTACTGCGGGATTTAAAATGATTGAAACTACACACAGAGCTTTCTGTACCTACTGCGACCATATATCTGACAATTATAACTAACAAATCGTCACCGAGAATTGTAGAGATAATTTTAAACCCGAATGATACAAGTGGCTTACACGTCTTCTCCGAATTCGCGGTCTCGAATCTATATAAGCGAAACGGCGTGATTCTTCGGCATGTAATCCTCAGCCCTTGCGATTCTGATGGAGGGATCGAGGCCTGAATTGGCCCAGTTCGAAGTGGGTTCGGTAAGGTTTTAGGAAAGGTTTTAGGAAAAGAAGAGAGTAGAAAGGGAGAGTTTTATCTTTCGAGCTTGCAGGATTATTGAGGTTTCCGAATTCGTATCCGGAACGCCTGGAGCACGCGGGGCATGATATATTGATAAATGTGGTTATACCTCGTCGCTTGCGGGTAAAAAGACGTGGGTAGCTTTTAAATCGGAATAGGAGGGTAGGATCCGATCGAGCGAAAGCTTTTTTCTACTGCCGTCGTGCCTGCCACAATCCAGAGAGAAAGCGTCGGCGTATATTCGCTCTTTGGTTCGGGAGGGTATAGAGCGATGAGTTATACACACATGATACATCGCGAAAATCCATCCGAGGGAAGATACGGGACGGAGCTAAACCTATCGACAATAATTTAAGCCATAATATAAGCAGCGATAAAAAGAAAAATAAAGAAACACTTCGGGTTGATTATCTTCCGATAATTTATCGCTAGCCAAAACATTCGCATTTCTCTAAGCCCCGCGATATATATATATATATATATATATACACGATAGGATGAATTGATTTCCCCCGATCCATACAGCCACTCACCGCACACTATACTCCGACGAATCTCTGCAGTGATTCGCTTTGTTGATTGCAATTACGATTACAATTGCAATTAAAACGCGTCGAGTTAAGCGAGGGTATTGTCGCGGCTCGCCGGCGGGTAACTCGATCGTCGATATAAGCCCGGCCACGTATACCTATACCATCAAGAATTACCTCGTCGAAGACTCCAGAGAGAGAGAGAGAGAGGGGGCAGAGGGTGGGGTTGGATATAATAGAATCTGGAAATGACCATTGGGGTAAATTCGCCCGCGAATTCATCAGGAATTAAAGTCTGCTTTGGAAATTTACCGTCACATCGGTAGTTCAATATCATAGAACGCGTTTAATCCCGCGCAACCCCGACATTCTTCATCCTCTACTCTCTTTATAAACTCTTTCTCCTTTCCCGACTTGTTTTCGCAGAAACGAGATTGTCTGGGGGTTATTATTGGAAAGCAAAGTATAGAGGTGCGGGTGGTTGCAACGAACGATGAGGTCACGGGAAGAGAAGAGAAGAGAAGAGAAGAGAAGAGAAGAGAAGAGGGCGGCTATATATCATTCGTGGTTTAATACCACCAGGGAGATCGGAATTGAAGAGGGGGAAAGAGGGAATAGCAGAGGGTTGGGGGTGGAAAAAGAGTCGAGGGCGACGCCGACGCCGCAGCGGCTCCACTAATGCCGCAATTTCATCGTTTTTCTTCACCGCGACTCTTTCCTAATGATTACGAGGGCGCGGTGGTGGCTGTGGCGAACGGAGTCGCGCGTCCCTCGACGAAGTGAAACTTTTGGTCCTCTTCCAATAAAAGTTGGCACGTGCTACGCGGTTCGTTCCTCGTCGATTATATCGCGACGGTATAGATATACCCATACTGCATATACCTACCTAAGTTATATACACACACCGTCGCGACGTCTGGAATTTCGTATATCTCGCAGTTTCGAGTTCGTTGGTGCGCCTCTTTTCTCGGGGACCCGAGGCCGGACGAGCTCGCTCACCGGACAAACTTTCCTAATATACGTTTCACCCGTGTTGAACCGCACAGACAACGCGATATTCCCGCTCCTCTCGTACAAATCAATCCGAAAGTAAACTTTCCACGAACCATATATATATATATATATACCTGCGAGAAATTTTCTTTTATTTTTCTTCATCATTCCTCCACTGCAGATTTCCTAACTCAAAGTATAACCAAATAAAGTTTATCATTTTTTTCAAACAGAATGAGACTTTTTATATTGAGGAAAATACTCTCTTCGCCGTATGGTATATGAAGAAGGATTCGAATAAGTAGAATTTTATCTGATATCGATAACGCGTATATGTATATATACCTATATAATATGCGACTGGAGGAGGGTGTATAGCGGAGATTGAGATAAGCATCCCTCAACCCGGCCGGGATCTTTTCACATATATTTTCGCGTATCTGGATATCGGGTATACACCTATATACATATATATACGTATATGATACGGTACAGTACAATATTTTTCCAATAATGTATAAAGTAGAAGGAAATTTATTCCTCCTTTGAACGACGATACGTTATTATTGTTGAAAGGTAAATCTAGATATGCCAAGTACTTATCCCGATCGCGATCTCGGCCGTACCTCTACTGCCTACCTCATACCTACTCCCGAAGAAAATATTTTTACGTGACTCGATTAGAATATTAGAAACTGAGATAGTACCACTGCTCTCTCTCTCTCTCTCTCAGTTCTAATCTTTTCCTTAAATTTTGTCCCCTCTTTTCACGGTGGAAATAATTCCGAAGCAATTATTCGCTCAAATAATCTACTCAAACATGCCTCTTTCGTTTTTAAATAACTTTTCACCGGTGAAATCTGTGATCAAAGGAAGAAGAAGAAGAAGAAAAAACGCGGGGGAATATACGTATAGGGGCGAGGGCTTACCTAATCATCAAAGATTTCTCTCCGTCCCTAAAAATTATCCCTTACCTTGCGAGGGGTGGAGCTTTTCGTTTGAAAGAAACAAAAAGAAAAAACGGAAAATGAAAATGAAAATAAAAATAACAACATGACATTGTCCCGATTATTATCGGGCATCTAGTTACACGAAATGTTCACGTCCGCGACCGAGGTGCTTGCGGTACTATAAATGATTCAAGCTGTGTCTCACCTTTTTTGGACTTGTCCGATGAGGTAGGCGACGGCGAGGCTCGAGGCGCCGGTACACAAGAGACGGTCGAGGAGGCGACGGGACTCGCCGCGGCTACGGGTAGCAACAATTTCCTCTTATGGTTGCAGAGCTTCGTCATCTCTCTGGTTTTGCCCTGGTCCGGGCACCAAGGTCGTGTAGCAACCTGAAGCGAAAGAAGAAAAGGAAAAATGAAAGTTTGAATTTCCGTTTATTTTCCCCATTGTAATAAAATTAACTATAATAATCAAAATTTCGTGCCAACTCGACACGGCGTAATCCGCTCGTTACAAATTCTGACCCGAAATTATAGTCGGTCGATTGATCAAATGAATAAGAAATTGTGTTAAACGAAGGCGAAGTCAATTAGATTGATGAGAAATCGCAGTCGTCAGTTGTCGATTAGAACTCGGGTAGATAGCTGCTGTTAATAAGTGATGTGCAAACGAAAGGAAGGCAGACTACCGACTACGGAGTAGAGGTATACGTGTATGTCGGTCCGATGAAACTATTGGCTTTGAATTGAAAAATTCAGAGCTTCGGCTGTATAGTTTTACAGCAGAAACCAATAACTCATACAGCGTTGAGTTTTCAACGTTTCAAGAAATCTATGTCACGGTGGGTTATACGATTAAGGAATAAGTAATAATGAAGATCGATATCAAATAAGGAATACGAGAAACAAAGAAATTCTCTGGTACCTATACGTCGCGCGTATATAGTTGTACCGACAATCTGTACGATCTTTATGATCGGCTTGCCCTCGTTTCCGTAATTATATAAGTATAACAGAATCCAGTGCAATCTCTGATGTTCCAAGACTCGGTAACTCTCAACCGGAGTGGCCTTAATAATTTTTATTGCGAAAATTTCCAAGTTAATAAATCCATCAATTGAACCGATCACATGCGAGGCGTAGGTGTACGCGTGTACGATGTACATCTAGATAATTAGTTCGATCGATAATTATGGGACGTTAAATGATGAATAAAAACCAAAGCTGTAGTTATGTCGCCTGCAGAGTCTCGATTAATTGAGAGTGAAAGTTGTCCCCGTATTCGTAATACCGTCGAACGAACGAGGAGACGAGACGAGACGAGACGAGACTTTCGGGTCGTTAAAAATCAGATCATGCGTGCGTTTGTATCTCGGGTGTGTCTTGAGAGCTGGAGCGAGTTTGTAAATTATGATCACGAATACGAGCGATGGGTCCTTTGCAAGTAAAATTAGGAGTAAGGATGAATAAATCTTCGTAGGTGTAGATGGGGGATTCGTTACAGGCGAACTAGGCTGAGCGATTGGTTCGTTAACTCTAATTGTAACGGAGATCGATATACCTAAGCCATCTAATTTCGTGGGGGGATATTGAGTTCAGCCTTATAATTAGCCCTGAGGAACTGCGCGAAGAGTGATTTTGGAATGGGAATGGGAATGGGTATGGGTAAATAAATGAACGAAACCTAATTATTGATTGGATATTTCTATTCGATATTGAAATTGAAACGTAGTTACGAGTCGTTACCGAGTATAACGACTCGTACGATAAATGGGGAAGAAGAGGAACCAGCCTGCATCAGCTCGACGTATCAGAGAAAACGACTTTAGAATTCAACGAGCCGCGATAGACTCTAATATCCTCGTAATTCTTGATAAGCTGTAAGTCGGATGGAGGTTAGCGGTAATGGGTTTAATTAATCATATAAATTAACAATGGCCTGAATACGATGATAGGATTATTGATTTAACCTTGAAGTAATTCCCCGCTTGACTATAAATTATCGCTAATAGCTTCAGACGTCCCTGACTAATTAGCCAAGATCTTTTATCTGTACTTATTTCTTTTTTTTTCTCTCTCGCCCAGAAAGTAGACGCGTATACGTCTAGTCAATATATAATGACATATTTAATCAATATTAATTGACTTTTGGCAAAAAAAAAAAAAAAGAGGAACAAATTACTGTTTCGCGTTAAATACGGCCGTGAGACGAAATTCTTATTTTTTTTTTTCAATAAATGAGTAGAAGCGTCGAGTATTCATTTTTCTTTTCTAAGATATTTTGAAAAAAAAAAAGGAACCATTTCCACATCCAAAATCGGAATAAAATTCTCTGACATTTCCAGGTTTTCCAATTCTCCTGAGATTTAACAGCCACCTTGATTAATGAGCAGCGAGCGTCGCGTCGTGTCGCGACGTCGTGAACCGTGAAACTCCATAAATACTTCTTGCCCAAGTTCTGATTGGACGAAGGGGGGTTAAAGTCAGACGGGAGCATGTCGCAGCTCACAATCCTAATTACCGTCGAAGCGCGAGTTCGCTTTGCTATCGCACCAACAATTACCAACCACTTGAATTCCTCGAAGGCATACCTACACTCGCGGTACAGGTACAGGTACACACATACATGTATAGACACGAGACGTAAGCCAAACTAAAGTAAAGTAAACGTGGAACAAACCCGCAGCTATGAGACTCGCGATTTCTGATTCGCGGATATTCAAACAGATGTTAGAATATATACCGAAAAATTATAAATTCCGTACGGGTTTCCGCGCGAAAATCCGCGACGTCAAATTTAAACCCTCTCGCATCTGCAAAGAACTCCAGTGAGGCGCTCGAATTACCGCGAGCAGACTACATATTCGTTTCTTCCGTTCTTTTCCCCGGGTTCTCGTCCTTTTTGTCCGTTTCCTTTTCTTTTTTTCTTCACCGCACTATACCCAGCCGCAGGATTTATGAGGCTATAACTTTTCGATGCATTCACCAGTCGACCGTCGACGACTGGTGCACCAGCGACGACCCGTTTCACCGGGAAGTGATGCGGTCTCTCTGTGTTTTATTAGCGAGAACTGCTCTTCCACGGATCGTCGCATTGTCCCCGATTACAACGATTACCGCGTCTCTATCCTACTCCTCTTCAAACTTTTACGGTTTTACTCCCTTCTACGTGTATAGGTTTATCACTGTGTAGGTGTATACACGTACCTACGCTTTTAATACTCCTCGCTTTTATACGACTATGACTGCTGGAGCGTTTTCGCATTGTTTAACGAAAAGACTTTGAACACAATGTGCGATCGTGTGAATAGGAAACAACATTGCCCTATGACGCGGTGTTGCGAAAATCAAACGTAACGAGTGATAACTAACTTCATATACTCATGCCTATACGGGAATAAGGAGTAGCTGTTCCGAGGCAAGGACTCGCGAGTCGTAAAATGAAATTTATGCCAAGGGTTATGCTAAGAACAGGTCGCCTGTGTGCGCGAGTACCATATACACGCATCCGTGCATACACGAGGGGTTCATCTTTATTGTGTTCAGAATGATGCACTAAATTCGAGTATGAGGTATATAACAGCGATATTAATTGGCGGATTGCCCCGCGTTCTTAAATTTCCATAACCGGAGTCGTCAGTCACGCGATATTCTTCTATCTTTAATTTCTAAGGGTGAAAAATAAGGATGGGGCGATGGGGAAGAGGTGGATGGAACTTTACGATTCCCATTCATTAAAACCCCGGTAATGTTCGGGTTTGGGTTACAGGTAGAGCTTACTGCAGTCTGCAAACTCGTCCCTTGTCGTATACGGCATACGTATGTAGCTACATACGCCCTGGGGATCTTAAATTATGCAATTATATCGGACGGTGAACGAGGGCCCGTGCAGTCCTGAAACCCCGTCGATCATCGTCCGTAGAATTGTAGCCAGAGTCTAGCTGCGAGGCATTTTTCTTCTTCCTTTTTACCGCTATTTTAAATCCTCTCTCCTTCTCTCTAGACCCCATTTTCTCCCTGTACAAATACCGAGGAGTAGAAATACCCCCGCGCTTTAAAAAATCAACGTTTATTACTCCTGATCGCGTCTATGTAATACACAGAAGATATATACGCTCTCCGAGGTACTCGCCTGTATCCACTCTATTCACCAACGGGATAATTCAGTCGGATTTACTACACGTGGCACGTGTGCTCGGGCACACATTACACATACCTTCGTAATACCTTACACAGTCACTCTCATGTGGCATAAATAAGTTATAGAACCGATGTGAGCTATGCAGACCGATAGACGACGGTCGTCTGGTATAATGAGGTAGGTAGGTAGGTAGGTAGGTACCAGCTACGTACCGCATAGCATGAACGCAGGCAATTGCATAGTCGTTCTTAGTTCGAGCATGACTTACGACTTACGAGTCATATTATCGCTGCCATCATTCTCGGCGGACAAAGTGCCCGTGTTCATTCTACCCTTTCCTTCCTCCTCCTCGACGCAGGGAAAGAAGAGATCCCTGCATTGCATTGTGCTGGCCAATTGTCGTCCCAAATTCTCCCCGAATTAAAATAAAATACCAATTTCTAACCGGCTGTGGAGTAGGTGATTGAATATGGACAGGAAAATTGCAAAGGCAAAGGCGAAGGCGAATGAAATGAAATGAAATGAAATGAAATGGAACAGAGGGCATATGACGATCTCATAGCACAATAATTGAACGTCAAACCGGCGTAATACTGTGGGGAATTCAACAGCCCCAGGATAATACAATTAAATCCTTTAGTGGTCAAAATAGCGTATGAAGTTAGCCGATGAAAACCACGCGGGACGACGGGATAGGAAGAGAGAGAGAGAGAGAGCTGAAGGAGGGTTTTGCGGCCGGAGAAAAGGGTTAACCACCGCACATAACACAGGAGTTAATCCCCTTTTCGCATTTCTTCTTTCCGATCGAATGAAGCCTGCAGCCCATCCCCCGATCAACTTTCTTTCTCGGTTAGTTTTTTTTTTTTTACCGGTGGAAAAAAAAGGCGGAAAATCACACGCCACGTTCTATATCATGCCTATACGCCTTGGAAAATTGCTTCACTTCTTCTCTCAGACCGACGAATGTAAAGAAGGAGTTCCCGATTCCTGATTTCTCTACACCTATATAGCCATACGATATAAGGTTACGCGGGACGGTTTATCACGGCTTATTAACCAGTTTCCTCGTACACGTAGATCATACCGCTAAAGACCTATACGTACCTGTAATCTTTGCGGTAATTAAATCGATCCGTAAAGATACGTCGAAGCTGGCGGTGGTCTTGAAATTGAAAATAAACGATGAAAGCAATTCCCCGATATCCGAATAAGTATAAATTATAGGTAAGTGCGGTAATTGGTGGTAAAATTGAAGCATAATAATCAGTGATTATATAGTTATAGACGCGTATGTGGATATTCGTAATGGTGCGTAAAGAGAAGGTATAACCATTATCCCGAGCGATATTCAAGTTAATTGTCGTTATGTCGTCGTGGTCGGTGTCAGGGACATGAAATTATCGAAAGGGGTTTCTCCCGCGAAGAATAAGCAGTAGGTGTAGAAGAAATCTCGCAGGAGGTTTGGCGCGCTGAGGTAATTGGCGAGGATGACGGAGGAAATTGGCCCGGTCGCTGGTCGACCTCGCGCGCGAAAGAGTAAATTGGATCTTTTACACGTACAAACCTATACAGGTACGGGTATCGGAGGTGAGAATGTATGGGGTCCTATACACAAGCGCATAATGGGGATACGGATAAGTTTAATACCAGCTCGGGCGATGTTCACCGCGCAAACATAACTCCCTGCGTACATCGTTCGGCCAACCGAGCTGCACCGGCCACCGTTCTCCTTTTTTTTTCTTTATCCTTTGGTTTCTTTTCTTTTTTTTATTTTCCGCTTTTTTATTTTACGTTTTTCTTTTCGCTTTTCGCTTTTCGCTTTTTGTGTCAAGCGGGGAACGAGTCAACGTGGATTTTTAGATTCGGCACGCGATTACACCGTAATAAGAAAACGAGAGAGCTAAGAACCATATTATATATACCTATGTAGGTGTGTATGCTTGTCCTATAAGAACACGATGGATGACGTTATTACAACATGAGAAATGCGAATGAATATGCAAACTCTCGGCGGTCAGGATATGAGAAGCGAATGAAAAAGCCCGCGAATACGATAGACATTAGATATTAGTGGAAAACACGGCGAAACAGATATATTATCAACGGCATGGAGCACCTAGGGTAAAATAACGTTCTTCTTTTTCCGCACTTGATTCAGTCCAGTGAATTTCGATTTTCGGTATACCAACTGCCAAAGTATGAGTCAGTGAAATTATTAGCGTCGAATGAAGAAGCTCAATCGAATGAAAACGAAATGAAATAAAAAATCAAATCAAATCGAATCGAATTGAACTGATTGAAATGGTAGGGAATCTCTGGCGGTATGAGATAGAGATAGAGATAGAAAGAGAAAGAGAGAAAGAGAGAGAGAGAGAGGGACTAAAAAATCGTCGAAAAAATGGCTACAAGATTAGAAAATATGAAAACATGATCGAGGGTATAAAACGGCAAGCGAATGAGGGAAGAAAGGACGAAAGAAAGGAGGGAAGGCAGGGTGACATAAACCAAGGGTTGAATATGGGTTACACCGTGGATACGGATAAAATCGATTACCTGAGCGTTTAAAACACGGAGTTAATTCCGATCTGAATTTCCTTATTTTGTATATTCTGTATATTTATTTTTTTTATCTTTTTCGTTTCTCGTTCGAGGGTGAAAATCACGGTAGATGTATACGCAATTCGCACATGTTACACTGTGTTACGAGTCACATACTGCACAGCGAAATATAACAGAAGCGAAATAGGAAGGAAAGGGGAAAGGGATGGGGATGGGGATGGGGGCTAAAAGCTTATCGCGAGGACCTGATCTGCCTGGAAAACGATGAGTTTGCGAATGCGGTAGGAAAGCACGACGCCCTGTTCCCTCGGCAATAAATATCTCGGGTCCGGGTCCGCGCGTGTCTCTCTCTTATACTTCTCTCGTTCTCTCACCGCGGAATATACGTGTGTATGCGTGCACGCCTATGTGTCCAGATTCATACACACCCGTGTATGTACATATGTATATGTATTCATGTGTATAGGTGTGTTACAGGAGGAGGCGGGCGGGCTCGTGTCGAGAAATACGCAACGTTGAATTTCAGTTATGCGGACGTGCTAATAACAAACGGATTCTATTCCGTCGTGAATTCCATCCTTCTATTACGTGGCTGCTGGGGCCTCGCGAGATTTATAGACCGATAAAACATTCCGATATACCTACTCCGCAGACCTATAGGTATATGCGTATACACGCATTATTAGCCAGTACATCTAGTCGTTTGTATTTATGGACATTTTATATACAACGATATCTTCGAGGAACGCGGTTTTCACTCCGCCTCCTATACCTACTCCTCGGTACCATTACCACCGATCATTTTTATGATATTTATTTATCATCAGGAATAAATCAACATCGACTACTCCGACTACTTGATAATTGCAAATTCTCCTTTTCTTTTCGATTAGTATTCACGTTAGACTTTCGATATCGACTTTTTATGCCTTGACGATAAATTGGTAAAAATAAACTATATGAAACTATAAAGTCCCGATGAAAGTTTCGAGAAACGGTATTTACCCGAAAGTCTGAAAAGCCGACTTCGGGAACTTTCGAACGCGGAACACCAGAGGTTAAACATTCGGAAAACTCAAGATCCGAGAATCCGAATCATTGAAAATTGAAATTTACGCATGTATTCATTCAGAATGAACTATTTTTCGTCTTCATGCACATCCTGAGAATTTTGATCCTTCGGAGTCTGAACTTTCGTCTGTTGTTCCGAATTTCAACATTTCTGAAGATCGTGAATCGTCGGAAACGAATTCGAAACTTGAAAAATGTTGAACTTGAACCCGGCCTCGTATACTTAACTCGTATAAAAATACGTCACGATTTTATCTGACGATGCGATAAACTCAAGCAAAGTTCAGCGCTGGCCTATATCCGGCCTTCTCCACGCTCTCCACCTTCATTAGCAATTCGTCCTCATTAGAGCTGGGCGGAAGGGTATTAGCCCTTGGCATACCTACGCCTTTTCCTACCCCTCTGCGGACGGACCTCGCGCGAGGAGATGAGAAAAGGGAAGGGAAGGAGGCGCCTAATCTGAATCGGCAAAGATAAGGCCGACAACCTAGCCGTCGAATCGTCGTCTCCGGTTCTATCCGCTTGATCAGGGACTAAATCCCGGCTAAACCTTTGATCCTAACGAAATTACACTCACCGAATTAGGTACTATAGCTAGGTATAATCCTGAATTCATTGAATAAACGTTACATGCCCAGCCCTCGTGTATATTAATACGTCCAACATGGGTAAAGGTATATATAATCTAAATCGAACGGTTTAATCGATCACCGTATTAATTAATATCGGCGAAATCAGAAGAGAAATAAATTGACTGAGCGATAATCGTAAAGTTTCCAGCTGCTCGTTTGAAACATCGATGATTTATTCGACGATTATTAATTAGAAAATAAGGAATAAGAAATCTTGTAGAACGAAATATTTCGAGTTATAAAACGTCCACTGCTGGCTCGACGTTGAGTAAAAAATAATTATTCCGGTATATAATCTAAACCGGTCGTTTTAAAACCGCCCCCTATTTTTAGGTGTAAAAATCCACCTACCCCGTTAACTTTTACGACTTAAATAGCGAGCCATTCGTACAGGGTAGTAATTAAAAGCAAACAAAGCGGCAACGACGAGGACATCCTCGTTGTATAGATAGGACACCTAATTTCGTTCGGGTTCTTTGGGTAAACAAGTTTTCACGCCGGTTAGTTATAGGTACCCTCTATGTGCCGGGGGGACTGGGGCAAAAAATAGAAATAAAAAATTCATCAATTTTCTGCCCAGGTTTCCCCTATTTTTTTTTTTTTTTTTTTTTTTTTCCACCGAGAATCAGAAATTTATTTTGTGAAGAACAGAGAAGAGAGAAGAGAGAAGAGAGGGAAGAAAAGCACGTCGATGATAATCGGGGTTCGGGTGGAAAAAATTGAACCACGCTTAATTGCGAAACCGCGATTCGCGCAAGAGCAAGGGGGGTGTAGGTAAGTTTCAACGAAGAAGAAAGTTGTCTTCGCGGTTATGGGAGTCTCGGCTCAAGGGAGGTCCGAAAGGTCTTCATTGTCCTGGATAGGCGGGATGTCATTCCCGGAGAATCGTTCGCTCAGAGCACCGGCTAATAAAAACTGGAAATTCTGGTTCCCCTGGAGAGGTGAGCATCAGCAGCAGGGTTCGGAACGGGTGCGCATTACGCGCCCGGTTGTAGGTAGTACCTACATACTTGAAAGACGCCGAGCGTCGCGTCGCGTCGCGTCGCGTCTCGTCGCTTCTTCGGTGAGCTGACCGCGGGACCAGGGATAGGAACGGGTCATCTGAACTGATGCTATTATTCGCCACGCGACAATTACGTCCAAGCTTTATACCAATTCGTTCACTAGAATTATATAGGGAGTCATAATAATTATCAGATAAACGACGGCAGCCATATAGCACGTATATACTAACGCGAGGTGTTAGTAAATACAATTATAATTACTTCGTCAATTCGATTATCGTAGGTTTGGAAAAAGAAAAAAAAAAAAGAAGAGTGTTTTCGAATTATATAGAGGAGAAGGAAATTAATTGAATAATTGAAAAGAGAGGTGAGCAAATAGAGAACGATATTATCGATGTCGCGTCACATCCGCGATAAATAATATGAAATGAAAATGATTATCTTCAAATAACAACAGATTAACGAGTATTTTAATTACGAAGAACCTGCTGCACTCGTGCGCGGGATACGTAGTAGCTGGTTATATACGCGATACATAAACGATCCACCGCACGGATTGGGTTGACCCGTGTATGTATAGCTAGGTATAAGCCATTAATGTAATATTCAATATTAACGGCTTACGTCAATCCGGCTGTACACGTTCGCTAAATAAATAACATTTCGGTTGTTGAACGAAAGCGTATAACAAATCGTGTAGCAATCCAATTTCCCGATTCGTAATACCAATAAAAATGATTGGGGCGAAGAAAAGAAAAAAAGAGGGGAAAGCAAAATTTGACCCGAAAATTGAGTGAAAGGAGAAGAACATGTTACATGACGAATTAGAATCACGCACATTTCCCTCACCATATACTTTCGCATCTGATCGATGATAAGAATACGTGGGCAATTAATCCCGTCGTCTATATCAGGTGTGTACGTAGGTATGCTGGTACACGTTATTCTGGGAATAGGATATTGAGGTAGCGAAATTATCCTAGCGATTTAAAAATTGACAAATGCCTTATTTCATCCTCGAGTCCCGCAGCATGCAGCATGCAGCAGCAGCAGCACAGCAGTTCTGTATAAATTTGCCATAGCGGGGGTGATTTACGTAGGCACTTTGTAAGTAATGGTAACTCTATAACGTTGGAAACTGCTGCAGTTCGCAAAGATCTCTGCAAGACTTCAGTACGAGGAGGAGGAGGAGGAGGAGGAGGCATTCGTTATTTACCGCATATGTGCCGTAGCTAGGTAGGTGGGTATACGTACGTACGTACGTTGAACGTAAACCATTACAGGAGACAGTGACGCGAGTTACTCGCGCGGGGATTCATCCTCCTTATTTCCTTCGGCTTCATTTCGTTCCTTATATCGTTTGCATTGAAATTTTTCTCCATTTTTTTCAGCATTCCTTCATCTAGATATATCGGATTCGCTTATAGGAAGGTGAAAACAATTTTTTCGACGTCGACGCGCGGGTTACTCGATGATCAAGAACAAGAACAAGAACAAGAACAAGAACGAGAACGAGAACGAGAACGAGAATGAGAACGAGAACAAGACCAAGAACAAGAATACGAAAAATAAGAAGGAGCTTCCCGCTCGTTCGGTTCGTGCTCTTCGCTGGTTTATAGACGATCGGTGTCTGCCCGAACGTTCAACGTCGAGAAGTCCCGCGCGTGGACCACTAGGCAGGGAAGAAGCTGGGATGCGATGCGATGCAGGTCTCGGACACCGGCGGACTACAGCCTCGTGGAATGCCGTCGTAGAGGCTCTCAACTCGACCCAGTAAAATCTCAAGAGACTATAATATTATCACCTTTGATATAAAGCGATTTTATTATTTTATTTTATACCCCGCGTGAATCGATCTCCCATTCTGATCTCACGCCCGCCCTCGCCTACCTCGACCTGCACCCACAGTATAGTCAACTTCCCGCGTCTTGTATATTAACAACGTCGTCGTCACGCCTAGGAGGGTTTCTGGGTCTTCTCATATGTATACCAGACAAAATGAAAGAAAGAAAAAAAAAAAAAAAATGAGAATAAAAAGAAGAAGAAGAAGAAGAAGAATAAGGTCCGTGCGAGTTTTCAAGACGTCGAAAATACGTCACCGGAAACATACCACTTAAATGGTAAATACAGTTTCCGGTCTTCCCCTCGATTTGCATACTAGTGCGGATTCTCTACGAACCGTGCAGAAAAGGCTTAACCATTTCTCTAAATACTCTCAGCTCACCCTGTTCAATCATCTTCCGAAGAACTAGCATGTCAAATTTATTTTAGACAGCCAAATTTTATTATAAACATCGCTATATTCATTCGTGTAACCGGGACCCGCACACCGCGATAAAAGAAATTTATTCATTCCACTTAACAAGAGGCAATATACCTTATAGAGATGGAAAAATGGAGCAGCAGCGAATAGGTATCAATTCCAGCTCGTAATTTCCCATCGGCTTTCTCTTTACTATACATCGTATACATTCGACGGTAAATTTGTGATATGTGTATGCATCTACGTGTGTATGCATGTATGCATGTATCTACCTGCGAAACGATGTCTGGCTCAATTACATTTACGAGTAGAAAAAGAGTGCAGAAAATAAAATGAAAGGAAAAAAAAAGGAAGAGGGGGGAACAGGGGAAAAAACTAGCACGGCTGCATACATCCATAGATGCAGGAAAAGCAAAGCGATGATGCACCAGCGATAGAGAAATATGAGGTACTCTAAATGCACGTGGCACGGTATCAACGCGATCAGCCGACTGACGCAGTCGTGATTTATTTCAACGCGAAATGTTTTACACTGCAGCAGACAGGCGGGAGGAAATAAGGGAATGTATATCCCGTCGACAGGCGAAGTTGTTTATGCCCCGTTCCCAAGCTAGGGAACTCTGGCCAAAAGATTGGCATCGAGTTGTGTCGCATAAATAGATAAAGAAACGATACATTATTCCCCGAGTTGCAGAGGGGTCGAGGAAGCATGGAAACAGGAAGGCAACAGACGTTGAAACCGCAGATATATTCCATGTATAAACCAATCGACTTTCTGATCACTGATCGGCTTTGTCCATTCTCTCGTCTCTGTGGGTCTCTTAAATCAATGAATCCATTAATCGACGCCGCTGATTCGATTGCATCGAAAGTGCCGATGAAAAAGGGGGAGAAATTCGACGACCGCATAAGAAGCCCGGTTATAATTTCAAGTCAATCAGTGGAAATGCGATTATCCAAGAAACGGGTTGAATGGGGCGATTCAGTCGCCATTCTCCAAGGGCGTCCCTTGATTACGGTAACGGCTAGTGTAGGACAACGCGCTGACACGATTGTAACAGCACCAGTTCTCTCCATTGTGTCCCTATTTAAGTGGCATTAGCCGACCACCACCAGACGCGGTCTACAGAGCCAAAGCCCGTTGACCGATTACGTGGAGTGTGCCGGTGGTACGATATTAGGTACATACACTCGCGATGATCGTATAACGAGATTTCTGGGCTCCAGGGTGGAAGCGAACGCGGAATACGTCGGTATGTAACTCCCCGTCGATTTCAGACGCCAATAACCGATCCTTCCATCCCTCGTCATTTCTTTTTTTCTCCCTTTGCTTTTCACCATCCCCACGATTCCGTATACCAAAAACGAATTACTTATAAGTTTCCGGTGTTTCCCTCGCTCAGCAAAAGCATCGGTAGTTATTTCCGGGCGCGGAAATACTTCGGCTCTTATAGCCGCAGCCCAGATCGAGAAAGTCGATTGAATATCAGCTGGGTGGATCTCGGGACCGACTGGTAAAGAAATCGGGTAAGTTTATTGAAAAGTTTGATCGAAGTAGGCGCGATCATTCGGCGATCAAATCTCCGTCAAGATCGGTCACACGAATTAGTGCTCCTTCCATCAGGTATAATGCCTCGGTGAAACGGAGCGATGCGATAAAATATAGAACGTCGGAGTTTGAGAAGGAGCAGAATTTATTCGACAATAGAGAAACCCAGGCGCATGCATACAGAAAATGATAATTTATTGGCCTCACGTTGTTATTGTAGCTGCATCCGAACAAGGTATGGCAAACAGGGAATTCTGCATCGTTCTATAGACATAATATAATGGGTGGTGCGCCGTTTGAGAGAATGGCTATTACACCGAGACAGATAGGTATACCTAGTCTATTCAGTCTCGTGGATGCTGCGCCTACTGGTACCCATCGGATCTCGGTGCATCAGCGTGTTATGACGCAGGCTGTTGCACCGAGAACTCTGCGAGCATGAACGTGATCATGAAGAGAACCACGGCTGGATCTGATGCTTCGTGGCTGAGCCCGAACTGACAAGCTGAACTGAATACGATATTAGTAGAGAAGAACGAGGATGCGCCAAGTTGCGTACATATGTATATAGGTATATACGATCTACGTATATGCCTGTACTTGTCACGTACACATGCAATGATGCAGGTCCGTGGTTTTAGTCCAACGGGGACGTCAGCTTGTCTGAACACCGACTGACATCTGGTTCGCGAGCGTGGGAGTGCGGTCTCGTCCTCTCTTTCCTTCTTATATTCTTCTCTCTCTCGCCCTATACATTATATAGTAGAATAGTGTAGAATAATGAGAGGGACATTAGAGGCAAGGACCAGTTTGTCAATTTTCTCTTGCCTCATTGTCTGCGAACGAGGTCTGGAGAGACGAGAAGACGAGAAGACGAGAAGACGAGAAAAGGAGGTGAACTAGCAATAGTGTTAATCTAAACGAGTATTTTCTGTTTTCTTTTCTTTTCTCTTTGTCAGAAAATGAAGAAAATAGGATCGAAAGGTATTTGCGGGGGATAGACGGCGGAGTATTTGTTTATTTAAACGAAGTTCGCGACTCCGTAGGTAGGCGGAGGGTATAGGCAGATAGGTACGGGTGTCTAGATTCTGGAGGGTCGCCAAAGTCGACTGACTTTGTCTCTGGTTGTCTCCGGTTGTTCCGGATGTCCCTACAGAGAAGCGCTTTGACTCGAAAACGTGAGTGGAATTTATACGACACGAGGGGGAAGAATTCCCCGATTCTTTGCTCTCGACAGGCCAGCGACAAGGAGGTATAGAGAAAGAGAGAAAAAGACGCGAATCAAGAAGAGGTCAGAGAGGATGAGGAGGGAGCAGCAGTCAACCAGCCGCATTCACTGCCGAGGATAAGGAAAAAAGGTGGAAGAAGAGCTCACCGAATTTAAAAGAGGGGGTAAAAAAGTGGAGGAAGAAAAGAGTGAAACAAAAAGCTGGAGAAAGAAAAAAGAATAAAAAAGAAAAACGAAAACTCACACAATATAAGAAAGAAAGAAAAAGCGAATGCGGAAAAAGGTCAGAATCTCAATTCACTGTAGCGTGAAAAGAGAAACAATGCGAAACACTTTAGTACCCGGGGCGTAAAGTGTACACTGTACAGTATAGAAGTGAGAAAATCGTAAGCACGCGGGGGTATTGAAGTAGAGGAAATATGAAAACAAGTGTAAAATCTCGTCAGTATATGAGAGACGGAGACGGGGAACTCGCGAGTTTGGTAAGAGAGTTCGTAGGAATTACCGTAGCCATGTCAGCAAGCAGAATGAGCGAGGGGATGCTGCCGGGTAGAATTCTGCACCCCCGTTGGCACCAGAATCGTGTGGCTAATAACCTTCCTTTTGAAACAAACCAGCTTGACTTCTTCTCTCAATCTGGGACCCGCTCCCTTCCTATACCTACCTCCTCTCCGCGCCCTCTCGCACCCCATTTAATCTCCCTCGTTCTTCTCTCTTTCATCGCTTTTTATACAGGATTTAGACGTTTATCCGTTTATCCGTGTTTGAACCTGCACCGATAAGTCACCCTCGCGAAGGCGTTCGTTGATACTATTGCAAAACCAGGTACCAAAATCTGTACGAATAAGATGTTAATCTCGATGGTCCACGGAAAATAAATGAAAAAAAAAAAAGAAGGGAAGAAAGAAAGAAAAATAAATCGCCGATTTATAAGTATGTAATCGAGTTGTTGTTCTCTCCTTTGTTTTCGCGTAGGTATAATCGTATAATTCGTATGTAATTATGTGACCCCTGAGTCATCGCGCCAATTAATGTCGTAACTATATGCGTATATATATATATATGTATTATTATAAAAGCAAGTCTGGAACGGAAGCGGAAATCACGTTCCAATATTAGCGCAATTTTTATCTCGCAATAATGATACTTACCGTAGATTATTATTGTTACCATTAACCATTGCCATTATTCGTATTCCTTTTTTCTCTTTTTCTTTTTCTCCTTTTATATCATTGTCGGCAGGCCTCTCTTGTCCCTGTTTTATCATCTGTTCGATCGAGCGTGAAGTCTACTGAACTTAGTAATAATTATGAGTATAGAAATCTACTACATGTGTACAGATCTTTCTGCGGGAGAGAGAGAAAGAAAAAAATAGAAGAGGGAATAATTTCGTACGAATATCGCGGGTAGCAATGTTAATCGTTGTGTATTTGTGAGACACGAATTTCCGTGACTAGGTAAATTGCGGCATAAAGGAATATATATATATATAGTTTGTACTTGTTGGGGTAAGGAGACGGGTGACGCCCGCAGCGCAGAAGTACTCCGCGTAATTTCCGCATTTATATAAATATAAAACGTAGAAATCTCTCTTGAGCGATTTAACTGCCATTAGAAACGAAAGTGACGGTGAAATGTAAGTGGATAATAATTATGTAGCCTCCAGATGTATAAATGCTACCTACTGCAGGGAAGAGAAGGAACGGAAAACTCCTTAGCTTGTGGAATTAAGGCAGTGTTAATATCAACTTTCCGAGGGAGGGTCGAGCCAGTAAAAGCATACAGAAGCAAGGAGGGGGTCGCCCGTGGTGCCGGGTACGTAAGGGAAAAAGAAGGGAAGGAAAAGGAAGAGGAAGAGGAAGAGGAAAAGGAAAAGGAAAAGGAAAAGGAAAGGGAGCGGGAAAAGGAAAATGAAAATGAAAATGAGAGGAAAGGGTCCCTCTGAAAAATAATTACGTCAGAGTTAAGAATCGTTCTTTCCGAGTGAAAAAATTCTGAACCTGAAGTCAACCGGGGGAATTTTTAACGCTAGTTCCACAGCCCCAGTTACCGAGTCTTCATTAAAGATAGCGTATCTCGTTCTAAAATAAATGAACTCAACACTTACCGAGTTTAAAAGAAGAGAGAACGGACAAATTCATTAATCATTGCATTCCTTTTAGCTTCGTTATCAAGCTCGTTGATTTTTTTCGTTTTTTCTTTTTTTTTTTTTTTCCTGACAATGAAACGAGATCTGCGATTCGTGCAAGAGAAGGAAATACCCCCATCGCCCACAGGGCACCGAATGTATACATAAACCCTAAAAAAAATCGATCTGTATGAAAAAGACTGAGTTTAAATGGCATGGCGGGACAAAGGGGGCCGCAGACACTTCCATTATACCTGCATTAAAATTAGAGAGCAGTTAGTGACTTTTTTTTTATTTCCAGACACAGCACAGCTTTACTGACTCGAAGGGAACGGAAGGGAAGAGAAGTGAAGTGAAGTGAAGTGAAGTGAAGGGGATGTGAGCGGAGTCTGCGTCACGGGCGAAAATGAAAGAACGCAATTATTATTGTAACAACGAATGGCTCGCCCCGCTTTTCGGCGTCTATATAGGTACAACGTGTTTTTTTCTTTTATTTTTTTTATTTTCCACCGTTAAAATCGCGTCTCAATTTACGCGGATATAAAGCGACAGTGTAAAATCGTAATTCCACATCAAGCCAGTGGGTAGATTGTACAGTGATAAATTGTTTCTGTCAAATGTTCTCTCTCAATTATATACACATACTATTTTTACGTTATTTCACACCGACACAAGAAGGATTCGTATTAGGCGAGGGATTCAGGGTTCCAGAAAATTTAACTCCATTCCTCAGGATGTCAAGACGAAAAACAGTTCGTTATAATCGAGATATTCCCATTTACAGAAACCCATTTCATCTACTTCATTGGATTTTGGAATTTAGAATCTGGAATTTTGAATTTTTAATTTTGACCCGGCCCCGCTCGAGCGAACCTATTCGCGCGTGGAATCTCGCGACAGTCTTCGCGTACCCCTCGCGTAATTAATCTTGAGATAATTGCGTGGTTAATAAACGACGTTAACCGTAAAGGATTTCCATTCCCCCTCGGCCCGTGCCACTTGACTTATTACCTTGAGACAGGAATCATTTCTGCAACGCGCATTAAACTTGTCGACAAACAGATCGACTTCCACGAAGTATCGCAACGAAATTCGACTAAGGTCGAAATCCAATAATTATTTTATTTAGAAGGAAATTAGCGGCTTCGTTTTACCCGCCTATTTACTCCGAGAAAATAATTCAGACCAAAACTAACTGAGAAACGGGATTAGGAAAATGAATTATCGTCAAGACCCCCTAGATTCAAAAATTTCTAATCTAATTTCATTCCCTGGGTAAACGAGTTGCAGGCGTGTTCAACAGAACCACTACTCGGTCGATGCGCGGCTAAAATCCGGCCCGATATATCTCCCGATCGAGTACAAACGTCAGAGCTGTATGTAGTCAGATAGCTACACAGGTTGAATCCAACGAAGGTACAATTAAGCCCGTATAGGTACGGTTAATCGACTGGATGTAAATTTCATCCGTCCCTCACCGAGGTAGTACCTAATCGATTTAAAATCGCACGCGCAACTAGCCTTACGTTATTTTCATCAGTGCTGAACCGCGCGGGATAATTCGAGAAAACAAATCACCGATCTCGTTATTTTTCGAATTCATTTCCCGGTAAGAAGATGAAAATTGATCAAGTCGCGTTTATTCATCTCTCCTTTATTTTTTATACCCGAATAAGCGCGACGGCTCGGTTCAACTCTGTTTATGTAATACGCTCGATTAGACAAGGTAGGTGGATACAAGTATGGTACAAGGCTGTAGGAAATAGCGCTCGGTTATTCCCCTTTACTTCTATATAACGCGCAATTTCAGCGCAGAACTTATAGCCGCGCGGCGTGGATCCTGCGGGTTCGCCCACGCTGCGTACCCGTATGTTGATGCTTTGTCTCATGCACAGATACCTACCTACACGGTTTTTATCTATCAAAAGTCTTCGGCCTCGAGGGAAATCCGTCTCAGGGACGTCCGGTTCCTCGTGTGATTTTTTTTATTTCTTTATAGCTATACGATGTATAATTCAAGGTGTTGCTTCAGTAACTCCGAGCTGCTTCGTCTTATTATTCCCTTCTTCCTTCGCGATTCGAACATTTTCTAGACGCTAAAAATACCGTAAAAAAAGTAAGAAATCGACGAGACCCGATGTACAGAAACGCGTGCCTCGACCTTCGCGACTCGATGTATTCAAATCGGTTCGGCCGGGGCGCGTGCCTCGGCGGAGGTAAAAGAGGGTAAGGACTTTATAAATCGACCTTAAAAATGGATTTCCCATCGATATATTTCCTCCCTTTTTAGCTATACGCGATGATAAAAAACTGACTTTTATACCCTGCGGCAACCCTCCGCCTCTCTTGTGCACGATAAAATATCATACATGTATACAGATATGATAAGGCCAGGATTTTTCGAGGCCGGATTGAAGATACGAATTTCGTAAGTCCGGAAGTGGATTTCCGTGAATCGAGGGTCTCGATTAGGATGAACTATTTTTCGTTCTCAAATTTTCGGATTTTCGAGCTGACAGCTCCATGTTCCGAACTTGTAAATTCGACATCGTCTGAACCTTTATAATTCGGAAATTCAACCCAGCCCCGATTTCGTCGTTTAAATAAAATTCAAGATATATTTTATAGAGTATCTCCTAAAAATCGTCCGATTAAATTCTCGTTTGAGAGGTGAATCTAATCGGTTAAATATGCATATTAATAATTATAGTATAATGGTTACGACGGGGAGAATTATGCAGGGTAAAAGTATTCCGTAAGTCGAGTTATGCTCGTCTCGGTTATTTAATTTAAGGGTAAGGCGATTCGGCGTGCGAAGGCATTTCGAATCGGCGTTATTCTTAAAACTGTGAAACGTGAAACGGAAGCGGCACTAATTATTTTCATTACTCACATCCGTTCCGTGACTGATTACCGTCGGCAGGTGTCCGAGGTAGGCGGTGCAGTATAATATCTACGATAATAGTCGCAAGCTCTCCGCGCGGTCCTGTAATATCTATATCTACCTTCTTTATTCAAAACGAATTATTATTTCATCAGAGTTTGATAAGTGCGGCGAGTTCTTCAATTAAAATACGGAACATCTGGTTCATGATTCTGTTCCGATTTAAAAAAAAAGTCGCGAAAGAAGCTTCTAGCTACCTTATATAGGTACGAGGTCAGAGAGCGACCGGTATTGTCATTTCCCCAAAAAGTCTAAATGAAACTTCTTTAAAAATTCACCGACTGAATTCGACAGCTGAATAAAAATCGCCGAGAATAAAGACGGGGGGAAATAAAAAGGCAGATATTCTTTATCCAAATCCAAACTCGAAAGTTTGACAGCTTGAAAGCTCGCGCTTCTTCTCTCGCAACTTTTCCCGGGCGTTTACCCCCCCGCGAATCTATAGGTATACGTCTCACAGAGAGAGGATGTTCTATGAAAGGACGAGCCACGTTTTGTCTTGCCATTCATCTCGGTATTTTCAATTCTTCATTAATCATATGAAAGAAACTGAATGGAAATCGTAGAACTTTTTCTTTACATATTTTGAGACGTTCGCTGGCCCATGGGAGCATTGAAATTCTAATATGACCGAATTAAGGAGCACCCTGATACCTCATGTATTTATATGTTCGAGTATAACAAAGCTCGCGAGAGAGAAGGATTCGCGGAAGGGAACGCGAGGATCGGTGATTTCGAGACAAAGCTTGAAGCTGGGCGAGGGCAAAAACGTTAATTAAGTGCGGTGAAAATATGCCGGTGGAATGAAGGTGAAGGTTTGTCGGGATAAAGGATCCAGTATTGATCGAGAAGCTCTCTTTCTCTCTGCCGCTGCAGACCACACTCATCTCTCTCGTCGTAAAACCGAAACTCCCACGACTGCGGGGACCCCGGTTCTCACATTATCATCCACCCGCACCGCATTCGTTCAGAATCAGTTTCACGTGCCGCACTTCATCCATGGACCTAACTGGCGCATTTGCAACACGGACATCTGCAATACGGACATAGACTGGACGTTTTCACTTCATATAAAGGAGAAAGAATAATCCTGGAACAAATCTGTGGTAAATCGAATGTAGAAAATGGACAAACGTTGGAACGTGCAAAATCTAGAATAGCGAACGAAGGAATGAACGAACGAACGAACGAACGAACTTCCTCTTCTCTTCTCTTCCCTCGCAGAGATAGTGATAAATTTCCTCCAAGCTGTTTGCGGACTTTTTCACCTTTCGCAAGGCCAGAGATGATTTATTTGTCTAAAGACTGCCGTGGCTGTGGCTGTGGCTTTGGCTTTGGCTGTGCCAGCTCCTCGGCTCGGACGAGAACCAAAAGGATGAAAACATATCTTTCAAGCGTTCTCCAACGATAAATCATTAGGAATTGTAAGAAGAGCTAAAATCAAGCTCTCGTCGTTTGATATACGGTTTTAAATTGGCCGTGGTGTAATTCGTGTATTTGCGTTCGATGAGGCCGGGTTTAAATTCCGAATTTTAGAAGCTCCAGTGTTCTTAGTTTCGAATTTTTCTTTAACGGCGATATCGTAGACTTCCGGGTAAATATGGATGACAATATTGAAATTCGGAACTTTGGATGATGTCGATCGTCAATGACGCGATGATGATGTTGGTATAGATAAGAGGACTTTGTTGGAGCGAATTTAAAACGAGTTGTCATGCCCATGCCGCATAACCGATTCCATACCTCGTTAATTATTCTCAACGACAAACCGACACGATATATAATGATTTTGATTGACGGTTTGGCATAATACATAAGCGGCATTAGAGCCCGACTATTTACGACGCGTATCACGTAACGGCGTCACTATCCAAGGTCGCGACTCCAAGACCCCCTCTTCCTCCTTCTTCCATCCCTATTCGATTACAATTACCTACTAAGATTACAATATTATATACCTTTAAGCCGGTGGGGTTCCCGCTTCTTCACGATGCAGAGCTGTACATACGCACGGGATGGTAATCACTAATTATTGCCTGCGCTTATAGGATTCCATTCGAGGTTCCATCCCATCCTACCTACACGAAAGCTGTGTTCAACGCGTAGGTTACAAACCATGTAGGTATACCGTCAAATGAGTAAAGTATAGTTTATATCAATTAGTTATCAACTCAATATAGGGTAAAGGATAATAATGGAAGATCAAAAGGGAGGTAGATGGAGGATAAAAGAGGTGAAAAATGTTTTAGGAATGGGGTAAAAATAGCGAAGGCATATGAAGCGAGCGGCGTAAATATCGCGTAATGTAATTTAAAAATGTAATTGCTCTTGTCATGGCTCCACGTTCAAGTGGTGCAGTATCTACGGTGAAGCGAAGTTGGGGTTTGTGTGTAAGTGTACTGGTACCTCGTACATACGCGAGGATGATAAAAGTCCGAGGGAAGAGAAGAGAAGAGAAGAGAAGAGAAGGGTAGGGTGCAACAATGGGTGGTCGGGAGTGGAGGAGGCAGACTCCCGCTTCTGTAATAAGTTTTCGCGTAAAACGAAACGGGAATTATCCGAGCGTGAATGTGCCGGGGAATTGTATTTCACGGTAACCGGGATGAAGGCAAAACATTCCCTGGCCGCACGGCGTGTCTCTCTATCCCCATACTTGGCGGTTGGCTACACGTCAAGCAGAGTATAAAAGCCCACACAAGGTATAGACTCGACGTAGGTACCTATACACCCCCCGTACCCAAAAAGCCCCGGAATAAAGATAAAGGATTCCGAGGATTTCATTATGCTGCGATAACAAGTATTATCATATTTTAAACGCGTCAATCCCAGCTCCCGATCTCTACCGTATAAATTATCGACAAAGGATCGAGGATCGAGGATCGAGTTAGCGCGATATCAATTTCACCTTGACACGAATATACGAGGATCGGTTAAAAATAATGGTCTCGAATTGATTAACTTTTGACAAACGTACTGGCAGTATAGATTTCCGACTCCGAACAACGGGACGCCCCTGTCATAATAGCCTTTTGTGCGTTGGCGAAACGTTTTAGTAGGCGGAAAAACGTTCGTTATGCTTTTTCCATTAATTATTCCTCCTTTATTTAGTGGGCTTGTACACAGGTTTGATAATATAAAACTGAAACTGTCCGCCGTCGTTGACAACGACTGTTAGGTACATTTAGATCGAGGGTACCGTGGTGCGGAGGACCTGGTTCGTAGTTATTTATTCAACAGTACCACGGCGGAGCATCTCTTTCTTCTTCCCTTCTTTCTCTCTCGTCGTCACACTGCATTATCGGTGAGTGGGCTCGTGTAATTACTGTGAACCGAGTTCATAAAAGCTGCGTTACACATCTGATAAGAACGGCAGCAATTAAGGCAATATATGCATAGTGATGCAGTACATTTTGTTGCACGATATCCCCCTTATATTCACTTATTAAACGGTATAACACACAAGAACGCATACGACGCCGCGCACGATTGCTCAACGATTACAAACACGTTCAAGGATTGATATCTGTAACAAGGAGGTACGTATAATAATGAATGATGAATATGCAACAGAAAAAAAAAAAAAAGAAAAAAGTCCATCTGGAGGTTCAAAATTTCGAATAATAAATATCTAAAAAAAAAAGGGGAGAAGGGTGTGAAAATTTGAATAAGGCGGATTGAAACGAACCTTTGAACTCTTTATATACAGCTGCAAAGAGTCGAGACGGAAGAGAAAGAAAAAGGTTGTGTCTGGAGTAGGTACTGATATCGTTCGTACCTACCTACCTACCTACCTACCTACCTACCTACCTCGCTCGCTAACTCTAAGTTATATACGAATCCATATTGTTCGAGACACTGGCGTTGCAGATAATGGAAAGGGAGGAACGGAGAAGAAGACGAAGACGAAGACGAAGACGAAGAAGAAGGAGAAGATATGTACGAGGGGAAGAAATCGCTCGGGGCTGCTGCGAGACGGAAAGAGAAATGGGAATGGGAATGGGAATGGGAATGGGAGGTAAGAGTGAGTTGGCCGTCGAGACGACGAGGTGAGAGAAGACGTATGAAACGAACGTGAACTTTGAGCGCCGCGGCGCTTCGCTGTCTCGTTGCTGCTGCAGAGGATGGAGAAAGAAGACAGAGCGAGAGGAAGAGGAGGGAATGAGAGCCAAAGAGCGAGGCGAAGGCGAAGGCGAAGGCGAAGGCGAAGGCTATGGCAAAAGCAAAGGCGAAGGCGACTCCAGACTGGAGAGTCAGGTCGATATCTACCGCGGGCAAGCAAGCAAGCAAGCAAGCAGGCCAAGTAAGCCAGACATCCCAAAGTACCGACCATCCGCAAAACATTTACCTAGACTATGGAAAATCCTTATAGTATATAAAGGGTTCGCTCGGTATTCCGCGGCTTTGAGTTTGCTACCGAATACAGACTGAATCAACGACTTCAAAGGCCAAGGAAGATCATTATTCTCTTTATAGATCTCGAGTCAAGCAACGTTCTATGATCATTTTCAAATTCAATATTTCCTTTCGTATTCACGAGACCAAATTTCATCACCGACTGTAGAATTTATCGAGCAGATAATCTTACGACATTACTATATATAATATATTATAAATACGGATGATTCAATAAATTTCTGCGAAGATTTCATGACATTGCGATGCCTATGGATAAAACAAATACAATCGAGCGAGCTGAACGAGCGAGGTGGATAAAATCGCGTTTATCTTATACATGGGTATAAGAAATATAAAGGATCAACGTCGCAGTGCGAATCAGCGGTTAGCCAAGTTAGCTTTACCGGTTAGAGACTACGAGGACGAGGACGAGGACGAGGACGACGACGTAACTCTGAACGGGGAACCCCCGGCCGGTTCTGATTAGCCTTTACAACGGCGCGGCACAGAGCATCGGATATAGGTGCTAGCCTATACCTATACCTATACCTATACCTATACCTATACCTATACCTATACCTACAGGAATCCCTATTGCCGTAACCGTAAAAAGACGGTATAAAGAAGCCACGAATGGCGCAAACCTTTTCCAACTGCAGGAAGGATGAAGAGCGAGAGTGAGAGAGGGATGGAATCTCTCTAGGAGCGGAGAATCTGCTGTTATAACCCCTGAATTGAAGGAGAAAGAAAATTGCCAACGCTTTTATGTCCGTACTTATCTAGCTAGATATTGCGGGTTTATTTTTTCTTATTTATTTTTTTTTATACCTTATATAGTAAATTTTTACGGTGCTCTCTCTCCTCTCGCAGCAATCGGGCGGTGCCCACTTCACTCGATTCATACCCACCGTAACAAATTGTTTCGAATTTAATAAACTGCGAAGAGAATTGAGTGAAGCAAGAAAACCCTGGCCGTTGTGCAGCAGAAGAAGCGCACAGCCTCGCGAGGATATTACCAGTGAATTAAAATCGAGTTTGTGCGAAGGCAAGCTCGAGGGGACAAAGGAGTATGGGGTATGGGGATGGGGATGGGGATGGGGATTGGGGGTAGGTAAAAGAGCGACAAAAGAACGAGATGATAAATTGGCAAACTTTCTATAAGCTTGTGGTTGGCACTTGGCAGAGACGAGCGACCCCGACGCGAGGAACATGGCAAGTCAAATTTCCCTCGACGGTGCGGTGCGGTGCGGTGCTTGGTTGGCTGAAGAAAAGGTAAAAGCACTCTGACTGAGACGAGCTGCTCTCGGAAGCGTCGCAAAAGAGAAGAGATCTCTCAACGGTCAACAACGCGGACCCGAACAACGCTCTGCAGGTTGCCTCGCCGGCTATATGGAACTAAGACCGATAAGATGACGCGCACGTCCTACTCCTGCTCCTCTTCTTCTTCCGCCTTCGCTTCCACTTCCACTTCCTCTTCCTCTTCCCATTCTTATTCTCCTCCAAACTTTTCCTCTCCCGCGAATATCACGGAACGATGGCTTTCAATTCCCCCCACCTCCTGCACCTCCTCCTCATCGTCTTCTTCCTTCGCCTTGTTCTCGGATTATTCACCAAACCCTTTGCCCTGGACACAAAGACCTTTCTCCTCGCTACGTACGCCATTTCTCTCATTGTTATTATCATTATATGTGCTCGACTCACTCCTTTTCCTTCTTTGCGATTATCGTCAGATAATTTAGCCTGCGCTTCGCGGAACGAACCTCTCGTAGATGTGAAATCATACCCTCGAAGAGATATTCAGTAGGTACAGTAAAATGGTTTGGTAATATATTTTTTTCATCAATTTCTGACCCGGTCGTATATAGCTGCTGTTAGTCAATTAAATGAGATTGCAAGAGGAAGAGAAAGACGAGGAATAAGAAGAAGAAGAAGAAGCAGTTCCCGGTGTGTTTAATTGCCTTTCCGATCGGTAGGTAAAATAATAACAAGATCGAAGGGGACTTGACGGTCCCGAAAGGCAGGCGGTCCCAATTAGGCGTTGGGCCAGGTAATTCTAGCAGGTGATCGGTAGGTAATTGTTGACTGGGAGATAATTGAGGGAAACGCGCAATGGCCCAGGGAGCCTCAAGGGAGGCTGAAAGAGCCTCCAAGACGAAGACGCTCAACGTCCAAGCGAGCTGAACCGCGTCGCTATAATTGTTGCGACATGCGCGACGCTCAGAACCTGCAGAGTACCCCGAGGCATCCCGTTTAATAATTCCGAGCTCAGTTGGCCCCTCTAATCTACCTCGGTAGGTATAATGGTTAATATTTGTAGCGGTTTGTAACGAAGCCCTAAATGAGACCTAATCCTATTGTACAACCTGCAGGGGGAAGAAGACCTGCTGCTTCCTTCCTCACCTTCCTCGCTGTTGCCGCTGTGCTCTGATTTTCATTTAAATTCATACCTTCCTTCTTATTCAGACAATTAGTATATAGCGATATCGAAGGTGTTTCCGGACCATCGTTCCTCCTCGGAGAGAGAAAATATTCGGAATAAATTCGTACCCCCGAGAGAATAGATGGTCATTTTCTTTGTTCAATCAGAAGGGTTGACATCCTCTTATCGTAGGCGCTGATGAATTGGACGTTTATTCGGCGGAATGATTTATTAAAATTCAGTAAATCGAAACTCCGGGAATCCAGACCCTCGAAAGATTAAAAAGTCGAAAATTTTTGTCCATTTTTCAGGTATGAAGACAAAAATAGTTCGTTCTGATCGAACCCATTTCATCTACTCCAATCATGACATACTTCATCGTGTCATAAATAATTGATAGGATTTTGAAACCCTTCATTTTTTTCAAAAAATAAATCTCAAGACCATCGATTCGACCACTTGTTGGTTTCGATGCAATCGATACAGCCCCAGTTATTAAACACTGAATGGATACTTCCAAATTGTCGGTAATATTCAATTTCGGAATTCTCACCATTCGGGATTCAGACCTGGCCCCCCGATATCTGGAATCTTTCTCACCACCCATAGTTCAAATCTGTGTGCTGTAGGTAGATAGCTGGTTATAATAGTTGCAGCAACTAGTTACTATAACTATAATACGCAGACCTATCCTAGATCACGGATATAGGTATTATAAAAGCCGGCCGCAATTAGAGTCTTCGTAGTTTCTTGCGTCTATTCTGTTATACCTATGTAGCTGTAATATACCTAGCTGACGCGTATCAAGCCCGCAATTTCTTCTTTCCTGTCCACATTTACTGCCCCGGGGTGTGCTAAGCCCGTGTAAATTACAATTTATCACGGTAAATAAATAAACGGTATATATACATTATACACACATCTGCATTGCCCTAACTGGCGCTAGGGATCATTTAACCAACAAAACAGGCTGAGTTATTATTTAACGGAAGTAAAACGCGAGGGTGATTCACGACCGCGTTCAAACTGGCCAGTCGACATTTGAAACGGCTCAAATTTCACCTAGATTTTTTAACCGCGACGGGATCAATCCTGACTATAAATAGTTCGTAAATTAACAAGAATAAACGAAATTTGAAGGAAATCTCACCTTGGGATCGAAGTTGAAAATTAGCTCCGGCCTGAGCGGACACTCCAAACCGCACTTACAGGTTCCCGCGGTTGTCAGGTACTCTTTCAGCTGGTCCAGCGAACCCAGCGCCGTACTGCTTGGACTGAAACAAGATGTGAAAATCTCTGGATTAGCGTGAAGAAATTTGTAAGTACGGTCGTGGGGATAGATCGAAGTCAGAGTACAACGATCATTCCTTGTTCTCATTCGTCCGAAATATATGTACGCAAAAATTTATCGCCTATCATTCGAACCCTCGTAGAATATCATCCGAACGTCCGTCTTCCTTCCCGAATGCAAACAAATGGCCAACCCCCCGCCCCGAAAGAATTGACAATGCAAAAAATCCAGTCATGCATAAAAATGTGGACCTCATGCCCTTTGCGTTAGGGTCGCTTCCGTGTATGATAAACGCGATAACTCGAGCAGAAGTTACTTTTCCCTTCGGTTTTATCTCCCGCGTGATGATGATGATGATGGCGGCAAGCGAACAGCGAACGGCGGAGATAAATCTATAGGGAGAAAAAAAAGATCGCTTCTTGTTTTTTTTTTTGTTGTTGTTGTTCTTCGTAATAATATCATGATATATAATACTATCTTGCGTTGCGCGGAAAGAAAAATAAAAGGAAAGGAGGAGAAGGAGAAGAACGGAAGTAATTGATTAGCCAGACAGCACCGCGATGATAATGAAGAGTGGTGAAGGTATACGTGTATTATAGTTGGAGCCAATAAATGAACGAAAAGAAAACGAGTTGTAATACAAGTGAAGACGAAACAGCTGGATGTAAAAAGTTAACAAGATACACATAACGTTGAATGATGCCCCTTCCGTATCCGTCCAACTTATACAAAGCTGTTTAAGCATCTGTACGTGAAAGATAATGAAGGAAGAAACTGAATAGAAGCAGAAGGAAATAGAATCCGGGAGCGAGGGTTGAATATCGTGTTCTTCTCTTCCAGTAGGGTAGAATCCAGTGGATAAAAGGGAAGAGGTGGTAGTGGTGATGGTGACGGTGCGGGAATGAGCCAGCAGCCGAATCTGAGAACAGCTGTGATTCCATAAATAAAGCTGGTCTGAGGTTGCCGCGTTGTAACCTGGTAACCAGCCACCAAGAGACTGCGGGACTACCACTTTCGGTGGAATGGATGTCAGAGTAAGAGGCTGAACGGGATGAATTATTATATTTAGGGAAGTAAGGTCCCTAAGCCGCTCGCTTACAGCCGGCGTAAACCAGTCGTCCCAGAAGCTGAGGACGAGGACGAGGACGAGGACGAGGATGACGAGGAGGAAGAGGAGGAGGAAGAACCCTTCCGCAAAATTACGTAATCATCCGGGTTTTAACGGGCGCATACCTTCCTCGCCTCAGAAGTCATCCTTTTAGAGGATATCTTCAGTCGGGGTCATAGCACGGTTATGAATCTGAAGAAGATGCCTTTCCCGGTGTCTGTGCACGATCAGCAATCATCATATACCGTGGCCGGCCGATACTCTTTGAAATCGAACTCGATCGATCGATCAGTTGCAAAATTTATCGATCACGTAAGGATATATGGAATTCTAACAACCGTCTAAAGCCGGAGTAGATATTCAGACAACAGCGTATACCCGATGGAAGAGAAGAGAACCTGATTCTTGGATATCGGTAGCCAGCTACCTCTCGGAGTTCAGTGCAGTGCAGTGGCTTGTATATACAGTATATTAGATGGATTTCGCGTGAGTAGTACCTATACATACGTATATATGTAGGTATGTATGTACATATAAACGCACGAAGCGGTATATAATCGGGGCTGTAAATCGTTCACGACATTTCAGAGCGCGCATAGGATATATCGGAGGCAATCGGTTCGAATAACCAAACACACATACGTATATTATGGTATGTGCGATAGCCATATGCCTTGGCGAACTGACATTCTATAGAGAAACCGGCACGCCGTGTTCCCATAACCTCTCCTACACAGGCTAAACCTTCTCATCAGGTTTATACGGCGGACAATAACTGTATGTAAACGTAAACCCTCGGAGGAAAGCCGCGACTACGGTGTTCGCACGTGGCCTGTACTTATCCCCGATCTATCCATCAGACTAATCACACCTTTTGCGCATATCTGAGACTTTCGAACACGTCTGACATTTGAAATATACTCATTCTTCACCGCGGCTTGACGTTCCTCAACGAGACACCGAGCGAGATAGAGAGACGACTTCGAATTACAGATCTAACCGCGTGTATCATCGACGTCGATGTGTTTTTCTACCGCGAGGGTGAAGCCGGGTGAGGGAATGATTATTATCCGCTTGTGAGTCTCGTAGAAAACTGTTCCAGCCGATATACGATCGCTAACGATCTTGATAATTGACTGTAAACGCTCGAGGCTTCGTATATTTACGAGTTTTGTACAATTTTGCATTTCGCTCCTCTGCGCACCTCCGCGCCTTTATTCACGATTCACGACCGGGCTGAAATAAAACGTCGAGGTGAATCACGATCACCAGTTTCTTCCGCAGAGGAGAAGAGTAACTTAAGGCTCGCGTGTTCGCAGCTAAGGTTGGACTCGGCCCGCGCCGTCAACCGTGGGAATATACAACCGATATGAACCAACAACCGAGCTACGTTTACTTTTCGTTTATACACCTAACGTAAACCGCGAAGAACCAATTTCTCAAGGAAATATACTCGGACTCACCGCGCGTATTCTTCACAAATTATAGATTACAGATCCATAGATCGTAGATCATTGATTATAGATCACAGAAATCCCGTTCATATAATTGCCCAGAATGATCGAGGCAGCAACTATATTTCTGCTACGAGAATCCGATTCCTTATTTATTTCAGCAAGTGAATCAATCGCGTCTTTATTACCCGTTAATTAACAGTTTCGTAAAATTGTATATATCCGCTATTTATTCCAGTGGATTAACAAGTGGGCGGACGTTTGTCAAAAAGTTATTAAACCGAACACGACTATGTAGATAAGACGTATTGGACATATTTAAACACGCGAGCGCGTTGAAGCAGAGAAGCTGAACACATGCATACTAGGGTGGTCTTGAATTTCATCATTATCGAATTATGTAGCCAAAATCCCGCGTTCCCATCTCAATTCTAAGTGCCGCCTCAGAGGCCCCGAATTTTTCCGCATTCATTATCAAACGGTCTTAATGATTTATTGTAGCAAAGTACGAGGAGTAGGATGTACCGTAGAGTTCGAGAGCGCGTTTTCCGATTCGTGTTGGTTCATTAATCGAGGTTAACTTCTTACTTGCTCCAGAGGTTGCTGCGAGCAAGTAGGCAAAGCAAGGAGGCGAACCGAGGCGGACTACTTCTACAGTTTGACGTCTCGAGTACACAGAGTATATTATAGGGTCTGTATAAACTGCAGTAGAATATCGCGCCTGGTTATATTCGCATTATGTAGATGTGTGCATGTATATGCGAGTACATTGACAAGGTGAAGCGGGTTAATACGCCTGTTAACCATTCAAGAGCGTGAAGAACCGCGAGATACATAACTGCAGCAGCAACCCGCAACCGTGAATAAAATCAATTCGTTAAACTGCAGATACATTGAATCGACCCTGTGCGACTCGAGTCTCATCGTTTATCCGCTAATCCCGAAAAGAAAATACGACCGATCCAAGATTCGCGAATTTACTCGGGTCAAGGATCGACCCGAGTGTACAAGGGTCACGGGATAACCGAAACGAGATGGAATTCGTGCCGGTATCGGTACAGGCATGTAGTACCTACCTCTCTACCTACCTACCTACCTATACACGGCGACGAAAGTTAATTGAGATCAAAGTCCAAGGCAATTTATCTTGGTAACGGTGCGCAGGAGGGGACCCAGGGAAGTTCAGTTGATAGCCAACACGAATGGAAGGTCGAGCAACGAACAAAGGGAGTATATAACGCGGTGGATATTAACAACGAATCAGTGTCGGACCTATTGGGTTAATTAACACGCGATAGGTAATAAATGATTAATTGTACGAGAAGAGTTGTTTGCTCTTCTTCCTAGTCGGAGGCTTTTATAGAGGTATATAAAACGGAGCGATAACTGAACATGTGTGTGTCTTCGTTCTGTAGACACGTGGTACAATAAATTATGTAAAACGATTCAATTCGAGATATTCTTCAACCTGTATTCACGTCCACCGAACTACCTGAGATTTAATTCAACCCGGATCAACGAAGCGAGTCAAATTTGCTGAACGATCATGTAGTAGTACTACCATACGACGTATTGTAATCGAGCAGGACTCGATATCGTAGATTATTGTCACGTACCCATATATACCAATGCAGCCTATGGTTATGAATAAATTATTTCTAATCAACAATCACGTAGCTCGAGTTTGTTTAACCGACTGCATCGTATAAATGAGAAATTTTATGCGGTACAATGTTCTCGCCAGTCCCACTGTGGATTTGTATAGGTGGTGGTATAGGTATACAGGACGTATTGAGTATGACACGGAATTGACTTTCTCCGTTAACAAGAGAAAATATATGAGTATTTATACTCGAGGAGAAATCTGCGGAGCCTCTCGTTCCCCTTTTCCCCTTTCCTTCGCCGATCAATTGGTCTTCGTATCGGATGGTGTGGAAACGATTTCCGAACTCGGGCATAAAATATCGTCAAATTCTGATGATCAATTCGCGTTTCCTCTGCTCGTATCAGGTGCATACATAGTTGGGTATAGATACACGTATACTAGTGTGAATAATCACACGAGATATAGACTGCAAAGCGTGCTCAGTGCGCGGCTTTGTGTCAGAATGAGTTATGTCACGGAGATTTAAATCAGATGGTTTAGACGGTGGGTGAGTAATGAGAAAAATGTGAAGCAATCAAAACGAAACGATTCGAACACGATAGATATACGTAGGCCTAATATAGGATCAGTCGGTTCTAAGAAATTAATTTTTGGTGGGCGGCGACGGAGATTGAGTAATCCAGCTCCTCTCGGGTCGATGATGCGGTTTTTTTCGTATTTCTTTGTCGAACTTATTTTAGTCTCATTGTCAGTCGCTTCTCTCAAGCATCGATAGAATTCTAAGAAACCGAAAAAGGATAAAAGTAAAAGTGAAGTAAAATTGATTTAGCAATTCATCAAAGCCGTATAACTGGTTAAACAGCCACTGTGTATAGTCAGCCACGTCTCGGGTTTCAATTCCGATCAAATCATATCCAAGAAATCTCGAAGTAAGAAATTATCTCTTTCCCATCCTTTTATACTCGCGGTTAAACCGAGATCGGTGAAAACCGGTTTACATCTCGCGCTGCTGCTGCAGGGTCAAAACACGGAGTAACATTTTTCTACCAGCTTCTCGACCCAACCGAGCAATGATTGGACCTAGACCCAGGGGAAAATAAGGATTCGAACCACCACAGGATCTACGATATCGTATCATTATCCTGAAATCGTTCAACCTCTATGCATGCGCTGTTCTTTACCCCGACTGGACTGGCACTGTATCCTTGTAGGAAAGATAAGTTGAATGGAGAAGCGGTGGGGAAAAATAAAAGGAAGAAAAGAATTTGCCGAACCGATTCATCGTACCCACATGTACAGATACTCGAACAAACCGCACGCTGCAGACCGAACCAGGACCAACCCTGACTTATTTCACTGTCGACTGGTGCCCCTTGGTGCCCCTGGTCCCCGTTGCTCTCTGCCAACTGGGCTGTTCGCTCGTCACTTTACGGCGACCGGATCTGTTTAGTGGTTTGGCAAGTTAGCTCTGCATCCCATCGGTTAAACATGCACGCATGCATATGCATATGCATATGCATACGCGTGCACGGATGAAGAGGACGGTTGGTTGTGTGCGCGATCCTTTTGAAAGGGACCACGGAGGAGGATCAAATCGATAAATTATATCTCCAAGTTTCTTATATGTACTTATATACTCGTCGTATGGTTATAATAACATTTTAATGGTCAGTTTTATCAGTTTGATTAATTCCCCGCGTCGGTCTATACCATTCCGGGTTCTTAAATATTCATACATTCTGCAGATGTGATCATATTCTATATACTACATGTATATGGAAATATATACGATTCTAACAATAAAACTTCGAGGGTATCGCGATAACCTTCACTCCTGCTAGGGTCAAGGTCGAACCCAGGACGAAAAATAAGAAGGAGACGACGGGCTTCGCATCGTATTCAAATATGACCTTCAAATCTTAAACTTCGCGAAAACTTCGACCCGAAATTCGCCGACAACTTTTTCGGTTTGTATGGAATTATCGACGCCAAATGGTATGGAATAATTTCCACTATACGGTTCAAGGACTGAAGAGTCATATGTTCGAGCGAATCGCTCGTGGTAAAGAGAAGAGGAAGGTAAGGGGAGGGAAGGGAGAAAAGGTGGGAATTTGCCCGTGCAAAGACAATGCTGGAGGGAGAAGCGAAGGGAGAGTCTGGCCGAGGAGTAAGCGCGGTCATAATAACAATTTGTCGGGCTTGGATGTCGTGAAAATTACATAAAATGGCTGTCAAGCCGTCTGACCTTGAATACCCTACAATTACGAGTCTGCTGCGAATATACTATACCCGGGACTGCGAATACGTGTCTGCGAATAAAGTGGGCGCCTGCGTGCGTCGAGATTCGTGCGAATACTCGCTGCCTCGAACACACAACACCCACCTCCCTTCTCCCTCGTCAATTTTTAATTTCAATTCAACACTTTCGTCATAGTTTTAGTCTCCGGTATTTTCATCGGCGTCGATACACTCCCGGATAGAGATGGAGCTATAAAATCAAAGAACGCGTCCACAGGGTTCCTTTATTTGCGATATAAAAAAAAAAAAAAGAAAAAAAAAAAACATTGATTCTAACATTCTAAATGAATCAATAGTCCCGGTCTCGGTCACGGCCACGGCCAAGGCTATGCTATAACCCCGACGTAGCCGAGCAGAAGTTTCCATCGCGGTAATTGCAGGGAGTAATGTAATATTCTAATATATAAGGTAGCAACTTTGACGAGGGTGAAAAGAACGGTGTCCGTTGGATCTAGCGAGTTCAATTTAAAGAATCTTGAACGTGTCAGACGTTTCAAATTTTTCTTTTTTTTTTTATTTCTCTCTTTTTCTTTTCTCGAACTAAATACAAGAATTCGTAGAGATCGAAAAGATTCGTAGATAAATTACAGTGAAATGAAGAGGAATTTTCGGAACGTTTGTTACGACGAATTTTCAATATTTTTTTTTCTTGCAAATAAAATTCAAGGTGTTTTCAACAGCCTCTAAATTGAGAGACATTGTTTGATCGTGACTACAAAGCACGACGTATACCTACGCGTAAGGTAGAACGTGAAGCGCGGAGCGAGTAGTTTGCACGAAAAAAGAAAAAAAAATTAAAAAAAAAAAAGGAAGAGGAAAACAAAAAAACGTAAAAAAAGAAAATGCATTCTAATTACTGTTCGCAGTGAGAACAGAACAAACTGGGGGTAATAATTCACACGGCTGCATCAGGTACTGGCACGGCGCGAAAACGACGGTTGTAGGGCAACATACCTATACATATACGTTTCAACGAGCAGCGAGAAGTCGTAAAACATGAAGACGACCAAAGCAGCAAAACGTTCGGAAGAATGCAGTAACGCAGTAATTAAAACGGCTAATTATTAAATACTTTCACTGCGATCGTAGCGACGCGTTTTTGACATTTGGCAATGTTTTTTTTTTTTCTTCTTCTTCTTCTTATTCTTCTTTTTTTTTTGTCTCGGCCGACTCTTGAGTCATTTTTCTTATTCTTCTTCTGATTTTTTTTGTTTTATTCCGATAGCCAATTACCGGAGCGTAAAGCAAACACTAAAAATTTCCGCAAAGTCATTCGGTATCGTATCTTTCGACCTTCGCGTCGTAGTGGTCGTAGGTATACGTACTTTATACCTATAGCTGAGCACCAAAACCACCTGGGGAAAAAAATAACAAAATAAAATAACTTTTGCTTATAACTTCCGAGTGCTACTGGTCTTTGAGGCGTGTAACCTCGTTTCGTGTCTTAAATAATTACGTAACCTTTTATCAAAGGGAGACGGGCTCGACGCAGCTTGCCTTGCGTGCCAACGCGATCGGAGATTATGTATGGTAATGTTATTCATGTGCGGTAGAAATAAACATATATTTCACAACGTAACAATCTCGAATCGTTGGGCACGATAATTGAGATAAATCACCTCATATATGTATGTCTCTCCCTCTCTCTGTCTCCGTCCCTCTCATCTTCAGCTCCATCTTCCTTCGACATCAGATCAATGTGCTTCAATTAGGCACGGAAGTATGTGAAATTCATCGAATCGTAACTTTAGGGCGAGTCGAATTATCCGAAGGAAAAGGCGAACTCTTTCATCCGGGTATCAAACGAGGTACGGAATTAAACCCTAGGCTTAGACGGGGACTAAGGTAGTGGGATATGTAAACGTCGGGTTACCGCGAGACGCGGTCATAGCCTCGTTATGAACACCTTTGACGGACAAAAGACAAAGGGTCCACGACTGGATGCTCCCACAACGTTATACGAAGGTTGGGTTTTGGAATAGGGTGAATAAGGAAGGATACGGCGAGCAGGCGGCTCGGTCCCTGTGACGACGGTCCATGCATATGGATTAAGACGCGCACATCGCGTACATAAACGAATGAACGAGCTAACGGAGAAGCATCATCAGCATCAACGCCACCAACAGGAGGAGCATGTTTATTCAAGAACGTAGTTCTATGCATAGAGGCACGGAATCTGTTGCATAGGTAAGTGCAGTACGTCGCGTCGCAGGTCCAGCACATAATATATAATTCTACTTTCCATAAGCTTTGCTCGACGAATGAGATGCATGCCGCTACCTCATCCACCCTTTTTTCTTTCTTTCTTCCTTTCTTTCTTCCTTTCTTTCTCTCGCTCTCAGCCATCATTGACGTTTCTTGTTCGGAGCTGGTGGTTCCAGGATTGGCAGGTGAATAGGAACCGTCGTCACTTCTTCCCGAGCTACCTGTCTTGTTTTCGGAATTAGATTCATCTCATTAAATGCGTTTTTTTCCATTCGTCACACACGTAAGCGCCGCACCACGCTACGGCCAGTACAGCCGGTGCTTCAACGAAGAACGCACTTTACTCTCCGAGCATGATCAGATGATTAATCTTTCTTTCTCTTCGTCAGTCTCTTTCTCCGCCCTATTGTCCCTCTTCATCTTTCGAGAGTAAAAAGCGACAAGTAGAGTCGTGCTTACTCGGTAGGAGCAAAACAGTTTCTGTATCGCATTTTTCCTTGTAAAGTTTTCTCTCCGGTAGTGCAGCATCAGCAGACGTACTAAGCAGATTTCAGTCGAGCGGCTTGTCCCGTTCTGCACAGTTCAAGATTCCTGGAATAATCCTACGGAAGAGTGGCGTACGAATCAAGTATCGCAGGGTGCGGCGTGACTTTCCCAGCTACTCCCAACGCTTTGAAAAATTCCTGAGGAATCGTTGGCTGAAGTGACTCGCCAAAGAAGTCGTCGCAAGGTGTAAATTGCAATAGTCCAACGATCGAGCCACGAGATAAGTGACAGCCTGAGGGGCTTGCTGCACTCCAGGGGTAATCGAACCCCATTATTACCAAGGTAAAAGGATAATAGTCCTCGTTGTCGAGGTTACGTACCTGAGCGACAGCCGCAGAGAGACGCGCGAACAAGTAGAAATTAAAACAAATAAATAAAAAGATGATGGCGATGGGAGAACGAGTGATCTTCTGTATACCTACTAAAAAAAAAGAGAAGAGAAGAGAACGAGAGTCGGAATAAAAATACCTAAAGCGAGAATACGATCGAAACGAATTGCTCGATCACGACGAAGAGAAATACGAAGGTAATGCTATAGCTGTACCGGCACGAGAGAGAATTTATCATAGAATGTTGGCTCGCGACCTCTTGTTGGATCTTGAACGTCAACCTCGAGGTCATGGAGGCAGAGAGGGCAGAGTTATTTGTACCTGAGAGGTAGAAGAAGGATTTCGGCTCTTTGTTATTGAATTTGATGCAGAGTACGAGAAGAATGAATTCTCTACTCGGATCTCTTCTGCCTGGCGACAGTAGAATTACGTAATGATAAGTCATAAGCCACGTGGAGATGAGAATCAAAGTATAGAGAGACCGGGGCACGGCGTGCACGCATCATCGGACTGTCGACGTTAATATGTCAATTCCGTTAGGTTTGAATGCACAAACATCTGCCAAGTCCGACGTCAGCAAGGTTTTCGAGTCTTTATGACATGTGGAGTTAGAATCCAGCTTTTGACTCGATCGGAATGAAGCCAACTATGGTAATGTAATACGTGAGACGCGTCCGTGTATCTCTAATTTTGATCAAGATATGTATGGGTATATGTCCCATGGTTTCCGTTCCACGTATAAACCATGCTTGGGGCGCAACTTACTTCCACATGTACATGTATATTTCGTACCGAAACGTGGTTGTTAAATATTCACTTGCGGTGCTGACATACGGCGAGGTGACGACGTCGAGGTAGAAACTAAAGCGACAGCTGCCTTCCCTTTTACTTCTACGCATATACCCACTACTTCTCTTCCTCTTCCTCGTCCTCTCCTCTTTCTCTTTCTCTTCTTCCTCGTCACTCGATCACCCAGTCCTCCGTTTGTCGCAAAGGCAGGAAGCGCTTGCAACGCGAGTACGTTAATAATCATTTCTGAGCCAATTAAAAGCGACAGGAAACTAGTCGCCCCAAACTACGTACGTGCACAGGTACACGACTCCATTTCGCACCCATATGTTTCCAACCGCAGAACCACTGGCATCTAATTCGATATTTTGATCATTAATTTAAAATTCGTAATCCAAAAATCAATAGATTCGCATCCTCTTCGCGCTCGATTTAGAAATCAGTAAAAATCTGCGATCTCGATGAAATTCGATCGATCTATATGAAATCTCCTCTATCGTTCTGGTACTTGACTCACGCTCGCGTTTCAGAATTGATTTACAACAGAACTTTTATCACTTCGTGCTTTTCTTCGTCTTCCTCTTCTTCTTCTTCTTCTTCTTCTTCTTCCTAAAAAAGCCATTATGTAACGGTTGATGGGTTGTTCACGCGGATCAGTATGGTTTGGCCCCGGTATGAAAATTTCATCTAAAAATATAGTCCGTTTCCTTGAGTTAGTATATTAATTCCAACTCCAACTCAAAAACGAATTCTAGACTTTTAGACTTCAAGACATACTCCGTCGGTTCTTGAATTCTGGTTCTTTATATTATATACGATTCAATCAAACGCGCATAGATATTAATTTTCCTTAACTTTTGGGCATAGCCGATCGCCATCGACTATTCTCGGTATAATAATGACGAGAATGATACGAAAAAATGATTAGCAGAAGCTATAAATCTACCGTCCGAGCTCATAATTCTTAATAAAGCTCAAATTTCGCTCTATGCATGTTACGATCCCATAGATATCACCTCTAAATGTAGGCGTGTTCGTGGTTATCAAGTTAGATTAACAAGCCGAGCTACCAAACCTCCTCTAGGTATACCTATAACCTGCCAAGACGGAGGCGTTCGCGTGCGCCCTTCCCTCATTCTCTCAGTTTCCCACACCCACCTACCTGCACCCTTAGCCACCGTGTATACCTATAATCAAAGGTTACGTGACCATAACTGGGGCTGGAAAAATTCCGAATTTCAATATTACGGTCTCAAACTTTTTAGAAAGGGTATTTCCCTGGGACTCCGCTTAGCCGATTCAAAGAGCTTTGAAAATAAGAACACCAGGGGTTCAAAAATTCCGAAAGTTAAATATCCCGGAACTTTGTTTTTTTTTTTTTTTTGTCTTATCACGTCCTGACAAATAGATCAAAATATCCGGATATTTGGGCTTCCTGCATTCCGAAAACTTGAACTGATGAATGACACGTGTAGTAGATTCATGAAATTTTTCAATTGCTGTCTATAACTTTGTCGAAGAACGGTACCACTGAAAACAAGAATAAAAAATTCAATAAAACGTATTTGATAAGACTGCACAGCGTTGTAATAATGTAATAAACTATACGCAGAACACATCCGGCGTTTTCAAATTTGAATAAATTGAACAGTGTCGCCTAGCAGGGGGTGTTGTTTTCAAATAAATTAAACTCCAAAGAATAGTTGACAGATAGTCGGAAAGCATATCGGTAGGGTTACAGCAGCTACATACGTGCCAACGTGTGTCGTACGCCGGGGCGATCCTGGGCGCTGATAAAATGTGAAATAAATGCGTAATATTCGTAAATAAAAATGCAAAACAGTGTATACATGTATATATATTGTTTATATATGTATATACGTAGCATTTAAAAGCGTATATCTATATACAGCTAGAAGTTAAGTCCGGTGGTTTGATCGCGTGCCGAGATACAGACCCATGGCCCGATCACTTCTATCCCTACCTACCTACTTACTCACTTACTTCCTTCCTTCCTTCCTTCCTTCCTTCGTCACCGCGATTAAAGTACGCGCAATAAGCATACTGCTGCAGGTATATATGTGACTCACGAATCGCTACGTTCAAGATTATGATGGAAATCGAAAGACTCTAACCCCAATCCAGAATAATGACAAAGAAAAAGTCCAAGGGTATAAAGAGAATCGCCGTTCTTCACCCATATCATAAAACTGAATCTATACACACACTTTATTATACGTATGAAAAATCCCTCGACAAATCGCCGTCCTCTTTGTCGAATAATAGTCGCTGGGAAGGTCACCGACCACTACGTCCGGGTTGGTCGTTGATTCGAGGGATTTGAATCCATGAAATCTATCTATCGAACCTCGGCCTCGAGGCCAAGCGGTTAAAAGGAGGAAAAGGAGGAGGAGAGCCGATCAGATCCTATCTCTAATCTACGGCGAGCTATAGAGGAGGAAGAGAAGGCAATGTACAGTACCGAGGCACAATGACTCGATTATATATAAATCAATTGATCATTATTCATTCAGGGAGGGGAAAGACTTTTGAGGAGAAAAAAGATAGGAAGGATTTCATCAATTTTTTAGCTGAGGTGAACCACTTCGCCCTTCGCTCTCCCCTATACCTACACACGCAAGTTAATGAATAATGATAAACGTAGTAGGTATCATGATACTACGGGGCATAATAATTAATGAAATATAGACATCGCGGACCGGTTTATAAATCTCGTATATATTATAGTTGCGTAATTAACCATCGCGACGCCCGCTGAGACGCGAATTAAACGATTGGTAACACGCGGCGTCGTTCAAAGATACGCGCATACCGCGGAGATAACATATTATATTATATATGGGGGTCAGATTCTATTAATGAATAAAATATAACAATAACAAATAGGTATACGTGGATTTGATGATACTGAGAGGAGAGAAGATCGACTCTTCGTATCTTCTCTATGCGGTTATATGAAATCAATATGTTGGGATAAAGGGATGTGTGTGAAATATAAATAATGGAGAAAAAAAAGGAGTCGCTACTTGTTAGGAGCGAAGGAGTTGCGCGGATAAGGATTTATGCGAGTCAGGAACGCCGGGCAGACAGTGACGAGCGTCTGAAAACGACAAAGGATATAAAAGAGAAATATAAGGCGACAGAAAGACGGGTGAAAGAGATGCAGCGGAGAAAAAAAGGAAACTATGAAGAAGAAGAAAAGGAAAAAAAAAGACGGAGTTTCGAAACGGCAAGGAGACTAGGCGGTGCACTCGATGTCCCTGAGAAAATGACGCGGACTTGTTTCTTGAAGGGTCAAAGTATTCTATATACGTGCCGGAGGACAGAGGGCAAATAGATAAAACGAAAATACGAGATGAGAAGATGAGAAGATGAAAAGATGAAGTGCGATTCTTTCTCTCTAAACGTTAAACCGTGAAACATCTTCGAGGAGACTAAGACCCTCGCTAATTTATCAACAGCTCGATGGACACGCGTCTCCGCTTAGGAGTTTGTCGAAAAAAAAATAGAGAAACCGATAGGCGGAATAAAGACACGTTTAGTCGTTTAGCCGTTCGGTTGTTTGGTCATTGAGCAGCTGAGCACTCGTGTAATGCCATTTAATTCTAATTTTAAACCGTCGTAAGGAGAAGTGCAGCAGACAATAAGGACGTCGGATCGGCGCCGAGACGCCGCGCGCGATATGGTTCGGAGAATATCGAATCGCGAGACGCGCGACGTCGCGCCTGAAATAAGAAATAAGAAATTTGGAAAAAGTAAAGAAAACCGAAGAGGGGAGATGGGGAGATGGGGAGATGGGGAAAAAGTAAAAGACCAAAACCCTCGAGACAAATTAGCGACGAACAACGAATCGCTTAGGTACTCAACCGCCAAACTCGCGTCGATCGAGGAGTTAAGAATTCGCACGTCGAGTGCCGGACTGCGTGTCTTCTGTCCACCACATCTCCCGCGTCGTCGTCGTCGTCGTCGTTGATGCTTCGAGCCGGCGCGATAGTTTCGTTCGCAACAAATCACTCGGCGGTTGACTCACTCCGAACGCAAAATCCCCTCCTATAACTTTTCGCCATGAATCAATCCCCAAGATTTCGGGATTCGCTTGTCAAACTCGTGTTTTATTTTTTGCCGCTTTAATGCGCCGCAGATTTTCGTTGGGAAATTCCGTACGATTGAATTAGTACGTAGGCGAATTCCCCATTTTCTACTATCAGCTGTCGTACAGAACACCGACGAGTAGGTACGAGTGAATAAGTATTTGAAATTTCCGTTTAATATTACCGGGTTTTCATTATTTTAAGAAATAATAATAATACGAGTAAGGAATGGAATTGACGATAATGTAATGTAAAATAGACACTATTTATATTCCCCTGGGAATAAAAGTACGATGAATAAACGTGAACATCGTCGTCACCGATTCCCATGATAATTGGAGATTCGTCACGTCGCGGCCACATCCCACATCCCACATCATCCAACGTCCAACGTCCAACATCCCACATCCCGCAGCTCCTATCCTCGATATACCTATAAAGACCCTCGGTTAATTTCATACCTCCGCGAAGCTTCACACGAAGCATTACACCATTACTTGTATGTATATATCCGAGGAATTTCTCGTTGAACGAGCTGTTATTATCCAGTCGGTGAATTCTCGTCGCGTCTAGATTCTGCAGGCGCGAAGAAGCGCGCGGTCTTGTAAAAATCGAAAAAGTAATTCGCGCACGTTCAGCGTCAGGGAATAGCGAGTTTATGACTAAGGCGTGAGTCAAGGCTGCAGGGCAGGGCAGGGTAGGGTAGGGCAGCTAAAACCTTTTATGAATAATCATTCTTTTCCAGACTTCGATCATTTGAAATATTCAACAAAATCATAAGAAATAGGTAATCGATACTTTTTCTCCAGAAAAACTTGTCTTGGAAACAACCTCACGTACTTATACGGCGTGCGTTTGCTGCAGCGGTAGGTGTACGATTAATTATATTAAATAGAAACGTCACGGGAGTTGACGAGTGCCTCGTGCGAGATAATTACCATTTGAAATGTTTGCGTGTAACCCCGGTCGCGGGTCCGGCGACTCGTAATTAAAAGTGTCACGTTTATGTGCGCGTAGGTATATACCTACTATATACGTGGATATTGCGTATATTGCGCGGGGTCTGCTCCCGGCTCGTTGGAAAATACGAAATATTCTACCTACCGCACAGACGTGTTTCGCTCTCCTCCATATATCCCGTTTAATTTTCATTTTCCCATGAAATTACGCTGTCAATTATTATTCTATGTGTATATACCTGCCTATAGAAAAAAAAAAAAAACGTATCATTACTCACGCGTACACCGTACCACTTCACTTCTCCTCGCTGTAATTTCTCCTACGTGTATCCTATATATCTATAATGTATATAGGTATAGCGATGATATAAAATTCATAGTAATTAAGGAATCTAAAATATATTCTACGATTCAATTTCGCATGTGAGACGTGACGAGGAGCTACATAGGTAGGGTATTATCTATAAGGAGTGATAAATCTGAAAGGATGTTAAAACGAAGCGTTTCGCTTTAATGAGACGTTCGTAATAGGAGAGCCTGGAAGAGACTGAGGCAGGAATTTCTCGAGCTCTGTACCTCCGCGAAGGATTAATACATATACCTAAGCAGGACGTGCACGTACGAAGTACGTATATGTACCACGTATAGATGTAAGAGAGCTCTCGGTGCTCCTTGGGCCGCGAGAAGATGATATCGCGTCGAATCGGAACGAACGAACGAACGAACGAACCTCAGAGTGACGAAGACGAGCCGCGTTGCGTTGAGGCCGCACGGAGCGAAGGACAACTTTGCCATTATTCACTGTCCCAAGACGAACGCGAGTCGAGGGAGGAGAGGAGATGGGAGAGAGAAAATAGAAAAGATAGAAAGGATCAAAGTATAGAGGGAAAGGAACAAATAGGAGGAAGACCAGCTCGACGTACGATTAATGACGAGTACGCAGAGAGAGGATCGGGGCTCTGTTTGTCGGCGTAACGATATGGGATTAAATTTATAGTACAAACTACGTATCTCTGTGTACCTACTGCAACAAGGAATAGAACGTTTTCGTTCGGGGCCAGGTTGAAGTTCGGAATTTTTCAAGTATTTCCCCGGACGTCTATACAGCCGATTCAAAAAACTTTTGAGCGGAGAAAATTCCATCAATTATTTCTATCGCATATCACGAAGTTATCGATTTAAGCATATAAGATGAATTTCCGTAGAGGAGGTCTCGATTAGAACGAACCATTTCTTGTCTCCACATCCTGAGCTGGTAGGTACACAATAATCAAAGACGAAGACGAAGACGTAGAGCAACGGATTCGCACATTGAGTCAAGTCTGCAGGCCATAGTCACCTCGTCGTCGGTATAATAGTCAGTTAGAAATTATTACACTAGTTTGAAAAAAGTAAAGACGTCCGCCTCTGCGCAGGTAATTACGGCATACCTTAGCCCACCACCTTCGTAGGAGGGTAAACCGAGCTACTTGAATCGAGGAGAGAGAAGGCTGACTTATATTACGTAAGGGTAACACGTCGCGTCGTCTGGCCAATTTACAAGGCAAGTTTCGCTATAATCACTCTAACATGCCTCTCATACTTACTTCGGTCAATAAATTAAAATAATAAAAATAAATAAATAAATGAAAAATGAAAAAGTAAAAAGACAGAGTTTCGCTGTTTCTAAGTCTGGTAGCAGGATTGACGACGAACCAGAACACAGGTAGGTATATAAAAGGAGAAGAGGTTCGACCTGGCAGCATTCCATCTCAATCATAAGGAAAAAAAGGGTCAAAATCGGAGCCTGGCATTTTTTATTTGCAATAATATGGACAAGACGAGAGCTGCAGGATATTGGGATGTAATATAAATAGCTGCAGGGATTCTAGCCTGACGTTTTACAAGTATAGATTAATTCCTGACTGGCTTCCCTGACGCAGGCTGCACGTAATCGATTCATTAGTATTCGCCGCTACGCCGTTTTGCGTCCCGGTCCCGGTCCCAGACCCGAACCTCTCACTGGAGGAAAACAGATAGTATAACCCAAAAAGAAGAAGAAGAAGAAGAAGAAGAAGAAAGGGAGGAGGGGGAGGAGGAGGAGGCGAGGAGCCGAACGCAAGTCTTGAATTAACCAGAGATTTATACCCTCGGTTTTAATTCATGCGTATCCCGGGGAAGAGAGTGATCGAGGTCCAATTATCGTTAATCAAAAATCTGCTCCTTTTCCCTCTCTCTTTTCACTCCTCGTCTGCCTCTAGTTAACATCTAAGCATCGATATCGGTGTGATTATTATTAAGAATCCATTTTAATTGCTTCGAGAAATTTTCGTGAGATGACTTTATGGACTTTTCTCACGATGATCAGTCGCGCGAGGTTGATATTCGCCTTTCCTTCTATACGCGGAAAGAAAAAGGACTTAAAAAAAATAAGTTGGCGCAGACGTGAGAATGACAAACGTGTTTCTTCGATGGCTGCTGCCAGTCCGGCTGGCTTTACACCGAAGTCTCGAACGCGAACGCGAACGCGAACGAAAACGAAACGCGAGACACGCACGAGTATATAGGTACGAGTCCTTCCGTCTGTCCGGTTGACCATTCGCCCCTTATGGCGTGCTGATTACATCTCTATATTGTCGGGGGTCCCTACCTGACCAGCTACCTACCTAACTCCCTGTTCCTTATCGTTATCGCAGGCACGTTAGAGTATAGCATGGTGCAGGAGGTACAAACGCGTGCTGGAAAAGTTTTTCTTTTTTTTTTTTTTCTTTTACATCTAAACACGCGACCGGATGGCCACCCGTACGTTGGGGGTGAGGATATAGAAGGGTGAGAGATGAAAACAAAGCTTGTCCTTATCTCGGAGAGATCGTTAAGGTAAGGGGGGGCCTCTGCACCCTAATAAATTAGAGATTATAAAATACAGGATGTAGACGACGAGCCCGGTGGCGCCTTGCCTCGTTTCGTGACGCAGCCGAGTTTTTTTTCATCCAGATATCTACGTGTATGGGATGGATACATTCAGATAAGAATTAGCCGGGCATTAACGAATCGGGATCACCGAGGCGAGACAAGACAATTAACTCACGTCAAATTCTTGTGAGCTTTACAGACTCTGAATAGACCATGAGAAAGCTCTGATTCCCTTATTTAGAAGAATCGAGGAAAGGAGGAAAATGAGAACAGCTATATACGCGGAGGCAGAAAGTCGAGATACGGTTGTAACGACCGACAGGATAGGAATACGTGATGCAAATGTGTTTGGGAATTGCGATTTTAAACCTTCTTTGGGTATACTTGATACTCAAATTTTTCACCACTCGTTCAATTGAGGGGAAAAAAAGAAGGAAGCATCCGAGACTCGGGAGATCGTGATTCAGATTGGGCGAGCCATATTTCGAGGACAGATTCTTTCTGACTGTTAAGTTCAACTCGGAAACTATCGGTCCCTCGAATTTTTGGTAATGGAAATTCGGGGCTAGATTCTCGCGGAGAATCTACCCTGAAAATATGTATCACCCTGTACGGTTGGGCCGCATTGCACATATATACTATACGCGAATATAGACGAAAAACGACCGCGACACAAGGGAGACAGGAAAGTCCCCTGTGACTCATTAACTTTGCCGAGTTCACAAGGCCACCGTCGAATGACATGACATTCAGCGAACCGCGGCGACGGGGGCGGACTGATGCTCGACCTCTAGCTACGCTTCTGGCTCTTGCTGCACGCTTACTCATCCGCGATCCTCCGCCGGGGTGCGACGCCAAAGCCGACGCTGACGCATACGGAATTAAAATTTATTCATGCGTGTGCGTGTGCTCGTATGAATAATGTGTGGGTATATAAAAATGAAAAAGAAGAAGAAGAAGAAGAAGAAGAAGAAGAAGATCGGTATCCTTTTTTCTTTTTTTTTTCTCCTTGCGTTTTAGTAACTTCGAACGAAAAAATGAGACCATTTTTATTGTTAATCGATCTCAGAATGAGAAAGTCTTTGAAACTCTTGGGGGATAGGTATACCACGTTTTCCCGGTTGCCTAGTCCTTGACGGGGTCTGGTAACCCTCGTTGAGTTGTGGGCAAAGAGGCATAGTACCGACGTGAGTTAAGCGTGCAATTTGTAGCCGAAACGACACGACGTAGGTACTTATACTATATCCCTATATAGCGAGCGGAGCATAGCGTCAGAAGGTCGGGTCGTGTCGTCCTTAGAGTAAGCCTGAAAATCCAGTTTCTCTGCCACGTCGAGTTGCGCCCGATACGTGAACCGACACGCGAAAATCCCGCGCGTTTCGCTATCGATACACAAATCGTGCGAAAATTTCAACATGAATGGATAGAGGCCACCGTAAAATGCAAATGACGGGGATGTCGATAGTATAAAGGGGATCCGGAGAAATTAGGGGGAGGATAAATTTGCGAAATTTTCTTCGAACCGGGGAGTGAATTATTTGCCAAGCAGTAATTACATAGAGATTGAAATGACCGCCGTATAGTAGGAAAATGAAGAAGAAAGAAAAGTTGAAAAGTTGAAAAGTTGAAAAAATGAGAATAATCGTTCGTTCAAACTAATTTGTATCCGCGGTTAAAGGTACGCGTGCAGATTTTCTCCCCTTTTTCATACCGCGTGATAAAACGTATCCCATGAAGCACCTGGGCGAATTAAATTACCTCGTCCAATAAAAGGAAACGAGAAATGAGAAACGAGAAACGAGAAACGAGAAATGAGAAATGGGAAATGAGAAATGAGAGCCAGCCGCAACGGGGTATATACACCACTCTGTGTAAACGTGGCTAATGCAATTAGCAAAGCGGTGACTACGCTGCCCAGACCGGGGGAGTAGCAGCAACAGCCCCTTTACAGAGTTTTACAATTTTCCCCAAAAACTCGACGCCTAAATACATCAAGGGTACTTTGATCTTAATCTATCATCCACTCCTCGTAATTACGCATAAATCGCTAATAATCATGCCGATAATGATAAACGAGAAAAGAATTGGGGAAAGTGGTGACCGCAAATCGTATTCGAGGAAACTATATCTATACAGCCGGTCGGAAAGAATCAGAAGTTTTTAGCTGCCTTTTTCCTCCTCGATGCATACCTCCACCGTCTTCAGTATACATATCATTCCAACTTTTGTTTACGATCGGACTGTCCAGCCCGGTCCGGTCATCGCGGTCAGAGCGTGACGTAACACCTGGTTTTATACCCTTTACCCAAAAGACAGACGTGTCTAAACACAGTGAACGCCCTAAAAGAGTGCGAATTCACTTCCGGATGGCACCTCATTAGCCAGCCACGCGGTTCGACGATATATTCATTCGTTCAACCATTCGATGCGGAAAGAACGAAGAGGAATGGCTTATCGATGCAATGAAATTAGATTAGTTTATTATATTCCACGAGATTCGAATGGCAACTGGCCAGTTTGGACTGTAAATAATAAATTACAGCTCTGATCTCCGTACGGGTATACCTGGAGAATAAACTTATACCTATACCTACGTCGATCCTCGACAGGAATAATTTTTCGACTATGAACTAAAGGCTTGAAAGAAGCGATTGTTTCGGGGCCATCGGGGAGGTCGATAAAATAATTATAACCATTAGATCGTCGATTTTCAAAGTCCATATGAAGCTATCGTATAAATATTGATTGTAAATAATCTCCGATGGTATAAAATCGGCTAATTTAAAGACTCGAACACGTGTACACGCGTGTATAAGCGAACGACTGGCCATTGTCAATGTCAACGCGCTCGTGACTAAACTTGGCTCTACGAGTCGTGGGAGTCGTTTGATCAATAGAGGATAACAAACGAAGTAAATATATGTATACGACAGTGCGGGTGAGCACATAACGTAAAACATTGTGCTGTGAACGGGAAACGAAGATATGAAAATTGTTACCCTGCGGTACTTGAATAGTATATCCTATGCAAGATGTATTATAATCCGAGGAATTGAAAGGACGAAAGGAAAGGCGAGGAAAGAAAGGCACCTACATGTTCCTTTCTTCGTTTTTTTGGTCTTTTTCTTTTTTTTTTTTATTTTTTAAATCCGAGCCCTCGAGGGATTGAAGAATGAAATGGAATGGCATAAAATGAGATGAGATGAAATGAAATGAAATGAAATGAAATGATAGGGCAATAAAATCCGCGTCGTATTTGCGAAGTAGGATTTAGCCGGGTTATTAATTGAGTTGGATATAGACGGCGAAGTTATAAGTGGATGGTTTTATTACCGTTATGATATTGTCCGTAACGTCGGGTGAGACACGTGTGCTACAGCAAATATAAGAAGAAGTATAAAGAAGTATAGAAAGAGTAGAAGAAGTAGAAGAAGCGACCTTGCGGCGTTGAACGACTGCCAAATTGAATATGAAATTTGAATAATACGCAGTATGATAAAAATGTCGAAAAATTCAAATCACGTCTCCTCCACCTCCACCTCCACCTCCGCCTTTCTTGCCATTCTGGTATATGATGATGAATAATCATTTAAGAAACATCATTTCAAACGAGGAACAAAATTACCGAGGCAACTTTACACACGTATACTATATACATATGTGTGTTGCGCAACGATTTATTCATTCCCATTCCCATTCCCGTTCCCGTTCCCATTATCCATTCCAGTTCCCGCGGTGAGGTTGCCTGCTGCGTGAGAATCTGCCTAAACGGTAGTAAGTAAGTTGTATAATTTTTGAGCTAATCGCGTATTCGACCTTCGAAACATCTGGGACGACTTAGGTATAACTATATACGAAGCGTTTTATAGTAATAATAATAACAAGACAAAAAACTACACATGTTTTATATACGAGCTCTGTAATTAAGATAATGAAAAACAAGTTCTTTAGATTTGACTAGATTTCAGACAGAGTATAATATATACGGTATAATTATTAGTAAAGACAGGATTTCGCGATACCGCGAGGCAGAGTGAGCAGCTCGATCGAAAATTGATAAAAAAAAATGTTTCTTTTTTCTTTTTTCTTTCACCCGAAAATTGTTTTTCACAAATTTTTGATAAGAAAAAAAAGAAAGGAAAATAATTCTCATCAATTTTCAACGCGAAATTACAGAACGGTATGAGCAGTCGATCAAAATAGCGATATGCGTGGGTGGGACACGCGCCGAAACCAGCTTCCAAGCTACATTGTATATTATACATATGTATACTCGGAATATGTATTGCTGATCGATCGAGCGTAAAGAAATGAACAGTGTATATATATTCAGGGTTAGATGTACGCAACGCTTTGAGAGGAGGAAATAAAAAGAGAAACAGGCTTTCCGGATGATCTTATCTAAACATTTGCTTTATGTGATATACTATATATATATCAAAAGATGAGTAAAAAATTATATGAAAAGTGGGTATATAATTAAACACTCCGCTGGTCGCACAGGCGAAGAATCTATACCGCTTCGAGTAAATATTATTTATTATATTATATACACAGACGTATGTTATTTGATCTATGACGACGATTACGATGATGATTATGGCGATTCTCTAATCTTTATAGAGGTTCAAATAAATATACATATATACTTGTTATCAAGAGTTGAGTAGAAGCGAAATGTAGATACGAAATATGTACGCGCGTAACGTATACTCGCGATTGTATAAATAAATATTTTCTATTGAAATTGAATTGCAACTACGTATAACACATCGCGATTGATTATTTCAATTTAGCGAGAGGTCGAGCTTGCTTGATACCCGCGGCAATGCCCTGCCCTCACATTATCCTCCAGCAACGGATACACGCATATCGATATCTTTCGAAAGCCGCAATACTGATTCGGTATACATTGACGTCAAGCCCGAAGCACGAGTCTCTATCGCGTAACCTTGTCGACTTATACGGTATCTGGTGTTATAGATAAAGAGTCAAAAACGTAGATCGACATGCAAATGATCGGGTGAATAACACGAGCGGGACAAGGAGGGTAGTAAATGAATAAGGAATAATTGTAGAACGTCGAATTCAATTATTTCGGATAACCGATTCGACGACGATAAAATCGACTCGGAGAAAATGAAAGAAGTAAAAACTCCTCGACGCGACTATACGTCGTGGTCTGAGTAGAAATGGTCCGTGATATGTGCGAGTCGCGGCGAAGATCTACCAGTATAAAAAGCACGGAGAAACCCGACGGGAAAGTACTACTGCGGTTGCAGCAGCAGGGTAGGTACCTACGTTGGAAGCTAGCCAAATGCACTTAACGTTCTATCAGCAGCCCCTTCCGCAAATAACTATAGATATACAATATCTAGTTATATGTGTGTACACAGACCCCGTGTAGGTAGGTACGTACGTGCCGGGGATTCCCCGCAGCGAGAAGATAAACCCTTAAGTATTTACCACTGTACCATTATACCGGGGGGAGCAGGCGCGTTGTGCATATATGTATACTCGCGATCAGATACGCCAGGTCTGAAAATTGCATACCACACACATCGCGCTCTTATTCTATGCTGTATAGATCTAGGCCCGGCACGTACCCGATAAAACATTAACGAATCGGAAATAGGGATGAGTTCATTAATGACGAGAAATTTTCTGCGATATAATTAAGAGAAACGTTGCGAATAAAAAAAATGGAAAAAAAAAGAAAAGAGATGAAATAGAAGTTTGAGGTAAAAACAACGTCTCGTTGTATATATTATATAGTGTTTTATAAATGTATTCGTATATACATAGAGAAGAATGGGCGATTGGCATGCGGCGTGTTTTGCTTCTGCAGCGTCTAACTAAATTCAATTTATTTCACGACAATGACGCGGGTTAAGGCTTAAAAAGGCTTAAAAAGGCTCAAGAGCTTAAGCGCTTGCTAAACAACTTTTGGATTGTTGGTTCTCGCTCGTTCACATAACCGTGGACCATGCGATCGTATACGCGGTTTCGGGTGTTGATTATGAAAATAATGAATCATTAAAGAAAAAAGAATTACACAAAGAGAAAGAAATTCCAATTTTAATTATCACTTTTATTATTAATTAACAGAAAATATTACCATATTACCATAGTATCGTTAAGTTGTCGAATAAAAAAAGAATTATTTTTACTATACGTCCACGTGTATATTATCCCCGCGTGTGTGTGCATAGAAATTGAATGAACCAAGATCGTTATTAGCTCGAGCCTCCGGAGATGGGTGGGTATTCTAATTGTATTCAGAGATTGGGGCTAAAGCCGAGAAATTAAAGGTGCGGATAGAAAAAAAAAAAAAAAAAAAAAGAAGAAGAAGAAGAAGAAGAAGAAGACGAAAATGAAGAAAAATATGTAATTAATAATAAGAAACACGTTGAAAAAAAAAAAAAAAAAAAATAGATAGATAAAATCATCAACTTCATCCACAGTTCAGAAAGATTCCATGTAAATGAATTAATGAAGATAATTAATTAGCTAGGTATTCTGGATAATGAAATATAGTGAGATTCTTGTCATTCTTTGGCGAATTAAGTAACTGATTTCTTTTTTTTTTTTTTTTTTCAATTTTATTTTATTTCATTTTCTTTTCCGTAAGTAATTCAGAGGGTCGCATGGTCCTCGCCGCGCGACGCTGTGGCTAATTGAATCATATTGCGTTTGAGCCGGAGCAAGAAAGGGAGAGTTGTAGTAGGTATATAGGTATAGGAGTGAGAGGAGACGGGGATAGAGTACGTCGGGCTGACTCGGTCAATTTAATTAAACGGATGAAAACATATTTCCAGTCGCTAGTCGTAAGAGGGAAGATAACTCCGCGTATATAGGGGAAGGGAAACTTTACAGTCAGCGATTCGTTTCGTTGAGAGATCAAAGCATGTGCAGTAAGAAGAGAAGGAGGAGGAGGAGAAGATCTACAGGACTGAAGACGACGATGATTTTTCATCATTTCAATGAAACTGTAATTTGATGAAAATCAAGTCGGCATCTAGCTCATGTATACCGACCGTTCGATCACGTATCTCGGTATCTCTCTACCGCGTACCTACGTCACTTATACGCGTGTGTACTAACCTTATTTATACACGCGGGTATACGGCGTGATTACGTCGTAAAGAGAAGCGGGCGAGCTGCGGCTAAGGAAAGAAAGAAATAAAGACGGAGAGAAAGAAGCAAATAAATGAGGAAATAAAGAAAGACTGCGAATTCAGCGGGTCTCGGCTCGGTCGTTTCATCCCGCAGGGTTGTTTAAACGTCGCAAAGCTCCTCCTCCCTTAAATTATCGGCAAACACCGAGGCACCCACTATTCTAGTTCGCCTTTTATCACGGCAGAGTGTAGAGTTAGGTAGGATAGGTAGGTAGGTACAGGTTGAAATTACGGTCGAAAGTACAACGAGCAAAGTTAGAAATAATGAAGAGTGTCACCGCGCCGAGGAGGTGTGTATGCGTATATGTATGTACATAAGATTGAGAAAAAGGCTCTTTGAGATCGCGAGTAACGAGGCAAACTCGTTCACTCAAAGATTAATTAAAACCGAGGCGTGCCGCGGCTCCTCCGGCTTAATTAAAACATCAAAGTTCATTTCTCTGTCCACAAAACTCTCGCGCTTGAAGGGATCGGTATACTGTCGATATCCGCACACGACATATATATATAGGGTACATATTTTTAGGGTATATTCCCCGCGAAAATCTGGGACTAAATTTCCAATAGTTTCCGAGCTACGGAAGATCTTGTTACTTGTTATAGTTGACCAATCGCAGAGAGCGTATAGGTCGCATAGACAGGTCATCGCTCAACTTCCACTCGTGACCAGTCCGGCTGTGTTACCTATAAGTGGTGTGATCGGTCAACCGTTGTGTCCTCGAATTTAAAAGAAAAAAGGATATTTAGTCTCAGAATTTCTGCTAGGAATCTGGTCTTAAGATATAAAAAAAAATAATTATTAATATGATCGACGATGAAATAAGGTAAAAAAAGAAGGCCACGATTTGGTCGAGTGTTGCTAATTGGGTTGGAGATTCCGGTGTTCTGGATTTCTGCAACCGCGTCGCGGTCAAACCGCAGATTTACGTAAAAGGTTCGATTCGCCGAGCAATCGTATAACCCAGCAAGAGCGTAACTGTGGCAAATGCGGTCGGCCGAGTTTTGACGGCGACTCACTTCTTCGTGGCCCACGTGAAAGTATAAATAAATCACGACGCAGTCGTTTCAACCTCGACGTCTGTACGTGTAATATCCCATGCGTATGTTATATCGTGAGAGGTAGGTGCAGCGGTACTTTCAATACGTTAAACACCGGACTTATTGTTCCAATTTTCAAATTATAAAACATCATTCACATATACGATTAATCGATGAATAAATAAATGAATAACTAAATGAGGGAGTGAAATCCCTGCGTGAAGAAGGAAAAATGAAAGATAAAAGAAAACTTTTGAGTGAAATTAGCGCAGAATTAAGAGATCCAGACTCCTGCCTCCGCAGAGATTCTTTTTATCTATATATACTATATAGGTACCTATATATACCTAAGGTATAAGAATTAACCGAGGCGTGTCGAAATCACGTCCAGCGAGATAATTAGTTCTCTGGTTTTGGTTAAGTGGGAGATCAAAGGCTCGCGACGTTGTGCCCAGGATTTTGATTAAGCAATCTACCACCGCAGGTAGGTACGCTACGCTCCGATGCGTCGTCGTCGTCGTCGTCGTCGTCAACGACGACGGTTGAGCCTTGAATTTAGCGACTTTGGTACTGTCAGGGATGTCCTTTCATCCCTCCCTCCCTCCCTCCTTCCGTTCTTCTCTCTTCTCCTCTTTTCCTCATTTTCATCCCTTTCAGTTATGGCTGAATATATCAGCGTCGCTATAACCTTCGCGCAAATGAAAATTTTTTGAAAATAAAAATTTCATCAATTTTCAGCTGAGTCCCGCCTGTAACCAGGATGCGGACTGATGATCTTCAATGACTAATAATTAATTGAAAAAATAAAGAAAAGTATATACCCCATGCCTATATAATACGCGTCGTGTCGCGTGGCGAGAGATCCGGTGAACAAGATCTCGGACACGCGAACCGCCCGTGAATATTCAATTAATTAACAAAGTAGATTCATATACGCCGTTGTATCTCGGGACCGGCACCATTTGAATTAGCATATAGTAGCGGTGCACCGTTCGAGTTAGAGTTTGAGTTAGAGTTAGAGTTCGAATTCGAATTCGAATTGGAGGCGGTCGAATTAAGGTCTGCCAGAAGCTCTTGACAGACATGCGTCGTCTAACCACGTGCATGTCTGTTGTCAGTATGACTAATACCCGGTGAAAATTCCCAGGAGCGAGAGTTTCGAACGCCTTACAGTCGTCATATGCCGCAGGTATATATAATACATGTAGATATATCTTTATGTATAGTTCCCCGCGGTGAAGAGCTCGGAGCGATTGACGCGAGGTTTAGAAATTAGAAAAAAGAATACAAACAAACAAAAAGCATAAGAAAAGAGGAAAAAAAATGAGAAAGAGAGTGAGAAAAGAAAAACTAAACACCGTCGTACGTCCCGCGCCGTGAAACTCGCTTACACAGACACACACACACACACATTCGTATATATATATATACACGAATCACCGAGAAGAGAAGAGAAGAGGCCGGGGTTTTCTATATCCTAAACCTGATCGACACGACGAGGATAAATAATTAACAAGCGATATAACTCCTAGGCAATCAAAATTCATTAAGCGTTGATACAAGACCGGATGATTAGCATTTTAATTAGGAATCATCACTAAAGTCTCGAGTAAACTCCCGAACATCAACCTGGTATATAAACGACCAAAGTAGACGTCTGTTCAGCGTATAGCTATTTCAAAGAAATTTTACATCGTTACGATTTTGATCGCTTTTTTCTTCTTTTTTTTTTTTTATTCTTTACATTTATTCCCATGTACGTATAGCATAGCTATACATATTATGCGTAAGAATATCTGTTCACAATCTTCGAAAATCGGTGTAAAATTTAATGGTATTCTAATAGCCGCTATATACAGGCTGTATATATAATAATTAATAATTGTCACTATAGATAGCCTAGATTATACGAGGAGATAATTTACTAGTTATGCAAGACTGCGGATCAGTGATGTTACTGTGATCATGGGATCAAATTAACCGTATAGATACTGTGATCGAGATGCTGCAATTACTTCGAATTTATTCTGGATTTTTAAATCGGTTTCAATTCGCAAAATTTGCGGAGTCATATATGAATTCGATCAAGTTAAACTGCGATGAATCAATATCGATCTATACTATTCGTCTACTGTATCCATATCTATATGCCAGAACTTTTGATCGGCAAAGATTGCGGCTTGGTAGATATCAATTCCTGCAGGGGGGGGGGGAGGAGAGTTTTTGAGAAAAATTATTGACGATGTGGTGCGCCGAGGGGAGGCTGGCCTCGAATCTCGATGCCACTTGGACCCGGCATCATCCCGATTCGAGACACGAGAAAGAAAAAGAAAAAAGAAAAGATGATCAAAAAAAAGAATAAGGGAAAAATGGAAAAAGAAAGAGACGAGGCCGAGAAGAGACGACGACGCCACTCCGACAGATGTTCGGTTGTTCGAAAGCTGTTCCAAACCTTCTCTTCTCCTGCACAGCTACAACTACGGGCAAACCTCGACGGACGCGAGGTACGGACGGAAGGCAGCAACTCTCAACGGTAATAAAGTAAAGAGTTTCCAAACGTACGCAGCACTAATCACGAAAGAGCCGAAATTAAAACTCCGAACATAAAAGAGGACGGTATAAGGTATAATAATGGAGTTTAGAAAGTTGTACGCGAATTATGTGAACAAAACGTTATTATTGCGCCACATTGTACCCGCGTGCGTATACCGTATAGGTATACGTATCTTACGTACTTATATACAAGTTGTATGTCATTATATTCCCCGCTGCCCATAAAACTAGGCCCTGCGGTACGACTGCGCGGGAACGTGAATTATCCTATACATTGCTTGACACGATCAAACGTGGGATTGAAATTTGACCAGATTTTTATTCCTCGGTGAAAAAATGTCAACAACTTTGCATAAATTCATCACTCATCGAGTGGAATCGTACGCATATTTGTCAGACGCATAGATTTCTCGGGAAATTAATCTCGTAAGGTCGATAATAAAATGATGAAAAAAATCTGCAGCTGAAATATAGGGACCGAACCGAACGAAACAAGGCTCAGATCAAAGCGGAGACAAATTTGGGGTGAAAACGAAATCCTATCCTTTGAAATCGGAATAAATTCTGGTTGAGTTCACTGGGTTCATATAGGTAGGTATGGATGAGGGAGAGCTGTGAGCACATGCCAACGGGTAGTCGATATGGGTACTCGATGGGTAGTCGAACGAACGAACGAAAGACCTGTTATTAAGGTCAATGGGTTTAAAATGTTTTCTACCGTCATGGTTTCTCATTGTATGTGAAAACTAGTAGTGGCTCTCCCATCCGTCCAGCATCCCTGGTACATTAAATCTCGGGGCTGGTTATTCGAGCGTTGATCACGTGTTCACGTAAAGAGAGGGAATGCGTGTCTCGGTTGCTTTGTTTTTAAAGGCGCGCAATCATCGATTTTGCGTGGCCTGTAATTGCAGGTAATCTTCACTGCGGAGTACTTATTCTTCTTGTTCCTTATACTATTCTCATTCTTATCCTTCATCTTGTACCTTAAGCCTTAGTGCCTAACAGACGCGAGAAGAAAAAGCGAAAGAGAGAAGCAGCGCGCAGCGCGCAGCGGCAGATGGGATGATTCGTTTTGTTTTGTTAGTGCAGTGCAAGAAAACGTTTGTTTAACGACAAGTTAAATTCGTTGAGGTAAAAAGCCTAAGCTGCTGCAGGAGCGAATCATTCTCCTTCTTCCTTGTTTCTTCTTCTTTTTCTTTTTCTTTTTCTTCGCGATTCTATAAAAACTACGAGGTTTACATAAAAATTAATAGATTTTCTGATCCGATGAAATCCGCATAACGTTCTAACGACTTTTATTGCCGTTTAGTTTATTCAACGATTTTTTCGCCGTAAATACGATGCGCATAAACTTCGCGGCTCATGATTAGACGTGTACAAACGCGCACGATGGAGAGCGCAAACTTATATACAAATGTATTAACCAGCGCGCTCCAGTTGTTGATACAAAGGTTTTACCGCTTTTGAACGCGAGGAGGAGGCGGTGAGACGAAGAGACGAAGACACGACCCAAACGAACGAACGAACGAGTCAAAGAGAAAAGTGGGCACGCGTTGGCGTCGCCCTGACCTAAATACCCATGACCCGGGCCTCCTTCTTCAAGGCTCGCGTTTAGTTGCTCCGATACAATAATACGAACTCGATCGTCTCCATGGACCGATCCTGATCTCCCTCACATATTATACTAGTCTCATTCCTCGTTCCTATTCCTTTTCTCCTTCGCTTACCTCGCATAAAATTTATTGCTGGAAGTTGAGCGGAAGTTGAGCGATGCCCTGTCAATGTGAGCTATACGCTCTGCGATTGATCAACCGAGATATTCCCTGGCTCGTATCCCTCGAATTTTTGGTGAAGAAAATTTGGTCTTGGATATTCAGCGGGAAATCTACCCTGATGATATGTTCTGTTGAACCTGAATCACCGAGTGAAAACGCCAAGTTCATATCTCAATTTCAACCACTGTAGCCCAAAGTCTTGGAATCTTCCCATTTGAATAAAACACGATTCTCAGTACTTCGGGGTTGTTTTTCACTTTCTATCTGGCGAATTTTCATGAAATATCTACCTACTCCTAGAGGTAAGGTATGGGTACCAAGTTTAAGATTTTTTCGAGCTATGCTGTGATAGGAAGGAAGAAAATTGACCGCGAAATGTCAGAAATCGTGTTTTATTAGAAGGGACAAAATTCGAAGGCTTTGGAACGATATTTAGAATCCTGGGCCATAATGGGAGCATTGAAATTTGAATATCATATGATCAAATTAAGGACCACCCTAATACCCGCGTATAAGTAGTTAGGGTACACGTCCATACTCTTCGGTACCTACCTACCTACCTACCTACCTGCCTGCCTACCTACACGCTGCAAGAGGGACGTAAAAGAAATTAGTCACGGAAGCAGATGGAAGTTTGACGCGATATAGATAAGATCTTGTATAGTGTAGTAAATATAATTAGGTAATCAAAAAAAAATTGGTTAGGTTGTACAGGTGCAGAGTAAGAGAAAGAGAGAGAGAGAGAGAGAGAGAGAGAGGAGGATGAGGTCCGTCTAGATATAAATTGAGATTAAATCAGTAACAGCTAGTTGAAAATAATAAGTAAACTAAGAAAATTAAAGCCAGTCACGTGACTCGGTTGAAATCTTTTTATTTTTTAATTTTTTTTATTAGGTAATGCCGTACCTACTCGTGCTTTTTTATCGAATTGAAAAATCATGCCACGCCACAGGATCAAGAATATTCCTGAGAATAAATTTTGATGATTTTTTCTTCAACGCATGACTATATTATTTGATCTTCGTTTATCGAAATGAAAACCGATATACCGACGTAAAAATTTGTTCTTTAAAATATTCTTGATCCTTTACTAACATGATTTTTTCAATTCAATGCGAAAAAAGGACGCGGAAGTAAATACATTTCGAATGCTGTTAGATCATTTGGCAATCATACGTCATGTATACACATACGTACGTAGCCTGTGTGAAAAATGAACTGTCAAATATTAAAGGTAATAAATAATTGACCGTTGAAACGGTCGGTCCGGTCGGTCTACGTGATAGAAATATACTCTTCGAAATTAGGACAAAAAGGAAAGAAAGAAAAGAAGATAATAATAATAATGATAATACATACACGTGCCAAAATTTGTGATCAAAAGATTAGAAAGAGAGGGAAGAAAGAAGAAGAAGAAAAAAATAATAATCTCAAAGGTCATGAGTTAAAAATACTTTATAATCCTCGACGTGTACCTACGTGGTACGAAAAAAATGATTCAGTACGTAGTACATACGTACATAGGTGTAGATACATTCAAATCACACATATAGGCGTGACGTGGTATAATAAAATAAGAATTATACTTACACTATATAGACATATGGTCATTTGTTACGGGCTGTAATCCGACCTTATAGTACTATAGGCATACTATAACAGAGTAGGGTTCTAATTGTGATTTTAATTACGCAAAGCGATACTAGAGGTGCAATACATCGCGACTATGGAATTAAGATAAAACACCGCGTACCTGTGATTGTATGTATCACACGTTTTCCTAGTACCGTTTTTTCGAGTACTGCGGCTATACGGAGCCGTTAATTAGTCAGGTAGGTACTTGAAATTAATCGATCATTATATAAATCACGCGTGCTGCACCAGCTGCACGATATCATGATTAAATTAGATCAACGAATACTGCAGACACGCACGATTAAAGTCCATCGTCACGTAGAAAGTTTCGACATTTAATAAATTAATATTGTTATATCGCCGATGGACTAAATTTTCAAAGTTTGATAACGCGACACGGTATATTAGAGACCCAGACGTGGTTCGGGTGACATTTTTATTTATTTATTTTATTCATTTCCACTAGTCGATTATTATTGTCTCGTTAAGAACAGACGGGACGAGACGTCGGAGGGCCTGCGAAGGACTCGGAATCGGGCCACGGTCGAGGGTTACCGTAGGTTTATTTTCATCTTCTTTCGTTTTTTTTCTTTTTTTCAATTTTTTTTATTTCCCTTCTTGTTCGGTTTGCATTATTTTTCTCAATTAATCTTTCCTCGTCGAGATTAATTACGTTGTAGCTGCCGAGCCCGAGATTAATATGCATATGCATACATGCAATCTGTCGCGGGGTAGGTATATAGCTGCGGTACCGGTAGCTAAAGCTGAAGTGACAAACGTTAATCTTCTTATAGTTGAGGGAGAAGAAAACGAAAAAAGAAAAAATGAAGTCTTAAAATGAACATAATCGTAGAACTGCGAGACCGAAGTATAATTTTATTTGTTTTACAAGCGGACCAGCGTTTCTATACCTATACAATATACGTGGATATGGGTACGTAAATACTTCGAAAAGTTCTATACGTTTGTAGGAAAAAAAATAGACATAAAAGCATAAAAATGACAAAGCCTTGAGTGGTGCCTATAATAATTGTCAAGAGAGGTAAAGTTGATATGTTTTTATACGCTGTACGTAGGCTGAAGTATACGTATGTGTATGTGTATACCAAAGCGATTTATACAAATCATTGAAGCGTGAATAGCAGCTTAGCAAGTGAGCTAGCTGACTCTCGCGTACGCATGAATTGATGGTATATAGTATAGTATATATAAATGCGCCTTAGAATTTATGAAGTCGTGAGGAATTTACTTGGTGAGTTAATTTTCTCGAAGGAGTAAACCTCGACGACGACAACGATGACTGAAAAAAAAAAAAAAATACAGAATAAAAAATAATAATAATAATAATAATAAATAAAAATAAATAACGACATATGGAAGCAATGCGTGATATATTTATACATAAATTGTACATATGTATACTATACTATACGAGTAGGTATATAATATAATGAAAGAGACTATAGATTTACACCGCGAAGTTGAAGATCGAGTAAAGTCGAGTAGAGGCACCCATCGCAACCTCCGAGCTCAGCTTCTTCTTCTTCTTCTTCTTCTTCTTCTTCTTCTTCTTCTTCTTCGTTGCTATCAAAGAGATGCTTGTTCGAGAAATAGAACGAGCCTCAGTCTGCTGGAGTCAGTCCCGATGTAGACGGGCTGTGACTATTCCGCGCAGAACGAGAGAAGGCCCGGCGTTTTATCGCGCGACTCGATATATACGTGAAATAAAGAAAATCAAAAAAAAAAAAAAAAACAATGAATGGAAAAGAAAATGCGCATTGAACAGTATGACGCGTGCTAGACTATACGTTTCAACCGGTTATCGATCTCTTCTTTTCGAATGACTCCCCCACGATCATTATCAAAGCAGCTATTCAATTGCCTCGACGAAGAGTGGAAATGAAAATATGAAGAAAAAAAAAAAAAAAAATTTTTAAACAAAGAAAAAAAAATCGTTTGTCTGGAAAAATGATTGACGAAAAAGCTCAACAACTCAAGTAGGAATTCATTATTAGTAAAAATCGGTAAGTTCGGCACACGTCGATTCATTGTAATCGAGGATCAGACACTCGGGGATGTTTCTCGGGTCGTGGTGGAGTTTTAGCCAATTGTGATCTCGCGCTAGAATAAGGTGTGTATAAAGGTAGTTATATGAATTGTCGAGAAAAGGACAGAAATGAAGAGAAGGAATGGTAGTGTATAGGTATTATAGTGGAGCAGAATTCACCTTGGCGAGCGAGCAACCGAAGGAGAGAAGAATGAGAGAGGCGAGAGGCGAGAGCAGAGAGAAACGACGAAATAAACGAGTTGGCTGGGTTGTTGGCCTCGGGTGAACCCAGCCCCGGTGCAAAACACCACGCGAGCATCGAGAGCACGAGAAATCGGGGAGAGAAAGAGAGAGAGAGAGAGAGAGAGAGAGAGAGAGAGAGAGAGAGAGGGGATGAAAGGGAGAGATCAATGCTTAGAGGGCTGTGAAATGGTTTCAAATCCGAAGCGATGCTTCCTATCCGCAGCACATCTTCCTCCCTTATTCTAACCCCGATTCTAGTTAACTTTTTCTCCTTTTTTTCCTTTTCATTCAAATTTTGCAACAAAAAGAACAGATTTTTTCCTACCGTCTACAAAAGGATAAGCATATAACTTATTTGTCTATTATATACGTTAGGGTGGTCAAAAAATCGTGTCTTATTTAAATTGGAAAGTTCGGAGGCCTTGGGGCAGTGCTTAGAATTGAAATAAGAAGCCGGGGTTTTGACTACTTATACATATTTTTGATATACTATATTTGGAGACGCTCTAGCCCGTATGGGAGAATTGAAATTCGAATATGACCGGATTAAGGAGCACCCTGATACAATACACGTGATACGACATTAGTCAGCTAAACTGGCTGCAACAGCCGACCGGTATACTCCATACGGTATATAAATATATGTTTGATATACATACATAGAGCACAACGGACGGTATTCATTTCTTGAATGATCCCTTTATAGACGAGTGGAGATTATGGGTTTTCAAACGGTGGTTGGTCTCAGATAATGTATCCTATAGCTGGTTAATCTCTGGGTAATCGTATACTCGGCGACACTACGCGTGTGCACGGAGGAGATCTAGTTTAACGCTTATATGGATATGGATATACTATAGATCTATGTATACGTATGAGTGAAACGAATTGAAACGCAACTCTGATACTGCAGTCGAACTATAATATCATATTGGAGCTAGTTATATAATGCATTAAAATATCCTGCGAATAGAAATCCCTCCTTAATAAGCTAGAATAATTAAAACGGTAAAAAATAAAAAAAAAATTTAGAAAACAATCCGAAAATGGATATTTAAGAATCGCAAAGAACCTACACCTAATACTATAACCTGGCTTATACCTGCCTGCCTGAATCGGTAAGCAGACTTTTCGTTTCACGACACGACGCAAAAGGAGGCCAACTAAGGCCAGGTAAGGTCGGGGGGACGAGACTATAAGGTGTGATCGAGCGGCGGGCTAACAATGGCCTCATTCTTGTTTTCAGATTTCGTTTTCTGACCGTACGATAAAGTGATTTTATATATTTAACGCGATTTACATATACCCGAGGGGGCTAATCTAATCACTATCTATATTTGCGTTTTGCTAGACGTTGAGTCGCGCCGAATAATCGTCTTTTAAACGAATTATTATGCAACTATAATAGGTACATGAATATAGAGTTAAGAAAAGGAAAAGAAAAATATAGAAATCCTCATTTGGTTCTTAGAAAAGGTATTTTCCCGAAATTCTAGACCGCCGATTTGAAAAATGTGCAGATTTTTGGGCCCTCGGGGGTCTGGACTTTCGGATTTTGGGAATTCCGCGATTCTAATTAGCGTCAGCGTTTCTGACGATTCGAAATCATCTAAACTTAAAAAATCCGGAACCTCGACGACAACCCTGCCTCGAAAATCATTGCCTCCAGGGATAATATACCCACATATGCATATACGCATGTGTGAAATAATTTCGTCAATTCGTTGTTGAAATTTTACGCAACGTATAAAATTTATCAATTGTGTTTCGTAACTGGGCCGCGGTTTGCTCGCTCGTAAAGTATATAAAAAGTTTGGAATTCGCGTGGCGAAGGCCAACCCGTGGATCGGATGCCGGTAAGACCTTGGCCGATTTCTCAAAGCTGTCGAGTGGAGTGTCGAACTGCACTGCAGCAAGTAAGGAAGGAAGAAATCGAAAGTAACTAAAGAGAGATCCCGTTTCACTTATAGGTGGCTACATATATTCAGGGCGAATTACCTGATTTTTAAAAAGAAAAAAAAAAATATATAGAGGAGACGAAAATACTTCGGAATCTTTCGATAATATAGGCAGCCGATTCATTCGCCATGATAAATCATTCGAATAGTCATAAATTATCGAATGCAGCGAGCCAGCGTCTAGGTATATATTACATATTTAACAATAAACAGTTTATATTATCGTAGGATGATTACCAGTTGACAACGAGCCAAGGATCGCGCCAGGATCTGCACCGTGTATTATAACCGCCCACGCAACTTTAGCAAGAACGATTTATCAAGCCCGTGGTGCACTGCAGGGACAAACGCCTACATCTGTCTCCGTGAATACGTCTCAAGTATAGATATTGTAATGAGAGATGAAATGGAATGAATAGATCGATATTTTGAAGGTTGAAATCAAAGGAGATGAGAAATCGTGGATCATTTAATTCATGTACATGTATCAGGGTGGTCCTTAATCCGGTCATTTCAGATTTCAATACTCCGATGAGCAAAAACGTCTCCAAATATGTACGAAAAAAAAATGTTGAAATTCGAAACTGATCAAATTAAAGACCGCTCTGGTATATATATAGTTTCGAATGATTATAGTTTCCGGTAAGCTAAATTGCAGGAACAACATAGTACTAATTATTCTTCCTCTCTTTGAAAGATGTACGACGACAGTATGGGGCTAGTCGTCGCCAAGTTGTTATATTCTTACGACATAAATAACAATCTCGTGTGACTGGGTGCAAATTCGTGTCTCTTGGTTGACCAACTCTCTGCGGTCTCTATATCGCTCTATACGTATAGTATAGTATGTATGCATGTTGTACGTAGTTTTACGTACGTCGGTTAGTTAGGTTACCGTACCTACCTATATAACCGTAACGAAGAGGCTATAGGGGCGCGATAGAGAAAGAGGCGAGCTTGCGGCATTGGCTTCGTGCGCGTATTACTCACGTAGTGTAGTCAGTCAGGTAAGCCGGACGGACGGGGCCCGGACGGCGGCCGACTTGGGAAGTAGATACCTACTAGATACACTCTCTGGCTACAGTTAATGGGCTTCGGCGTGGAGGTGGCTTTAAGGCCTGTGTGACTCTTCGAGTCTCCTCTTGCTCGCTGCCTGCACGATTACAACAACGACGATGTCGTACATCCCCACATCCACATCCATACATAAATACATACGACGCAACGGAACGAATAACGAGGCTCCGAATACACCTATACGTCGATTTTTCTCCATTTATCATAATTATCGGAGAGTTATTCTAAAATTGTTCGTGTAATCATTATATTATTATTATTATCATCGTCATCGTTGTTGTTGATATTTATTTCAATAGGTTTGCGTATATCCGGCCAATTATAGGTATATCATTGAATAAATATCAATAGAATGAACAAATCAATACATAGGTATGTTTAAGGGCATATGACATGCGTGTCGAAATACAATATCTGTAATATAAATAGCTTGCGGAAGAAGTGATCTTTTTCATTCACATAACATTCCGCGATATATTCTTTTGATTTTTATTTAGAATTTTGTAATTTAATTTTATTTTATTTTTAATTTTATTTCAAGTTTTATTTTTATTCCCATAAAAATTTTAAATATACGCGCCACGTCGCAAAGTCGCCTCGTGGCCTTGCGGTATAATAGCACCGCGTTCGTTGGCTACCGTTAGGTTTTAAGAAACGATGTGTAACGTGTACGTGGGTGTAAACATCCGTTTGAATGACGTTCATCTCAGTATAAGTATAAGTGTTTGATTTACCGATTTACGCGATGGTTTTATTAATCTGTGTACACGAATGTGAAATATTCTTTTTTTTTTTTTCTTCTTCTTCTTTTTCTTTTTCTTTTTCTTTTTCAATCGAATAAAAAAACCTTTTGGCATGTCCATCTTTCGGAGCGAGTTACGAAAGAAAGTTGAAAGAAAAAAGAAAGTAAAGAAAATATTACGAAGTAAATATAAACCGCCCACTGCAGCAGAGAGGTGAGAATATGGTGAAACGAATCGTCGAAATCTCACGGAATTCTTATCTCCGTACATATATATAGTATATAGATATATTTACGTCTTGTGCATCTATGTACTACATGAGCATGCAGGAGCGGAGCTAATATCTATACGACGGACGCACGTATATAATATATACGACATAGGGGTATTACGTACGAGGAAACCAGCGACGACGTCCGTAGATTCGTCGGTGAGGCACGCCCCCGCGCACCTAATGCGTTCCGACCACCCATAAAATACTTTCACGATATTTCCGAGCCGCACTTTTACGAACGGGAGACCCTGAACTCGATATATCGCGGCCCGTGGTCCTCGATGAGACTTATTTCCCATTTCCTATCGACGAATATGCATACAATGACTATACTCGTGTCCTAACTATACTTATGAAGCGTATTAATGCCACCGAGAGATTGGAGCGTAACAACAATTACGGTGATTAATACTGCCTCGTAAATGTAGCCTTTAGTCCGCATAGCACAAGCTAGCTACGTCAAAGTGGTACGAAGTTCTGCTGCACACGATATACACAAACAACCTCTGCAGACGTCTTACTACTATTCCGCAGCTTCTCTTGACTCGACTCCTGAGAGTTTAGACCTTGAGAGGATCGCGTAAGAGATTCTAAACCCAGCTATGTAGGTACATGATTGAAACAGCAGCAAAGGATCTGCTTCTGCTTCTGCTTCCTCTTCTCTTGTACTCGGATTATAATCTACGTATAGGTAGCTTCAGTAATCACTGCTCTGCGCACTTACTTATATCACAGTTAACTCGCGGGTTTATTTAATTACCTAGTTATACATTTTTTTTTTTTTATTTTTCCTTTTTCTTAAATTAACCGCTACGTCATTCAAATTCTACATAATGTTTGTTTAATTCTATATTACGACCAATTAACGCGAGTCTAATCTCATAGAGTAATAAATATGAAGAGAATATCGTTGGCTAATCTGGGAGATGTATTGAGGTGGTGTTGTCGGACGTTTGCGGTGATTTCACGCGGCGCCTGCAGCGTGTATAGGAAATGTAGGAAAACACAACTACTTTAGGGTAGGATGAGGCGGAGGGAACTGTAAAGCGGGGGAAAACGGATGTTATATTGATCAGTTGGATGAAACTGGGTTAACACCCGACACGGACTTTGCGCGATTCCTCTCGAATGATTCTCTCGGTTGAATTCGCCGAGATTTAACGGAACCTAATCTGACGCGTAACCCTCGCAGGAAACATTAATAAAAAGGTAAAAGAATTACTTATAAATTGTATTCTTCTCTCAAGGGTTAATCATTCGTGAATTTATTCCTTTCTCTAATTTCTCCGTCTCTCTTTCTCAATTTTTTTTTTTTTTTTTTCTATAGATAATTTCGTGTGGGATAAAAGCAGAAATTTATTATCCCGTGGTATGAAATTGCCGGTGCTATGGGGTATCGATGACCACTCCAAAGCCTCGTCCTTTTAAACCCGTGAAAGGTCAGCGATTGTACGAAAGTGGCGTACGACGACAACGTCGACGGAGACGTAGGGAGGAGAGACGACCGCGACGGTTAGCGGCGGCAGCCGACTCGAGACGCCTGACTTGAGAGGAGAGAGGAGAGAGAAGAGAGGAGAGACGAAAGACGGGGACGAAGAGAAGTAGAAGTTATTGATTCTGGCTTGCCAGTTGGCGAGCGAGCGAGCAACCAACTCCCGAAGCGTTATACGTACAGTTTTTCTTTCGGCATAGCTATATTGTGCCGTCGACGTCTGCGAAGTGAATTCCAATAAACCGCGTTATAAATATAAGATACCATCGGCGCAGAGAGTTATGTATGAAAGGCCCTGCAGGGGGCAGAGCGACGATATAACAAGGAAATATATAAATATCAATACATATACCTACACATAGAAATACAACATACGTAGTACTCATCAGATTTTTCTTTGAGGTTCAAACGAGAAGAGAAAAGAAAATGATAAGGTATAAAAAAAAATTGATAAAAGATGAAGAAAAACGTATAAATATATGAGGCATCGATTTTAGGAGTTCCTTCATCCTCGGACTATATATATTGATAATTCTGTTAAAGTTAATCTTTACGTTCCCGCGCGGGTGAGTTAATTCCACGTTATATGTTATTATAGGCACGGAGAATTCCTTCGAACGAACGCGTTTTTATTACGTTATGCCCTTTGCAGCAACAGCAACAGCAACAGCAATAGCAACAGCAGTAGTAACGGGGCGACGAGCGACGATCGTCAAAAGGGAAGATTTAAGAGGGCGATTAAGTAGCGAGGGCTGTGTCGAAATTTTTATCGGTTTAGTGGAGCGCGAAATTGCCTACAAAATGTTTATCCGAGTCGTAAAATGGAATGTTTCGATTTGCGACGGTCGATTGAAAATTGTGCGGGCTTTATACGCAACCCCATGTATATAAAACTCGATATGTGGGAAATAAATTTTGTCCTATACGCCCCCACCCTAAAAAAAAAAAAAATAATTAAAAATCTACCAAATAGCTAAATTTCTTAATCATCTCATCATCATCTCCGCATTTTCGTTATTGAATAAAAAGAGAAAAGAAGAAGAGAAAACGAGTTCTCGACATTTCAAGATATTCCTCAACCCCTACCCCGCGTAATATCTGATATTAGTGTTCCACTTCTGACAATGAGTAATAGCCGGTGAACAATACGGAAGCAGAGGAAGAAGGGAGAAGTTAGGTGAGTCGGAAGTCGAACCGGCATTGTAGGGGATGGCGAGGGCGCAGGTAGGTATAATACATCGAGATGTGTGTACGTATATGTACATATATACATATGTGTGCGAGGTATAACGTACCGACAACATTACCCTGAGTGGGTTTAGATTTGAGAGTTTTGCACCCTCCCGAAGAAGACGGAGGTAGAGAAACGGAGAGAGAGAGAGAGAGGGAGAGAGAGGGAGAATGGCGCGGTACGTATTTATGTTGAGCGAAATTAATCTTCTACAACAATTTGGGTCAATAAAATCCAAGCCGAGTCGAGGGCGTTGGGTATAGAAACACGGTCGGATCCCCCGCTGTTTACTTTATCCCTTTTCCACCCCCGCTCATCCCTCGCTTCCGCTACCATTCCGCCTTCCGATCCACTCGAAATCCGTTACTAACCCTAATGCTGTTACCACGTTCTCTCGTCCCTGGGTCTCTAAGACGCACCCCACGACATCCCACCGACGCGACGTTAGTCTCGCACTTCCGACGGATATCTTATATACACTCTCAAGACTCGAGACTCAAGATTCCCTGATCCATTCTCGGGGGGTAACTCATCGCCAATCGTAATACAAAGAGGGAGGAGAGCCCCGGAATAGGGAAACAACAATCAAACATCTGAAACTTTCCCCCTAAATAACATTTCTGATAATGATTTTGTCATCGTTATTAAATTAAATTCAATTCAATTCAATTAAATTCGATTCAATTCAATTCAATTCCATTTCATTTCATTCCATTCGATTCGATTCGATTCACGTTATTATCCGCCCTTGTATAACCGCGCGTATTATATCGCATGGCGAATATTAAAGACGGAATCGATTCTTCACCGGAGCATAAACGCCGTTATGATTTACAGTACCCATTTATAAATATATGCATACCTATGTTTATACATATGTATATATACCTATGTGGTTATGGTGTACATTGATCAGTGGAGTGGGTGAGAGTTTTCCCTCAGTTCCTGCACCGGGTCGGGTTTATCCTCGAGTTTGTCGCATCGGTTCATTATTTAATGCAATTATCCTCAATTCTGTAACCCAGCGGAGCTTTTCAAGCCCCTCGTAGCTCGTTCGCTAGCACGGCTACAGTGTATTGATTCTAACCACCACTTTAACTTGACTCCAACCAGCTCCACGCTCAACTGTATAGATATACACTCTACTTTCAACGCTCTAGAGTACTTGCACATTCTCTCCCTCCCTCTCTCTCTCTCCCTCTCTCTTTCGTTCTTTCTTTCTTCTCCTCTCTTCTCTCTTTCGCCGTAATGAATAATTCTGTTTAAACAGACAGTGCAAACATTCGTTTCAATTAGATGATTCTGCACCGATTGAACAATATGCACTTTGAAAAGGGCTCCTTTGAAAAATTCACTTCATGTACATAATATCAAACTTAAAACTACAAACCGAACAAAATTTCATTCCAATATAGTATAATGGTGCAAGTCGGAGCAGATAAACGAAATAAAATCACAGACGTATGTTACTCAAGGGTGATAATACTATACCTATACAGATTTAACGATATACTTTGATAAAACTTCTAGTTCCCGAAGAATTTCGATCGTTTGATTATGTCACGAGGGTTGTGATAAATGTGCAAAAATTTTCATGTACGATTACCTTGAAATACTACGGTGTATTATAATACCCGGTTGTTTCGAAGAAGATTCTTACCTGAAAAGAGAAGAAGAAGAAAAAAAATTAAAAAAGAAAAACCGATTGAAATATTGTAAACTTATGTGCGATAACTGAATAAATTTATAATATTGTTAATATTATTATTATTAGTATTAGTATCATTGAGAGCGATGAATATCCGCGATTCGCGTTATAGTATATGAATAATTGAAATGCTACGGAATCTTGAAAAATTAAGGGCTGGGTGAAAGTTGCGAATTTTAAAAGTCTCGAGGTTTACTTTTTGGAAAAAATTTATCGTTCGAAGTAGATGATATGGGTTTTCGTGGATAGAATCTCGATTAGATATAATCGCCTATTTTTTCTCTTTAGATCCTGAGAAATGGACCGAAATCTTCGGATATTTTCGGGGTTTTGAGCTTTCTGCATTCCAACCTTTCGGAATTTTGATATTCTAAACTTGAAAGTTTGTGAAAATTCGAAATGGTATTAAACGAATTTGGAACTACAATCCGGCTCCAAAAGCCACTGAATATAGTATAAGAGATCTTTTAGAGAGGAAGTGACCTAAAGCGGGTGCAGCACGTGCCTCAAGCAGCTCGTTTCTCATTTCTAGTTTCTGGTTTCTGGTTTCTGGTTTCCGGCACCGCTCGCGTTTACGAGTCCCTCGACATCAATACTACGCGAGTTTTAGACGCTAGCTATAATAACACACGACTATACGATACGAATGCGTGCATGAATGGATATTAAATATGTAGAACTGCGAAAGAGCCGAAAAATAAAAAATAAACAAGTATAGAAGATAAATCGAAGGATGACATGTAGAAGCAGAGTGATTGTGAGAAAGGAAAATCCCCATCCTTCGAAAAGATAAAGAAGTTTTTTCCGTAAAAAAGTTCTCCCCGTTTACCCTGACGGAGGTAAATTTGACATGGGCGAACGAGTTCGCAATAAAACTGTTCGACCGTTCCAAAAAAGATCGGATAAACCTTCGGCGAAATAAACGCGACACATTATATAGTATATAGGGAGATATCGTATCGATATACCTATGTACGTTATAATTATTAATATTCGAGTCTGTCATCGGTATAATCTTCCGAGTTATTTGATTATTTGTAATAACTTTGTATAGTCGAATGAAATAATATTTTATATAGGTAAAATAATAATGATTATTAATTCGAGGACAGATTTGTACAAAATATTTATAAGGAATCCAAAATGTACGAATAACTCGCGTTAATCCGAGCGAATCGCCAGCTCCTTTTCCTCTTCCTTTTCTGAACGCGAACGAAATTACGGTATATTGAAAGACACCGCTCGACGCCAGACACGCAAATTCAATAAGATGGGAGCTGCCGACTCTCCTTTTCCGAGTCTCAAAAGCGGGAAGAAGATACGAAAAAAAGGTGGTAGAAACAAGGAAAAAAAAAAAAAGATGTTGCTACTCCATAAAAGTAAAGCAGATATTATTCGTTTACTTAATTCGAATTCAACCATCTAGCTGAATGCCAAAGTAAACGACGATGTAGTGTATAAATGAGGGAAACTGTATATAGCGTATAACATGTCGATAAAGCATAAAGTAGTAAACTACGCTCCTCTTCCGTTGAATAAAAAAGAAAGAAAAAAATGAAAAAGAAAAAAAAAAGGGGCAAATCTTTTTTCTCGCTGATCAATCCCGCTCCAATCCTTGTACGCGCGTTGTACTTCTCTTCAATTATGCACAGACTGTTTTCAACGGAGATAGTTTTGTCGCCTTTAGCCGTTCGCCTCGCCTCGCAGCTCGCAGCTCGCAGCTCGTAGGATCAATAAAGAATGATCACACGTATGTATGTAAAACATGTACACACATCTATCGGTATAATACACACATGCATGGATATAGGTACAAACACACATATGTATGTATTATATAGGTACGAGTATAATATGTTCAAAGTTTAAACCTTCTGGATTCCATATACGGCGAGGTAGGTATAAGGTACGTAGATACATACATATAGGTACATGAAATACATACAACGCGCCACAATTGAACCACTGGGCTCTTTTATTTCGACGCGGGCGGTTCGCGATATCGGGTAGGTACGACGACGGCGTACTACCTATAATATACGCTTTCCATACTAGGCAGCAGCAGCAGCAGCAGCAACCGCATTTATATATACCTATATATATTATGATGCTCAAGCTACCCGCTGTATTCAGTAATGTGAATTTACCTCTTTTCCTACAAATAACAAACACCCTACGTATTTTATTTATTCCGTCAATTTATCACAGCCTTACACGCGGTTACCCTCGACGTTGACCGTTTCCATATGATACCTACCTATATACCTAGCCGAAGATAGAAAAAAAAAATAACTAATTATCTCAACGGATTTACTTTTATAGTGTACGAAAAAGAAGATGAAATTTTTTTAATCGTATTTAAAAATGTACCGAGTCAACGTATATATATATATATAATAGAGTATAGTTCATTTAATTCTTCGAGGATAAGGTTCGCCGCGGTGCTGGTGCAGTGCCGTAAAAGGCTGCCGCCGTCGAGGACACGAGGAAAGGTCAGCGACGCGGCACTGACCCCAGAGCAAACGCGCGAGAGAGTCTCGAGAGATCAGGCAAGGCGGGAAAAAGGGAGAGAGAGAGAGAGAATAACAAAGCGAATAAGCGTTCGGTAAGTGACATTAATTTCGCGGCAAAAACGCGACGGAATTATAAGAAAAGTATATAGGTAATACCTCTATACACATAATAGATGAAGTACAGTATGAAAATTTGCATAAAGAATACACGTTTCTTTGTCAAAGCTGATTATTATACTCGATATAGATATAACTAGTCGAGGTACTCCTCTCGACATTCCATGATGAATATCTGCCTCGTATAATATATAATTTCGTTGGGAATAAACGCCAACTCATATTCTGAGTCTAGCGGCGATAAGTAGCTGCATAACTCCCGTATTAATGTACGAGAGCAATAATATCATGTACCTATATAACTGTATAGATGCATAAAAACATGCAGCGGACGTTGAAGATCGTAGAACCTATAGGCTAGGCTAGGCTAAGCAAGGCAAGGCAAGGCAAGGCAAGGCAAGGCTGGGATAAGCTAAGCCTGAGTTGAGTTGAGCTACCGTAGCGCAGCAGAACGAGAGTCGTAAACAAGCACGATAATACGGAGTTAATGATGTTTAGTTGGGGGATTTACGAGGGCAGTGCTTTCGCAGGCCCGCGTATACGTACACGCCGCGCGCATTCACGTTACGTTGGAACTGCAGCGATGCGGCTCGGTATAGCTGCAGCTATTGGGATCGGATTAACTCGCGCTTAGGCATTTCCGGTGTAGTACGATAATCCCGATGACTAGGTATACCTAAATCTAAACCTAAACACACAGCTGTAAGGATCCTGAACCTTGTTTGTGTTTTTTTTTTTTATTTTTTTTATTTTTTTTTTTTTTTTATGTAACTTTTCATCGTATCGGACAATAAAATTTGACTTCGGATATTATGGGTATATCTATATATAATGAAAATCTTCTCGAAGAATAAAGTACCAGTAACTGAAGAGTAGCTGCAATACGAGCGGGGCTATAATTAAATCGGTTAAATTAACGGAGTCATAACAACGCTAAGATGTATATGCTTACTTAAGATAGAATAAGAGAAGAGTAGAGAGTAAAGAGCGTTCTCTGATCGAGCGCAACGTAAAGAGAGAAATAGAAGATGCGCGGGTAAACGTTCTATTATGTCGTCGACGATTGAAACGCACGCATAGAGCGCGAGAGAGCCGCTGCTGCTAAAAGAGAAAGAGAGTTGGGTTGGGTTGGGTTGCGTAGCGTTGCGTTGCGTTGCGTTGCGCGCGTGCCTCGAATAGTTGAGGCAAAGTTAACGTTGATTACAGTACCAAGCGACACGCTCACGTGTGCGCCCAAAGTGCATTCAAGGAATTAGAATTTGCCACGTCGACGAGCAGAACTCAACCGATAACGCAACCCGGACGCCACTTGTTTTATTGTATATGTATACGCGTCTATACTAATTGACTACGGAGAATGAAGAACTCGAAGAATATGTAATCGTATATACATAAGAAATTATTTTCCGCTGCAGTCTTACTCAATTAAACTAACAGACTACTCGCATTATTGATTTAATTATTATTATAAACGTGCCTTTAATATAATTATTTCCAAGAATGAAGAGCCATCGTATTATAATTGGCAACAGTTTTAATTAAAACCAGCTGCACCCCGATATTCCCGGCTTCTATAACGCTTCTTATTAACTTTACAACCCCGCAAGCTCTTGGGGTATAACAACTAGCCGATACAGGTGTACGTATATAGTATAAGGAGAGAAAATATTAATATTCATTTACCGAATCATACATTTAAACGAATAACCAACGAAAGAATAATCGTTTCTATCAAACTTTCGCGGATATGTATATATATATGTACTAAACCCGGCCAGGATTAATCATTTCCCGTTCGAATGACGTCAATATTTATCGACACATACACCAAAAAGTATCCAAACACGCGGGAACGACGCCCTGATAACAGCGTATAAACATTCTTTTATATTTGCATTAGCATCATTCCGAATTTGCATGTACGCGCGGGGCTCCGGCTCCGGCACCGGCCCCGGCCGGCTGTTCTCTGTTAGCTGGTTTCCCTTCGACGTGGCTCGAATCACACGTGAACATTCGGTGTTATAACACGCCGGCGATTCATGATATCGTATACCGCGGTGTTCCCATTCGCCTTAATATCATACACCGTCCCGCGGCATACGTGTACGCATATACTTGAATACCTCTCGTATATATGCGTATGCATATGCGTATACCTTGATTATTTGAAAAGGGCTCTCTTCAAACTTCCAAAGCGGAATATCGTATGGAATGCATCTCTGAATGAGTAGGAGTAATAAAACACAATTAATAATACACGTGAATGTATAAATGTCTACGACTCCAGTGCTGCAGCTTCAGCGTGAATAAAATCGTTATTTCTAAGAAGTATACCTACATGGCTAATCAGCGTTTCGTTTCCTTAAATTTATAGATCTGTGATTGAATAACCTCTGCGAGTTGAAACGAAATAAAGAAAAAAAAAAAAGGGGGAGAAAGAGGGAAACGAATATAACCGAAAAAGTATATAACGTACGTCGAGAATTGACTACCCACCTACCTATATACCTATACTTTCGTAATAAGGTTCAGGAATTGATACGCGCGACGTTTTAAATCCGGATTTATATCCCGATATCGTAAATCCATCATTCATTCTATTCACCTTGAACTCGTATACCCACTTCGACCATACATGGGTTCTCCTATTTCTGTCGCTACATACCTATGTATACATGATAGGTACACGGACACGCCGCGGAGTACCCATGTGACATAAGGGCCGTATGTCTGTAAGTAGTGGTCTGGCGACGCGATTAGCATATAGGTAGGTCTTTGGGTCGCCAGAGAAAGAAAGAAACGAAGGAAGTAAGGAACGAAGATAGATAGGAAGGAAGGAAGGAAGGAAGGAAGGTATGTATACGTAGCTGTGTAGTGGAAGAAGCGGCGCCTTATGCCACTGGTGCAGCACAGGTCGAGCCAAGGCAAAGCGAACGTCGGTGGGGCGCCACGTGGGTCCCAAGTGGCACATGTTTTTATAATAACGTAACGTATAACGTAACCAAACCCGGAGGGGCTGATGCTCCTGCTACAGATCCCAAGGACGTGGAGTAGAAACAGGAGCAAGAGCAGGAGCAGAGATAGGGACAGGGACAGGGACAGGGATGAGAGTAGTACTTGAGAATATTGACGTTTCGCGTATCTGCAACAGAACCAGCCAAACTTTTACTTGGGCGGAAGAATAAGCCTCACCAAAAAATGGATTTCGGTGTCCTGCGTAAAGGCTGTATGTTCCCAAGGTGCTCGTCCTTTTCCAATCGATTCCACAAATATCAATTCGGAGAACAGTTTTGATTTTGATGAAAGAAGAGCGGATGAAACATACAAATTTGAAGAAAAAAATAGAAATAATAAAATTTCTTTTTTTTTTTTTTTTTTTTCATCCAAATCAAAACGATTCCTCGGAGTATTAAGTACTGTCTGAGCTTCCCGCAACTGTGTACCCATACTACGATGCCGACACTCTCTTGAGAGGTATACAGGTATATAAGAGAGAAAAAAGAGAAAAAAGAGAACGAAGATAAAGAAAAAGGAGATAAGTACACATAGGGTGGTCCATTTGCGCACCGACCCGTTCAAAAATTCACCGCCTACTACCACAGTCTCACCCTCGTAAGTGTATAGTATATATATATATATATATGTAAAAAAAAAAGGAAAATAAGAGGAGGAAAAGTTTGAAGCTTGTAAAACGCGGAGGGTATAACGTCTTACACAGTTTTGCATAGTTATTTCGGGTTATTAAATAAGGAAGACCCCTGCGCACTGCAGGGGCGATCGAGAACCCGCGGGGATCCCCTTATGGCTCAGGATATATTATTCCTTGGCGAAAAGAAAAAGGAAACCCTCAAAGCGGGAACAAAGCGCACCCCAGTGATCGACTTACATACTTCTTCCCTTTTTCTATATAACCCTATATATATATATATACCTATGGGTATTATATCACTGGATTTTTAATAACAGTCGATTTGAGAATCCTTCAACCGATTCTTTACACTTTATGGTCTACGTGTACCCATATACAGGGTGATTTTCTTTTGACGAAAAATAAAGATCTTAGCTGACCAATCGCAGAGGGTATAAGTCTCATCGACGAGGCATCGCTAAACTTCCACTAATTACCAGTCCTATGGCTGTGTGAACGATAAGTGCTGAGATCGGTCAACTAAGATCAGCTTTCGTAGCTCGGAAACTATTGGGCCCGTTATATATAACCCGTTGAACCTGAATCACCCTGTATACTATAAAACACTAATTATTGCCTGTCGGAAAAAGTAATGAATTATTTTTCATTTAATTATACACAGAGTGGTCATTTTTGTAATTGCGATAGATATGATATAGGCCTTGCTTTCTGGAGTGTATATGGAATGGAGTTTTATTAACTAAAGAATAGTTGATTGAACCCGTTCCTCGTAATATATGTTATCATGAGATTTGTTCTACGATATATATTTGGTTTATATTTTAGTTATGCGTGTTATTTTTTCGCGATATTTTAGTTTTCATCAATCGTAGCGAAATTGAATTTTCCCCGTAACAGGAAAGTAGGAAGAATGAAATAGAGCGAGGAAAGAACAACAAGAAACCAATAACGCTGTCTGAGACGAGAGCTGGAGTGGCGGTGTGAGGATGAGGATGAGGATGAGGATGGGGATGAGTGTGAGTATAAGGATCGAGGTCGATTTAAAGGAATCGAAATCGGAGTCGAACCGTTTGTTTTATTCCTCGCGGACTGATTTAGTTTCGGAGGATTGGGCTGGAAAACATAATACGAAAAAAAAAAAAGGAAAGGAAACGAGATTTAGAGAAAAGAAAGCACGGGCCAGGCTATTTACATTTCAGACAAGATATTAATCCGCGAGCTTCTAAGAAAACGAGATAAAAATTCCCTCCTTCTACATGTATATATATATATATATAGAGAGAGAGAGAGAAAGAGAAAGAGAAAGAGAAAGAGAGAGAGAGAGTCGAATTTTACCTTCTTTGTAAAACGAGGGAGAATAAGACTATAAAAATCCAAAGAAGAAGAAACGCAGAAACGTCGAATAAGGGAGACGCAACGAGGCGCGAACGTGAGCGGAAAGAAATCCATTCAAGATCCCTTTGGGTTGGAGCATAAAAAAAAAAAAAATCAAAGAAAAGAGGGAACGTTTCATTATCTCAAACATTCGGGGTATTTCATTCCATTTTATTTCATTTTATTTCATTTTATTTCATTTTATTTCATTTTATATTATTTCATTTCATTTTATATTCTTATATAGCTTATAATATATATATATATATAGGTATAGGGTTATTAATCCCATTGCCTGCATCCTATCTTTTTTTCATCGCAGTAATCCTACCGGTATTATAAATATTCTTCATTAATTTACCTTTGAAAATATATTTTTAGTTTTTTAGTTTTTTTTTAGTTTTTTTTTTCCGAAATTTTCTATCTTTGCAAAATAAGTTTCACACCTATACCTGCATAATTCCACGGGAGCTGTTACATATTCCGGTATGTATAATGAAAAAAGGAAAAAACAAAAAAAAAAAAAAAAGAAAGAAAAATCAGTCTATAATACAACAATCCGACGAAACAATAATTACAGTTGTTCACTGCACAGCTTACAGATCCGGGACGCATATATTACGGCAAACACTTGCCAGGTGTACGCATAGAACAGGGATCAACGAACAAACGGTGGTAACCGATGCCTGCTACAACCCAGCTCGTAGACCCCCGCGTTATGGTTTCCAGTCACCCCTGCAGGACGCAAAAACGCCAGATGCCACGCGCTATGAGTTGAACTCATACTTACTGTGTGTAAAGTAAAGTAGAGTCTGTACAGTATCCAGAAATATTTGATAAAATAATATTGTTGAATTGAAAATGAAATAAATAAAATGAATGAAATAAATGAAATAAGAAGAAATTCAACAGGACGAAAGTTTGTTTTATTTGATATTTAGACGTAATCGCGGCTTGTGTTTCATATAAATTTAATATACTGCACGTATCTGTATATCTATATTGTATGTAAAGTTTTATCAATATCCGTTCGCGAAGAGACGCGTAGGAAGATATCCCGCTATTAATATTAGTGAAGCGTAGAATGAAACGAAACGCGAAGTATCGAATAATATATGGGTCGATATTAAAATGGCGAAGCGTTTCGCGAAAGATGATTGGAGTTTGTGACAACAGAAATTCAGATAAATCGTTTTCGAATCGAAAATGAAATGAATGAAAATGAAAAAAAAAAAAAAAATGAAATATATAATTGTAGAAAGCAGATTTTTAAAGGTCCGATTCCCCTTTGGCTGGTTGACCGTTGGCCCCGAAATGAAACGACGACACCATAAATGGCAACAACAAGATCGTATTACGCTTACGACTCGCTCAACAGATTCTAACTCAATCAAACAACGCCGCCGCGCCACGCCGGTCGTCTCGACGCGACGTGCCGGGGTTGGCGCCTCGTTAAAATAGGAATTTTTTTTTATTATTTTTTTTGTTCGAATCACACCTTTACGTGTCGTAAGTATATTATATTTCAAGAAAATCGTGAAGGAGAAAGGAAAAATGTCAGACCGTTGTATAGCTACGAATCCATTTTTTTTTTTTCTCATACAATCTTCTGCTTATATATACAGAGTAAAGAAATTGCCAGAAAAAAAAGAGAATAAAATCTGTAAATAACGATGAAATAAATCAAAGACCGAAAGAATACCTGTGGTTGTAAAAAATCCATAAAATAATGCTGCGCGCGTTCATAATATGTATAATGTAAAATAGAACGACCCTGAATGAGAGCAAAGAAGAGAAGTGAAGAGAAGCGGAGGCGAGGATCGATCGTTCGATAGCCAACTAACCGTACATTGTATATGTATGCGCGGTACCCGCGCTTTTATCGGGTCGAATAATCGGGACGCCCACGCGATTAATTCCATCGATAGACGTGGGCTCGTTACCAAACCAACCCGAGGGAAGGCTGTAGGACGAGAGAAAGCATGGAGAAAAAAAAAACAAAATTAACTAGAAGGAAGAAAAAAAAAAAAAAATGAAAAATGAATAATGTCAACGCTGAAGTGATATTTAGAAATTATTCAGCGATATGAGATCCCTGATCCCTTCCGCGTTAGAGAGAACAAATTATAACGAAAATCGGGTAATAGTAAGCTATTTAAACGCTTCTTATCGTCGGTTTGTTTGCATTATGTCATTGTTTAATCAGAAATGTTTATATGCACTTGCGCCCGCGCCGCACGCGTGTCTCATTCCAACCGATGGTATCTCCAGTTCAAACATACATATAACGACGGTGCACTGGATAAAGAACAGGTATACCTACGACATAATATAATCTCTTCAGAACACATATTAACGCACGCGCTGCAGCCGAGTAGGTATGATACAAGTACCTAAACCCATACGGTATAGGTATACAGGCGACGAAATGTGTCCTCGGCAATTCCGATGATCAACTTACAATATATCATTACTATATGTGTACGAAATTCGCAGGAGAGACTGTACATGTGTATGAGTATGTGAACGTGTATCCACCTCAACCGAGCACTGTTGTAAAGTATATAATTATTCCGAGCCAGATTAAATCAATCTGGTTTATTAGGTCCACCACCGTTGATGAAACTTTACGAGTCACGCGAATCCCGGCTCACGGAACGGTTTAATGTCCCATACATGTGTGTATATATGTATAGTATGTATATACTATGTATATACCTATATAGTATATTACGTAAAATATGAACGTCACCTCGCAACGAGCAGCAGAGTTATGTAATTTATTTATTTCTTTACTTTTAAATATAAGAACTCCCATCCCGATAATCGATTATTTATTACATATATATCCCGTTTATTCGCCACGCGTTCTTCTGATCGTTAAACGAAAAGGTGAATAGGTACGTCGGTACGGCTGCGGCTACTAAAATCGCGATCCAAGCCGTGTGTGCGAGAGAACCGATACATGTGCCATATGTTTACGTTTGTAACCGTTACCTACCTTATGCCGTTAGATGACAAAACTAGATAGCCTAGGAACAACAGCAGTTTGACGGTTTCCTCCTGTAACACGAAATTCTCGAGGCCGACGCCGTCTGACTTACTTATGCCTGTTAATTTAATACCCACGAGAGGGAGGGAGGGAGAGAGAGAAAGAGAGATAATACGACGACGACGACGACTATACGAGGATGGGGCAGACGGAGTAATGATAATTACGCTAACTAATTACATACTCCATGTTTGTTAGCTCGTCGAGTTAGTTGACGACGTTAAAAGCATGTAACGACTCGCTCGGTGGAATCTTTACGAGATAATAACCAAGTGTATCGGTGTATACCCACGTGTACCACGTGTATGTATATTTGATGGACCAGTTCCCGAAATTTAAAGCAACAATTATCGCAGAACGAGTCTAATCATTGAAGTGGAGAATAATAAAGATAAAAAAGCCCTCAGAGGCATTCGTCGTTATGGGCCAGAGACAGATTAGTCTGAATTGAGTTCCCCGGTTAACCCTGGGCTCGCAGATTGTACTAAAATCGCTAGTCACAGGGGTAAATTCCACCGGCATAGGGGGCGAGACCTCGGCGCCGTCCCCCAGATCATGGGTCCGGACGCTTCCCAGGCTAAGCTTACGCGTCGCCCCCGCCGCTGTTTCTGGTTCCCCCGCACCCCGACTAAGGGGTCACCCTGCTAGAGCGTTTAACGACCTTGTCTCAGACCTTCCCGAGGCAAACAGCGGTAACTAGGTACCCAGCTTGTGCGCCCCTACTGCTAGATTGTCTCTGGCCACAAACACGACGAAGCTGCCTTTTCATTTATCCATCATCGGGCGTATATTCATCGTACATACAATTATATGTTATTAAACAACTGACTCTGAGCGATAGAATAATTTAGCAACAACTTTATTATTATGTAAAGATACCAGAGTTCAGATTTTAACGGAAAAAAACCAAGATTTCATTATTGTTTTCTCTTTTTTCTCTTTCTTTCATCTTTTCGTTTCGTCGAGTACGGGATTCGAACCCGCGACCATCAGTCTGGCAAGCCGGTAGGCTGCCACATGCGCCAACCGATGGCGTTGCAAACGTAAAGCAGTTCTTTCGCTAGAAATAACAATTTATTTTATCTGACAAGAGCGAATCTATATTATTATTGAGTATATTGGATCAGTTGTTACGATCCACTGATACATTGGTAGAAAATAAAAATAAAAATGAAAATGAAAATAAAAAAGTAAAATATTGATCGATATCTCGGAATAATGTACACACGTGCCTATAATTGCGTGCCTATAATCATAAGCGAGGTAATATTTAAATAATAATGATATAATAACCAGAAATTCGCATATGAAAAAAAGGGTATGAATGTATGAATGTATAAATAAATGACGAGATCGGAGTGGTTAATGAAAATGTGAATAATATGATGAAATTCGTAAAATATCCGTCTGTCAAACGACAAGAAGGGAATTCGGACGTTGGGATAGAGGGTAAGAGAGATCGGACGAGCAGCGTTGATTTATATCTAAATTCAGAGAGCGATTAACCCCGCTAAATATAGCAATCCCCAGTCTCCGCTCTTTTGTCCGTTTTAAATAACCCGGGAGTGAGACATGAATAAATTGAGACAGCTGAGTGAGTGAAAAGGGATATTTGACAAGCCCCGGGGCGCGGCGTGGTGCGTTGGCCCGCGAGCGCGAGCTAAGCGAGCTTCGCGCGCGTATAAGCCAACTCTGAATTGACGACGCAAAAACAATAGGTATACAAACGATAGAGCGAAGTACCTCGTATACTATATACTATATCAGTTAGAGCTCTTTCTTCTTTCATTTAACACGCACGAGGAAACTGAGAAACAAAAAAAAAAAAAAAAAAAAAACCGAACCAAACAACAATCAGCGGCATTATGTACACAATTTTTTAATGTGTGTACATAGATACTACAATACATACAGTATAACGATAAGTAACTATATTTAGCGTTCCCCGCAGTATTGCGCGAGTATGTATCGCGTATATTGTATGTATGCATGAATGTGTGTGCGTATGATGTATGACCGTAAGTGTAAGTAGTGGAAACACTTGTAAGGTTTACAAAGTGTTATTTTTCAACACGTTTGCAAAGTTGCGCGTCGCTTTCGACTGCTAATGTATATCTGGTTGCAGTACAATAGACACGCGACGAATAACTGTACTAATATAATGTGATAATATCATTCATGTAGGTATATTACGTACGTCGAGTGAGAGATCGTGACTGTGTACACTTATTTTTCGCATGTTAAGCGAATTATTAAACGCGAAATATTAAACTCGGCCTAGGAACGAAACACTAGTAATTAATTATCACATTTGCGTAATCGCGACACGACCGGCTGCCCGTCGCTCTTACGTAACTCAACAAGCGCACACACACACACACTCATATAAAGCACGCGCGGATACGTGCTCTCTCTCTCGCTCTCTCTCTCTCTCTCTCTATTTCTCTATTTCTCTCTAACGCTTGTTTTTTGGGTCGCTTCGCTTCGCGTCGTTTGCCGCCATTTGATAAGCTATATAATAACTTATATAGTATACATGGTTAAAACAAAAAGCTCGCAATAATTCACGCACGCAAGCACGTGTGCTAGTATTGGCCTTATTATGTTTTAATTTTCCTTCATCTCTTATTAAAACCGCATGATCTATCAAAGCCTTACACGATAGTCTATAACCAAGTTGTGTAATATATCAGCAACAAAGTTACGTCATAAACCGCGCACATACGTCAAAATAGTATAATAAAAATATATAATAGAAAAAAATCAAACGCACTTTACGCCTCCGCAACCGCAGCAACTTATATATGTATAGGGAAGTAAAAAAAAAAAAAAAAAAAAAAAAAAAAAAAAAAAAAAAGGAGTTTCTGATTATTCGAAGCGATAATGCGATAAGAAGCATAAAATAATCTCGAAGTACTAAAAATCGTGTGTTATTTGAATGTGAAAGTTCGAAGGCTTTTGGGGCAGTACTCAAAATTGAGACCTCGAATATGTCCGAATTAGGGACCACCCTAATATACGTATATGTATAAACATATAATCATATACCAACGATAACCACGACAATAAGAATAATGAGCAGCACACCGCAAATCTTTTCAAGAATCAGTGACAAACAGTAATATAGTAGGTATACAAGATGCGGGTAGCTGGTTTTGTTATACACCTACCTACGTGCCTATTACCGACACACTCGTTCAGAAATAAAGAAAGAGTCAAACCAATATAATGAGAAAGAAAAGAGAGAGAGAAAAAACCGCGTTTCAGACGCGTGTGCTATACATGCATATATATGTAGTGTGTTACGGTCTGCATGGCATTGAGAGAGTCAAAGGTGCGGTCCTCGTGCGGTCGTACGTCATTGCAGCGAGTACCTAAGAAGAAGAGGCTCGAGCTACCTTCTCGAGCCGCTGTAAATCAATGATCGTCGCGTAGTCGGCGGAAAGACGGAAGAGCGACAAGCTGCCGGTATAAGAAGTAAGAAAGTAAAAAGGTAGGGCGGTAGTAAGGGACTTGGGAACGGAGCGAGTTCCATAACGAAAGATATAAGGAGAGAATGGTCAAAGTCACCGCGAATACTTCGAGTTCCAGAGACCTCTGACAGCGAGGACCGTGCCGTGTCAAACCCACTACGGTAGAAGTATATAAGCGCAGAAGTAGAAGAAGCTGCGGGGAACAGGGAACCCGTCCATCTGTGTGAATGTACATATACGAATACCTTGTACGGCTATATACCAACGAACCACCTACCTACCTACCTACCTACTATACGACTACACGTATTTCTATGGGCAAAGCCGAGATATTCTCACTAGGATTGTAATTTACGAAGGTCAGCTGTGCGCGAGGACCTCGTAGTCTTTTCTCCCGTCTCCCGTCTCCCGTCTCCCGTCTCACGTCTCATGTCTCTCGTCTCCCCCGGGCCGCAACCGCCCTTTGTAAGCATGTATCCCCAGCGTTGCGGAGACGAAGACCATCTCCGTTTATGTCCCGAGTGCGTCGACCGCTCGGAGGGAAAGCGCGAGGGACTTTCAGAGAGGGTGGAAGGGGGGAATCCCCGGATTGTTTGACTGCGGGTCTTTAAACCCTGCCGTAGCCTTTTAAAGCGTGACTTCTTTGACGAGGGAGGATCATCCCGTTTCGCTTAAACGCGATACCTACCCGGATGCAGTGACGTGGCGGTTGAAACCAGACAAAATCTTTCTTTGTTTCAATTCAACGATTCGGAGGGTTCGCGTTTCTTAAAGATTTTCAACGGCTGTTGAAAAAATTCCGCTCAATTTTCCAAATAAATAACGAGCCGGAAAGAAAATAGAGAATATTTTAGAATGAGAGAAATAAAATAAATGCCGAAGATGTTCAAGGCGAGAGAATTTATCTCATTGCGCGTTGGTTTGCTTCGCGCTCGTGCAGGTAGTCAACGGAGGATGAGGTTGCGTGTCAAAGTAAAAGAAAAATTCCCCGGGATTAACGAACTAAAGGTAGTATAACTTGTCCCGAATAACCGGGAAAGAGGGAATGGTTATATGTGTTGGAAAATTTTAAGGGCGCAAAAAGAAGTCGTAAATGAAGAATGGGGCGTGGAAGTGACGCGTTGACCGTGGGAGGATCGTGAAAGGTTTGAAAAAGGTGCAAGGGCTTGACTTTTCGAGAGAAGAAGCTTTTTCAAGGATTTCAGTATCGCCCCAAAAGAGAAATAAATATATCCGTGACGTAATATTATAGTAGGCGCCGCCGCTGCACCCGTATTCACATAGAAGATATTTTAAGGGCAAAAAAGAAATCCTCGCAAATTGCCCGCGCGGTATAACCGAATAGAATAAAAACGAGAGTAGGGTGGTGTAAAAATGTAGCGGAGTGACAAGAGAGCCGGGGAGTGAGCGGAAAGAGGATCAGACTGCTTGAAGCTGAAGGATGAATCCTGCCTGCCCCTCTCAGCCGAGAGCTGCGTCGAGCGTTTATTTTTCCAATCTCTTTCATACCCCCGCGCGTAGGGTCGTATACAACGTAAGTGAATTCGTCGTCGTTGTTGGGCGAGAGAAAATTATTTCTCAACATTTGGAAATAGCGTAGACATACAACGTGTATTACCGTTATAGCAGGCTCAGATTTTGTTTAATTTGTAAAAAAGCCTGTGCTCCGAACATGAATGATGTGAAGAGAGAAATAGAAGAATTGGATACGAAAAGAGGAGAATAAATCGCGGCGATACTATCCGAGAGGCGAATCAATTTGAACGTTGAATCGAACGATACGATATCGCGCAGATATCCTCGCAGCCAAAATAATCGAGTAATTAAGGCAGGCGGCTGCAGGGACACGACCGAAAACCCGGAAATCCCAATTAAGGCTCCCCCATCACCTAATCCAATCGGTTGCTCGCCACATGTGCGCGCCGCCACTGCCACCGCCGCCGCGACAGGGTTTTCAAATACCTATTCACTACGCGCCGATAAAGCGAAGCTCCGAACCGTACGAGCTAGTAGGTAAATGAACGAAATCGAGTATCGTCAAACGGGCCCCGCGAGAGCTGACCATTAAACAGACTTCTTCTTCCTCTTCTTCGAAATCTCATCATCGTAGCTGACCGAATTTCGGAGTAAATAAACAGCCCTGTTCAAAGCTAACAATCGCGTTCGGGGAAATCTAATTCGAAAAATTTCATACTACGAAACGAATCGGAGCTCCTAAATTCACCCTAATTATCTTCCGTTTAATCTTTTCTAGGAATAAATGGATAATCATCTCTGCCCATGTACTATTCAGCGTCGTATTTGTATTTTATCACACCTTCGTCCTCATGGAAGATGAATGGTATAACATTTCTTAAAAATATAAATGATAACGAAGAAGATAATATTTGACTCACCTGATGTATATGATGACTCCGTTAGTACATATCCTCTTCCACCCCTGCGGAACCGAAACGGATGTTTGTTGCTGGTGATTAACGGCACTACTGTTCATATTTAACGCAACATGATGCTGCCCGTTGTTTTGCACCAAAGATCTCACAGCCTGCTGTGGACAAGAATTAACCGTAACCGATTCCTGGGATTGACCGTGGCTCTCAGGACTGCTTAAACTGCTGTAGGTGGATTCAGCGGTGTCGGATCTGACCGAATCGCACCTCCCTATACTCCCAGAGTTGGTCTGACTTTCCACGCAAGATTCCAACGTCTGATTTGAGTTTAAATTTGAATTTGAATTTAAATTAACGTTTAAATTAGACTCGCACTTAACGCCTCCTGCGGCTCGATGTTCTTCGACAGAATTACTAGAGTACAAATCATTAGCAGCCTGCTGCTGCTGTTGCTGTTGCGCCTCACTTTGCTGCTGCTGAACAAAAGTAATCTGCGTAGTTTCGTTCCCAATAGCAGAAACCGTCTCTCTACCAGGAGTCAAGTATCCATCGGGCAGTTCAGCCACGGGATAAGCGGCGTTGCATGCCTCCCCGCTGACCCTGTGGGGCGCCCTCATAGGAAACACTTTCCCCTGCTCATCCGAGCCCGTCTTTCCCGTACCTTCGATGCCTCCTAGTACCGGACTCTTGCTGCAATTAGTGTCCGGCGAATTCCCAACTCCCCCTCCGTTCCCATGGCTCGTAACACGCTGGCCGTTGGTCAGGGGCGGCTGATCGTATGCGGTCCCATTCGACCCGAGTGCAATGGATGTTCTAGAGATATTCTCTTCGACTCTTTCTTCGCCGGCGGTATAGGACTGAGATCTGACCTCATTGTTGTTAACGGCTTGAAAATTTATAGACTTTTGTACGTTTTTACCGGGGTAAGTTTTAGCCGGATATATTTGTCCCTGAGATTGAACCAAGGGATTGTGGTAAGCTCCCTGCTGCTGCTGATGTTGGTGATGATGGTGATGATGCTGATTGTGATGATTATGATGGTGGTTATTGTGGTGATTTTGGTATCCAGCGATAGCATTCTGTTGTTGATGTGCGACGGGAGTAGCGTAGGCAAAATTGTCCCCAGAAACATAGACTAGAACGCTATTTTGCTGGATATTATTAGTCGTTGTAGAAGAAGAGGAGGAGGAGGAAGAAGACGACGACGAAGAAGAAGAAGAAGAAGATTGTTGTTGCTGTTGTTGTTGGAGACGATTGTTGCGATGGGAGGGAACAGGGTGAGACGGGATCTGCTCAGGCTTGCCGGCCATGGTCCAGGTCCAGCAGTGAAGGGCGCCGCGCGACCAACATTACTGGTATACACAGCGCACGCCTCCGACACTCCTCTAGTCCCTGCGGCATCCTCTAGCAACACAAAAATGATAAGTCAACTTCTTCTCTTCTCGATTCGCCAATTCCGTTATTTTTACACGTTAACAATAATCATTTGATTAATTATCCGGTTAAGAAGGAAACTGGTAATCTGAGTTTATCTTTCGTAGATGAAATAATTTCACGCTATTATCCCGTTCCTGGAAATAATCTCAACTGATTACCGATTTAATCGGAAAAATGATGAAAGAGAGGAAAGAAAAAAAATAATAAAAGAAAAGAAGAAACGAAGCAAAACAATTGCGTAAAATGATCGTCGCGATAGATGAGAAGCTGCAGTCTCGACTATAGTGTAGAGAATATCTGTGTCAAACGTCAGTTGTCACGTTAGTGATGTTCAAGGTCATCGAATGAAAAACCTGAGTGACAGCGAGTCGCGGTGTCGCGGTGTCGAGTCTGCGACACGACGGTCGAAAAGTAGTCGTACGTATAGCGTGGATGAAATTAGAGCGTAGTAAAAGTTGTGGATGAATTATTCTGGTGTCGGGGTCGTAGTATATGTAATATGTATACGTAAACACGTTATAGCAGACGAGTAGCAAGGGTGTTAAAGGTGTGTGGGGGGTAGGGAGAAGAAGAGGTAAACGAAAAAAGGAAAATAAGATTGCGTGTAGTAACCTGAATTGCGCATTTGATGCATATGTACGAACTAGACAAGGACTAAATCCAGTTGACATCACACACGAAAATAATCCAATAAGCTGCACTGGCACTCGATTAATCCCTGACCAGCAGGCGCACGCACTCGGACACTGTGTGAATTTTCTTTTCGGTTGTTGATTACGATAGTGATGATAAAAATGAGGATTCGATGTGAAAGAAAGAAAAAAAAAAAAAAAAAAAAATTGATTATTATTAATAAATGTTGTTATGACTTTGATGTCATCACATAACGCTGCCACTTTTTCGAAACACGGTTAAGCTTAACCCCGTAGTATTAGAACGAACTTTTTCAACACCTGCGCGCGGGCCCCGCACAACTGTTTTCACTAAAAACTTCACTTTAATAGATGGACAAAACACTAATGTAATAATAGTAAACACTTACGCGTTTGTTAATCTGAGACCCCCCCTAAGACCTTAAAACGCGCACGATAATAAACACCGTAAAATCACTTTATTTCGTTAATACAAATAGATAATTCCATCCCGCAGATGCTTTCCCTCCGCTGTATTTTCACGTAACTGATATTGGAAAAATATGGCTCCCTCTGCATACCCAGAAACCTTTGCGGCATCTCGAGTCTCGGCGGCGGACCACGGCTTTCATGGATCCATGACGCATTTCACAAAAACAATCGGGGGGCTACGCCCGTGCCATCTGACGACGGTTTACCTACGCGTCGTCCATCCCCACCCCAACCCATCCAGATGCGACAAGACGCGATTACGTATAAAAGCCCGATTCACATGACGACGGGGATCTCCCTTGCGACGCGGATTGCCGCGAAATTTGATTCGGCGACCGAATTAAATTCCAATTTCAATTAATCGAGGTTCCTTTGTTGGTCGGGAATTATTCATTTGAAGAAAACAATTTCTGGATTTTTCATCAATTTATTTAGCGGTGTTTTTTTTTTTTTTTTTCTTTCTTTTTTTTTCAGTGTAGGAATTTAGCTTAATTTATCTACGATAAACTAGGGGGAGTGGATAATAGAATGTTTTCACCTATGAAGTATACACAGGTATCTGAATCACGCTCGAAACATAATAGACAGGCATAGCAGACGTTTCGTCACGATATAGAAAAACTTGAAATTCAAATCCATCCGAACATCTTCGAAATATTAATTGTAAAATTAAAATTTATTGGAGCGTGACTCGAACGATTTAATTATACACATTCATTGAACATTACCTCTCGCATTCCTATTCAATCCTATAGGCTCGAATGATAATGGAATAGCGGAATGACGGGGAGAAAGAGAAAGAGAAAGTGAAAGAAGGGTTTATAGGTATAACAACCCGTCTTTAATTTGCCTAGGACTCCTTTATGTTTATCACTATTGTTATTATTATTGTTATTATCAATATTATTATTATCTAATCAAAATATGATCTTCACCAAGAGGACAAGCATTATTACCTAAAACTAGTGAAAAAAAAAAAATTTATAGAAAACAAAAGAACGGATATGAATTTAAGCCAATTTGATCTATGACAAGAGAACTCACTGAAGTTTATTCATTTATTTTTAAGCGTCAACAACCTAAGGTGGATTTATCATCTCAGCTACATGTATACACATATTGAATTTCAGTGATTGCGAAACAAAAAGGATATATATAAAAAAAAAAAAACAAAAAAAAAAAAAAGGAATATTATTGGCACGATTTCTACTATAAGAAAGATCCTCAAATCACAAAGTACTTTGTAAACATGAGGGTAATAAAGTGGCCGTGATATCGACGAGTTGAATTTAGTGAAACAGTTCAAATGTGTTGTTCGGTTTTTTCTTTTTTTTTTTTCTTCTTCACTCGTCGCATAATATCATCTGTAAATAAATCGCAATATGAAAATTCCTTCGTCATTATCTAATCGCTGAGATGTCGCAAAAGCGTTTAAACGATTAGCTCGTCAATTGAATTACTCCCCTAGATAGATTGTGCAAATCAGCCAACCGACCCCTATACCAATTAATTTTATTCTTTCAAAATAGTCTGACCGTTTGATTGAGAGAAACAGAAAGACTAAGATATGATATCCTACATGCAATGTTTCGGAAATTGTATCTTATTAAACTCGTCCAATGCTCTCGAGACTCTTGTTCCGAAAAAATTCAAAGTTTAGGAAAAAAAAAAAGAAAAAAAATCAATTAAAAAATTGGCATGACGCGTCAACTGGAATCAATTGCCTCGGGGAAAAAAGAAAAGAAAGAAAAAGATACCGAGAAAAAAAGGGGAAAAAAAAGAAGAAAAAAAAGTCCACCTACCCTCGTCCCTTCGAGTCAAGAATAATAAATAATCGTCGTAAAATAATAGCCGAGTAAAATAACGGGCGAAAAATCAGCCTGGTTATTATAAGTTAGCGGTTTTTCTTTTTTCTTTTACAAAGTAAGCGAAACACGCCATGCCACATTGGAACTCTGGTCTTGTAACACGGTAATGAACCCGCCCAAAGAAAAGGGAAAAAAATACGAAATCAACTCGTTCTCCACGTTACCGGTTCTTAGAATCGTTGATTAACGTGCTTAAAGTGTAAACGAGGAAAGTAGTATGATAAAATGGAAAGGTCTTTCGTAGGTATTAACTCTAATGTTAGGTTAGTGCGTGGCGCATTGTACGCGCGACGGTCCTCCCTCGTCCTCTTCGTAAGCCTGTCGCGTGTTCCGCCGTCTCGATTCTTGTTCAGGGTCCAGATCCGTCAATAAACATTCCTCGGCGCCGTCGGGGACCATTATTTCTTCTCTCGGCGGTAGGCATTGTTCAAGGTTTGGAATAAGCACGGGGTCTACGGTCTTTGGGAAATTAACAACGAATTGGATGATCAGACGACCTCGCGTAAACGGATCTTTGTAGACCGGCATCCCCTCGTTCATGACGCACTTGACGTCTCCGTGCTTCGTTACTTCACCCGGGATACAGGTCACAACCAGATCACGGTCGTCTAGGGTACGAATTACTTTCTGAAAGCCGCACAACGCCTCCACCAATTCCAACTGCATTCTCATTATCAAATCGTTTCCCGTTCGTCTAAAATCAAAAAGATGCAAGTTTAATAAAAAAATTAGTGAAAGAAAAAAAGGCAAATTTGATATATTTGATCATCATTTTCCCCTATTCCGAAGGTGTGAACAGCACAACTTGTTTTGTGACCTCTGCTAAAAATTTCAGGAGCCTCTGCTTCCAAAAACCCGAATCTAGGAAAACTGAAACATACTTAAAAACTTCGTGCTCTTTCTCGTCGAGGAGGATGACGATATCACCAGGTTCGAGTTCCGGTTCCTGATCACCTTCTCCGCTGAATACAATTTTCTGTCCGTCTACCATTCCCTTGTCGACATGAACTTCCAGTATTTTTCTATCCCTCACAGTCTTGCGTCCGTTGCACTGCTTGCACCGATCACGAGGGTTTATGCGTTCCCCTTGACCCTTGCAGTCTGTACACATCGACTGCAGTTGTTGAATCATTCCTGGTGCGAGCTGCTGAATTTGTACCTGCATTCCCGTTCCGTGACAGGTCGGGCATTGCTCTACTGAGCCTTTCTTACCACCAATCCCTGGTAATCAAAGAATTCGTTGTTAAAATTAAGATTAGGATTAATAATCTTCTGACGAGCTTCAAACGATTTCAGATTATGTGATAAAAAAAGGAAAGAACAATTTTAACAATGTTGGATATCATTTGTCGGAAAAATCTGTAGAAAAATGCACGAAGTCTTTGATCAGGTGAAGAAATAAGCCTAACTCATGGTCTTGCAGACCTCTAACTGTAGGATTAGAAGCCTGTGTAACAATGACAGTGAAAATATTTTCTTTCACTACTATTACGTAGTAATGAGTAAGCTGTTTGATCCGACCTTCGGAGTAGACATGCAGCTAATATTCAGGCCTATTGATTCGACAATGTCCAGAATATTTTACAAATACACGAAGAAAAATAGTGAAAACGAAAGCGATTGTTATTCGCCAAAGCTGACGATTATCTCACCTTCGCACTTGTCGCAAATAACGTTCTTCTGTAAAGCGAGTTTTCTCACTGTACCCTTGTACAACTCTTCGAGAGATACGCACAGCTGATGAATGACGTCTTGCCCTTTGCGTTCCCTTCGTCGGCCTGATCTACCGCCGCCGCCGAATCCTCCGCCAAAGAACATATCAAAGATGTCCATAGGAGAAGAGAAGTTCCCACCGCTCATTCCTCCCTCTTTCAAGGCCTGTTCTCCGCCTTGGTCATAGATACGCTTTTTTTCAGGGTTCGACAATACTTCGTAAGCTTGTGAAATCTGTTTGAACTGCAAGTATATGTAAATTATTATTGAGGGCCTCGGGTACGGCTGTATTGAATAAAGAGCGGAACGAATGACTTTGCAAGATGTTAATGTGTCCAGATTCCAAAACTCCGATAGTTAAACCATAAGTTGTAATAATTTTCATGAGTTTGGAGTAAAAATAGGTAGAAAATCAACTCTTTGTACTGGTTACGTTGTTCTTTTAAATTCAAACAATTAAATGATGAATAAGATCAATGAATGTAAATGAAAATTGATAAAGAAAAGAATAAAAATTTCCGACCCGCTCGCCTTCGTTGGGATTTTTGTCCGGATGATATTTCAGAGCGAGTTTCCTGTACGCTTTCTTTAGGTCATCCTGGTTGCAGCCAGGTTTTACCCCGAGCACGTCGTAGAACGTTGTCTCCTTCACCATGATTGCTTAGGCTTTGTTGTTTCTTCTTCTTCTTCTTCTACTTCTTCTTTTTATTCCTCTAGTTTGGCCTTTGGGCTCCTGATGAAATTTCCTTTGTATCTGGCTACTGTAATAACCTGCTGTTAGCAAAGGGGGAAAGAAGATTCTAGATCATTCTGACAATTATGTGGGCTTAGGCAGCACGGTGTTTTCACTGGTTTGATAATTCATTCCCAAAGGTATTATAATAAGATACGCGAAATTTTGCTGAAATAACCGAGGCTTCGGATCCTTCGGGTATACGGAAGAACGGCACAATGTGAGTGACAGTGCGATCGAAAATTGGGAAAACTTCACAACGCCATGATCACGCCATCAGCTGAGTTTATAAATTGTGTATAAGAGCTTGATGCCTCGTGTGCGAAAAATAATACTGCGTTAATATTCGATGCTTGGATAGATTTAAAATAGCGGAAAGGCTTAGTAGATAGTAATATGTAGTTAAGATAGCGTATAACAGTTGACGCTTTAGTAAAGGGGGATTAATACTTGAAAAAAAAATTTTATTGATCCCATGGCTACGGCGAGAGATATTTCTATTTGTAATTAAAATGATGAGTATTTTTGTCTGCGGTATGCAAGGGGCTTACCCGTTACGGCAATAGCGAATATCGCTGGTTATTGAACGGCGAAGAAACTCTCGTCAGAAATGGTGATGCGAAACTGTGGATACTCGCGATAGTTTAACAAGGATATTCCCGTTGTCACGTTCTCGAAATTTCTTGAGCCAGCAATGGACGTCACGAGTGGTTGACCAATCGGAAACGGGAAGGAATACGTGCGATACTACCGACACCGTGTGGCCACTTTGGAAACTTAAATGCGAAACGCGAATTCAGCCGTCGATACGTTTGGTATCGAACGCTGCTATGTCGATTCGAATAACTCGATGTTCGAAGAATCGAAGAGTCGACAAATTCGAACGACGCAGATTTGAATTTAAATTAGTAATAAACGCGCCCAATTTCGGGTCTCAGATAATGTAACGTACAGTAATCTTATTTGTATTACGATTGAAACTTTATGTTCATCATTTAGTACAAAGAAAATGATAATACTGCATTACAATATGGTAAGTGAAATTTTCTTCGGATCAATCTGGACCAGCAATTGCTACCTTATTTTCAATTATGCAAGAAACTTGGAGCAGAGATGAGGAACCTTGGGGCCTCCGGGAAATCGGACAACACTTTCCGTCGAGCCGGTTTTGGCGATAAATGGAAATGTCACGAAAGATTTACCCTCATCAAACTTTTAACATGTATATCTTTTTCTGGGAAAATAAGATTTCTCACACTTATGCCAGTTATACCTTTACCTACTCCGGTCTTAGATTATTTCTATTTTGTACATTGAATTATATTTACTTGAAAATGGTTGATTCTTTTATTTGAATTTGGAAAATTAATAAGCACTGCAACTTCGCCAATACAGTAAATAAAAATGATAAGATTGTTGAGAATTCTTTTTTCTCTTCCCTTTCTTTAATTACTTCGTAATTAAGATCGTGCGCCGTTGGAGGTAACTAATTAGCAAAGAAAGAAAACAACGGTACACATTACTAGGGAAGAAAGTAACAAGGATTGACTCTGTAATGGCAATAATTATTCACAGCCACTTAGTCGCTATACGGAATAGATTTACGCCGACAGCTCAGCTTAGATACAATGGAACAGAATAGGACGGTAGAATAGGATAGAGCATAATATAATGGAATAGAATAGAACAGGTCATTCTACTCTGGTACAAGTGTTGCCTGGAGGCATCCATCGATAGCATACAAGACACAGTATGAATCCTTCAAACATACACGTCGTGTACCCAATCGTGTAGCGCAAAAAACGTCGAACTGAGAACAGAACGATACCGCTTTCTGACGATGAAAATAGCTCAGGATTCGAGAAATCTGGAAGCAATAATCGAGACAAGTCTCACTACGATGTATGTACGCAGTGCTAAGGAACCGCAATAATGGTCCGAAAAATACGACCATCAATAAGTATAGCGAGGTAAAACGCGTGGGACGTCAACGGGGGCGTAGAGATGCACAACGTGCAGTGCTATACGTATATAATCGATCGGTACCCACTCTCGAACGAGGTTGGCGGAGGGCACCTCGTTTTCTGTCCGTTGAAACTCTGCCGTTTGTAAGGGTGTAGGGGTTGGTTTAGGGTGGTAGGCGAAGAAGGGTGCGGGGGCTTAGGAAGGGGCGTCGATCGATCGCGACGGCGCATAAGGACGACGTGGTCGAGGACGGTTCGCGCCAACCGTCTATTCGACAGTCTGACGAGACCCGTCGCGACATTTTCACCTCAAGTTATACCTGGTTATTGACTCACGTAATTTACATCTGAAACCTACGTCACCCTTGATTACCCGCAAGCCCATCTCCCTCGCAATAAAACCGAGATATATACGAAGAGCTTGGAGTTTGTAGAAAGGCAAACGCAAAGCGTCGACCTTTACCGTAAGTATCAATCTTCAACATTGGTAATCTTCAACCTAGAGCTTGGACATTCACCTGAAGGGATGAAAATTTCCTAAAATTTTTAAAATTCCTTCGCTCCATTGCCAAAAAATTTTCCCAATCTGTTTACGAGTATATTTGACTGTATATAATCGGGAGCGAGAGAGTATAACTCCGATATATGTACCTTTGGAATCAATAATTAGGAGGTAAGAGATAGAATCTGAATGGAAATCCGTGTGTACGACGGAGATATGTACACCCGTACCTGTCCTGAACTTAAAGAGACACATGTGCTCTCGCGTGGCTTGTTTAGTAGTTTTGAAATTCTGCAATTCTGCTTTACAAAATTCTGCTTTTTGCCCATTGCAATTATTACTAAGTTATTTTTGTCGCTTAACAGGAACTCTGCAGCAGTATAGTAGCACAGCAGAGTTGAAAAGTAGAACTATATTTCTCGGGCACGTTTTATTGTCCTTCTAAAGTCTTTTGAAATGTGGAATGGGCAGCTAAACTTTTTACTCCTAGTTTTTAAAGTTCCGCTTCGTGTCACCAAGTTTCTAACCGAAACTCATTGAAAATAATAATGCCATTCGTGAAGTTGTTTAGTCGATTCAGCTCCGTTCCTCAACTACGAAACATTTCTCAATTGGAAGGTATACACCTTTACGAGCCAGAGATATTATAATGAAACTTTCTCGACTGACGGACTGAGCTCAAATCATCATTTAGGCAAAATGATTCGCTCGTTAGAGTTTGATGCCGCATAAATATTTACTATTTTCGAATAGAACAAATTTATTTCCGAATGGTAAACCATCGTAGATATACTAGGTACCCTGTGGGAATATATTTGTCCGGAAACAAAAATTCCAGTCGATTTCTCATCTAATCCTGAGAAAATCTTCAAGACTTCCCTAGAGAAATCGCGCTTCTACGTCAAGAGATGCGTGTATAGGTACAGAATGGTCGGTCCCCGAGGATGATTCCCTTCAACTTTTACATCAACGTTTTATTGAATATTTAAATCCCGACGCTTGTCTCGTGGAACAAGCCGGAGGCGGGCCACACATCCATTTGTATATTTCATGTATGTACACAGATGCTGATCGAAGAACTTTCCACGTAGGGCCTTCAATTCGCGAGAAACCGAGGCGTGGATTTTCTGATAAATTTTTGAACGGACAAAAAAGGTTGAATAAATTTGAAAAACGTTAAGTTGTTATAATGAAGCCGAGGAATGGCTGGCCGAGCTTGGAAATCCTGTCAGGTTCAAAAATTCTAATCGACTTAAGAAATGCGACGTTCCAACATGATCAATCTTCGTATACGGCTTCTAATCGGATTTACGTAACAATTCGCAGAGGATTATTACATGACGCTGAGAAAAATGACCTTGAGTCAGTTTCACGACGCGTGAATTTTTCTTATGTATATATATATATAGGTATATACGTATCTATATATCTGCAGCGTATCTACATAATGTACAAAGCTTCTTTCGCCACTTTTTTCCTCGGTGAAGTGCGTTCCTTCGAAGAAGAACCGTTGGAAGCGAAGACAGACGGCGAAGAGCAAATACGGAGAGAAAGCTGAAAAAAAAAATACATCACCTCTTTACGGAATGGATGAGTAAAGGAGGTTCCGAATCAAATTCAGCCCCGAGAACTTGTTCGATTTTTTAAAAATCAATGCATATTTTCGGAAGAAATAACTTTCGCACTATTGCCTCTGCGGTAGCATTGAATTATTCATTTTTCATTTATATACTAACCGGGCGAGGAGAGTCAGCATACAACTTATTCTTGCGAATGAGATAATATATACATTTTTTTTTCTTGAATAAAATATACGTATACACTCTCGATGATTCTGTGTTCTCTTCCAAATCCTAGCTGCAGATAAAATTCCGGCTTTTCTTCTTATTACTTCGCTCATCCTCGACGTAGAGGCTGTACGCTCAGATTCTGAGCGGATAAACCTTGCTTTATTGTCATCTTGAGGTCCGGGACGTTGTGCCGCTGTTTTGTGGCAAGACACAATGTCGTGGTGGAGGACGGGGTGATAATCTGTAAATAAATTCTTCTCGGATGGCAGTCTTGGTCGAAAGTAACTCGATATCTACTCGGATGAGAATAAACCCGAGATCAAAGCGAGTAGTCATTGAGTTAGTGATTTCAGACTCGAGGTTCCAGAGTCAAAGAGCGACTGCAGTATTCACAGATAAAACGCGAAGAAAGAAGGGGAAGATCTTTCCCCAACCAACCTTTTCGTAATTCCCAAAATTCTTGCAATACATAACTCGGAGCGTATATTGCGACCAGCTAAATTTAGCTCCAAGAGCTTTGGAGAAGCTCAATGAAATCCTGTAACGAACTCGTGGACAAATTGTCACCGGATCTTGGCTATACAGACGCATCATTTCCCCGGAGTAAAGCTCAGAGAGCGAAGCTTCCCGAACCGAAGACCACCCACGCACTCGCCTGGCTGCTGCCGGGCATTCAGATCTTTAGCGAAAGGTTAAAGGTCGAGGAAAATTCCAGCTAGGGTCTTGGGGCACGTGGGATGTAGGGCGTGAGGCGTGGGGCGTGAGGACTTTGTCGTTAATTTTCGCGAGGTTTCGGCCCGAAAACTTTTCCGCATCCCGTAATATTCCGGCTGCCATTTATTAACGGGTGGCATATATACCGGTAGAGTAGCCGAAATAATTGATTAGAGAATTATCTCTGACGGATGAACGACTCACTCGATTATCCGATCAGCTACGGCACGTCAAATCGAAAATAACTGATTACGTTCAGTGATGCGTTCTGACGGACCTATACACCAAAGTATTAAACAAAATTTCATAGAATAGAGCCGTACCGGCTATTGATATTGATATACTGGTGTATCAATGTCCATATCTATGAATCTGAAAGGGAAAGAAGAAACGGAGAGTATAGGCAGGGTACGAGTCATAAGACAGACGCCTTGATTTCCTGTTCAAAATATCGACTACTCCGTACGAGTCTTTATTGAACGCGATCAATTACCGCATTGTCTCAGTGAGTAATAAATATTTCATAAAAACCGAGAGATATAATTTTTTCTTTGTCTCTCGCATACCTCGAGTCCGTTCGAACTATCGTACCCCGTGTATAGTAACATGGTGGATATGAAATGGCTGCAGGCGTTACTACATTTTCGGAAAATCCGCAAACTGGGCCAACCAACCCCTGTCTCTCTCTCTCTCTCTCTTCTCCAATTTCTCTCTTTATTGACTATGTGTCTGTATTTATTATTCATAGATCAGAATCGGAATCTCGATTAAACGCAGTACCGCGAGTGCTAGGCATAAGTATAATTATAGCATATATATGTATCGTGTAAAATTATACGTAAATTTATAATAGGGACACAGCGCTCGAGTCAGTTTTCAAAATAACGCGGAAATGAGCGAAGACACTCGCTAATTAAAATCCCCGTTACAAAAAGCACATCCATTAAAGCCAACGAGTCACGAAATTGTATATAACGCGTATTGTACCTACCCGTGAAATTTTTCCGAGCAATTCTCGCCGTCGAGCAAGAGATCATTTTAGGGTGTAAAAAAGTTCAAAGTTTGTCAACGCATAGAGCGTGTATCACCCGGTTAGGATTTAAATTATATAGTCAAGGAAAAATCGATCCAATAGGATATGTAGCTGTTTCATCGAAGATCGAGCCTGTGAACCGAGTTCCAATTTCCATCCCCATTTCCGTTTCCCCGTAAGTATATGTAGTCATATGGTATAAGCAGTTCGTCAAAGTATAGTACTGCTAGGTCTCCGTGAATCTTGGCTAGAGTCAAGTCTCCCTGTTCCCGTGTTTCCATGTTCCCGTATTCCGTGGCGCAACTTTGTTCCCTCGACTGTAATTACAAGCGCTGTGAGTTAATCTTCGAGTAACTCGGTGAGCACGAAACTGCGACGAGGTGAGCTTTGAGGCAAAGAACCTCGCCTCGTACTCGTTGGCGGTTCCCCGCACGATTTTGGCCCATATGCTGGGGGCTTTCCACTCTGAAAGGCACACGATAGCTGGTACGTAGGTACGATAAGGATATATGTAGGTATATGCATATACCTATACGTACCAGGCACCAGCTAATGGGAAAACGGAGAGTCGTGCATTCGCGAACGTTTTAACGAAGGCTTCTCTTTCCTTTTTTCTTTATACTTTATTACCGCGAAATTAAAAACCCTGAAACACGAAGCTAAGTATTATTCATGTTTCCTCGACGAACGAGTGGCTCGGAGATGTTTTTTTTTTTTTTTTTTTTTTTTTTTTTTCGACGACTTTCACGAAGCTCGTAACAAACCCTTTAATTCGTATGGCTAATCGTCGTTGGTATCTTAAACAGCAGGACGAGGGTGAAACGCGATATAAACCAGATACCCGAAAGGGGCGTGTATTCCGTACGTATGGTATATAATTATAAGCTGCATTGGTGGCATAGAGACGTAAGCAGAAACCTGGGGGTGTATATAAGAAATAGAACGTATAACCGCACACGGAGGCATAATCCTTGCCTGGTATAAGAGAGTCACCGAATAATTAGTCAAAGTATTTCGTTATATCCTCGAGACAACATTTACAAAGTGAAATTTCGTTAGTAGTTAAAATTTTGCGAGTACCAAGAGCGCAATTATCTTGAGATTAGCAAAAAGTTAATATCCCATTAGAAATTTAAGCTTTACTTATCCCGCGGATCCTCGCGGGTCATTAAGCACCGCGACTAATTAACACCTTGATTAAAAAATTGCTACCAAAAACGTGTAACACCTGGGTATACAGGTATGACACCAGAGCTTCGATATAGGTATACTCTTTACGCGAAAATCAACTTGCGTATTATCCCTTCAGGGCTGTAGAACGCAGATTTGTAAACAAGACGATCTGTTGTTTAGAATGTACTACGTAGTACTCGCTATACATCTACCCCGAAATATATATATATCCTTTGGTAAACATTTCGTAAGCCAGCAAACGGTAAACGAATAACTACTCTCTGATTAACAACACGAAGTTTATAATTACGCGTAAAAACTATGAAGCTGTATGGAAATATACTATATAAAGCATCAAGTCAAACAAACTTTATGCTATGATTAAATTCGACGATCCTGATTATGATAATAATAATGATAATAATATTAATAATAATGACGGGACTTGTAGAACGCATGATGGGACGTGGCCTGCTGACGAGATCCTTGAAAGCTCTTAAACGAAGCACGTTGAGGATCTTGTTGGCGGAATGGGGTAGGTATATGACGTAGTCTATTTTTTCTCCTCACTCATAGCATTTCCAGAGTATTTTCTTTCTCCCTCTGTTATCCCGCAGAATTCATCAACGTCCTTTAAACGTTTAACCGGAGATATATTTAACGGCCCATTAAATTCTTTTGTTTCATACGTATCAAGTATGTCTATATAAATATTAAACGAAAGATTTTAACGTATTTTATCGATATTACGGCGGTTAAACGTTCAACAGCCGTTCATAAATTCGGGCGTCAATCTGTCTATTCACTTTTTCCTATTTTCTTTTTTGTATCCTTATCGATAATAATTACAATCCCACGTGTGCAGTTGAGTGCAAGTATTACTTGAACGAAAATCTTGATCTATAATACTTTACGATCGATCGAGCATCGGGGAAGAAAGAAAATGTAGCAACGTGCTAATGAGTGAAATTAAACGAAGGGGTTTAGCCTGAGGCACGCGCATTACATTGATGGTAATTAGGGAGCGAAACATGAACTGAATACGGCTGATCATTACTTGACCTACTTGTATCCGACTGATTCCAGGGACCAGCTAATAGACATATAACAGACGTTATATTAACGTGTAGAAAAAAGTGCTAAAGATTTTCTTAACTAGTTGGAAATAGATTCGCGAGTACCTGTATACCTGATCTTAGAAAAAAAAAAAAATGTCATCCTCGTTTCAGGAAGAACTCGAAATAAATAACAGACAGGATGCGCCTGGAAGCGCTGAGGAGGACGGGGCTGGCGTTCTGTCTAATCTTTACCCTTTCACCAAGTTTCGTCGACCCAGCACCGCTCGGGGGAACCGCAGGTGAGATTACATATTGATTGATTTCACTCTACTCACGATAATACTCTACTCTCATATTTGTTTCTAAAAGAATGTCAAAGCTGAGGGTAAATAATCGAAGATCATAATAATAATGATGATGATAATAATTGATGTAGGCCACGATTCGAGGGCGTGAACTCGATTGGCAAATTAGATCAATTCCCAATGCTTTTGGAATATTATTATTTTTGAAGTACTCAGGTCTGATTGATTCGTCCCTTTAAAGCGCGAACTTTTTCCTTCAAATTGAAGCATTTCATGGCAGCGTTTGTCTGCTCGGAGCCCCGCGGCTCTCACTGATTGTCACAGAAAAGGAAACGCAGAGAGTTACATGAGGGATTCAATTTACGCGGATTTTGAACCATCAGTCAAGCGATTCCCAACAGATTTAAAAACCTCTAAGTTATAACTGCACGGGCGAGTACGATATCCCGATACTTATATCGTTTCATTATCCGTTGTACCATATTTCTTCAAAAAGTCTGAGAAGCTCACGATATTCGGTCATGCTTCTTTCGAAATACGAAACGGCCGATATCGCGTCTTCGAATTCGGTTAGGCGAGCTTGGACGCTCAACCCGCGGGACGGCTACCGTCGAATTCGATCCCTGTTACTTTCGTTTTTTTTTTTCAGTTAGGATGAAAGGGAGAATTGCTCAGGCTGAGAATTTGGTCCCTCCGAAGAGCCTTGTACTGATGAAATATGACCTGTTCCTTCGCGAAGAATTCAGATCGCGATTTTGTAGCAATAGGGTAGCTGAACTTCACATAACCGCCATTAAAAGGCTTGAGTGCAAGCCATAAAGAAGAACCTTATTCACTTTATTTCAGGGTTTATATGAATTATTGTACAGGCGTATACGTGTATAAAAAAATGTTTGCGCATAGTTGAATCGAGATTCATTGTTCAGTAAGAGAGAAGCAGGGGGATGAAGATGAAATTTTTTAATACATTTAATTCCTTTTAATTCCAACGCAACCGCCAAAGCTCGTTCTTCGTTCATTAATTTATCTCGCCGAATGAAATGTCCTTTGAGATATCTCAACCGTAAGGAAAGTTATCTCGGGTCAAAGACCACAAAGTGAAGAAAAAAAAAAAATAGACGGGAAGTAAAAGAGAAAATTCCGCTTTCTGTAACGAGAGGGACTCATGCCGGATATCGTTATAGAAAAAAAAAAAAATAATAAGTAGACGAATTTACCTCGACGCCTCTTGTTCCGCACGATTCGATTGATATTCTAGATACGTTCCTGACTGACATGAGCCTAAACACTATAACCTGATACAATTTATACAACAGTCAACCCTCGTGCGGGGTGATCGATATGATATTACATCACCGGGCACCTGGATGCTGTAAAGAGAGTTTGAGTGCGATCGAGGTATCGCCACCCTGAATTTGACCTTCCCGTTTGACCCTAAGGGCGGAAAATCAAGAGAGACTCGATCCCGTGTGTATGAATAAGACTCGCTGCAGTATGTGGCGAGGAAAAGTCGATAAACCGTGATAAATCGATGAGATAAACGAGATTAGATGAAGATTAGATGGCATGGGATGATTACGCGGGCAGGTGGCTTCGAGGACGATGTCTACGCTGCAGGGTTACGAAACTAAGGGTCGTTAGTGGTTATCAGTGACCTTGAGGGGAGCAACGTAGGGCTTGATCTCGTTAGCGGAACACCTCGGCGACAAACCAGCTTCCGTATATGTGTGTCGCGACATACGTACACAGGTACAAGACGCGGCTGTAGGTAAATCGTGCGGGGATGATGAATAGCTGCGGTGGATAATAGATCGAATTCCGATATTTAAGGGAGACGAGGCTCTGCAGCTGTGGGGGAGAAAAATTCAATATTTCATCTTCGAAGCGGCGAAAGTTGATATAGCTAAGAAATTAATTGAAGAAAGGGGCAAAAACGAGCCGGAATAAATGATCGCCGTGATGCCATGGGGAGAATAGGGCATAACAATCTCAGCTTTTATATTCCACATTTGTATACTCCGCGTTTTGGGTAATGACGAATGAATGAATGAATGAATGAATGAATGAATGAATGAATGAATCGCGACGACTTTCGTCCCGTCATCAAAACTTGGGTTGTTTTACCGCCCTAGAATCGAGCTATTTGTTGGGAAGTTTGAACCCCGTAAGCCGGGCTTTGAAACCGCGTAACCCGATCGTAAAGTTGGTAATTTTCTGTGACGGGGGTATGGGGGGCTTAGAGCTTTGCCAGATTTAAATTGAATCGGGCGTTATGATATCATGTAAATCCCAAAATGTTTATTACGCTTTACGGTTAATCACCGAAGACTACGCCCAGCCGCGCACTATATTCCGTTTTACTTTCAGTCCAATTATTTTTAGGGATGAAAACTATCGCGGGAATACAGATACCAAACACTTTGTCATGCGTTGGAAACGGTTTACCGCGTAACGCGTTAACTACAGCCACGAAAATTAATTAAACCAACCCAAAGTAAATGTCTAACAGGAGTTACAAGCCAAAATCAACATCGAGGTATATAGAATTCGTCTTTGAATTTATACAAACGAATCCCAAGTGCAAACTGTCTGTGACTACGCTGTACGCACTAGCGGCAGATCGTTTTAAGTGGAATATCTCTTTTTCTATAAAACAACGTGAGGGTGCACGGAGTATTGAAATCGTCACGGATAAGCATACATATCTCGTACAGTATGCAAGAATTTTTTTTTTTTCTTTTTTCTTCATTTTCAAAGTAATATTAAAAATGTAGAAATGTCGTTCGGAAGGACGTCTTTGGGCCGCGCCTCGAAGTTTGGTAATTATTGTCACCGAGAATGGCTGCGGAAGTAGAGCCGAGAGGAGCCTGGAACGTGCGTAATTAAAATTTCAAGTAGTTAAGCGTTGCCTAGATAAAACGCTGATTAAGTCCCTTGAGACCCCCGCCGTTACGTCGAGAGATATTTTCACCTCTACATTTTCTAGCTGCGATCGTTACAAGGCAGAGAATTTTACAGTCGTGAAATAGAGGGAGGAAAAAATGAAGAAAAGGATTTGATGCTGAAACGTGAAAATATTTGGACACGAGCTTGTAGCAGAAGAGCAATTATATAACATTTCGAAAAATCAGTTTTCGATACAGTATGCGTAAAATTGCATTTTACGCATACTATGTCGAAAAATATCGTATGAAACTCGTGTGTACGATTTTACGCACTCGATGCATAATATACTATTTCATTATCAGCTAACAAGCACAACGTGTGTCTATACGGTACATTAAGTTCTCGGAATTTTCCGTGACATGGAGTGCCGGGAGTGCTAGTCATTTTTAAACTGCCACCAGCTGAGGCTATAACAAAGTTACGCCAGATTTATATGGTTCTTCTCCCTCTCAGTCGTTTACTCGCGATGGTAGCCAATAAAGCTGGTGACCAAGGGCGAAGACCGGGCGGGGGTCTTCCAATGGGAGATGAATGGAGTCGAGCCAGAACCAGCAGGACGTTGACACTCGAGGCTCAGCTTTTACACGTACGTGCATCAAGCCCACAAGCTGTGGACGATGAACCCTTGAACCATTTTTCTTCTTCTTCGTTCTTCTTCTTCTTCATCCTCTTTTTCTTCAGACGATGAAACGTGTAGAGATCGCGGTGTTTAAATTTTTCTACCCTCCGCACGGAAACGAACGTTTCAGCTTTTAGTCTGATCGATTGGCAGTGTGGTATGAACTCACGTAGCCCCATACGATCGGGGAAAGAAGCGGCTTTTTTATTTTCTCATTTTTATTTCTTTTATTTCTCTCGCATCGCCCCGCTCCGTTCCGTGTACAAAAATAGTCGGATGTCTCTTTCAAGGTGGAATAAATTCAACAAAACTCTCGGGGTTGGCTTTGGCGATGATAACCGGGGTTGGAGGAGGGTCGAGAGGACGCAAGAGAGAAATGCGAGAGAAAGAGAGGGATTTGATCCATCTATCCAGACCGCAACGTCGCTCGCACGTACGCGAGATTTCAAGTGTTCCATATTCGTGTCATTTTACGATTCATCCTGTTCCTATTATAATCACAGGCAAATAATACACAGAATAAACGAGTGAAAGCTCTACGAGCATTCAGGCCGGTTGAAAGCACGGCTCTGACCAATTTCTACTTTTTATATCTGAAGAGCAACTGCGGAGGATTCTTCGGGTGGAAAATCAATCGCGGAAGCTCCAGTACCTTGCCTCGATTTTACCCAATTCCCAAAAGTCTCGTTCAGGCTCTCTCAGAGTCTATAGATTTTGTCACCTTTCAGTCCTGCACTCGCGGATATCTCTTTGCCAGAGGTAAATAATACTTACCCAAAGTGCTTCTATTCTCCAGCGACAATGAATCGAATAAATGCGAAGAAATAACAGGAGAAAAAGAAGATTAAAAAATACACACGTGTCTTCCTATATAATATGAAAACTCCGAGGGATCGAGCGGATTGTCTGGCCGCTCTGCGTAAGATTATAACAATACCCTGTCCACCGATAGCCGGTATTTACTTTCATTATTTTTACCCAGCAATATCCCGCTTGTTAGTAGCAACAACGCAAAGTTGAAGCGTCTACCTCGTCTTGTTATATTCACGGATGAATAAATCGCAGTCACTTGATTACAATTAATTTGTCTCTCCGTCAGCGCGACGTAGAACTTTATGAGCCAGATTATAACGCAGAATTGTCAGAAGATATAATACGACACCCTGTCAGGCAATCAAGTGAAATTCACGAAACTGTATGAATGACACATGCGCAGACCTCCCTGGTCACACGTGAGCTGCAAAGAGTGAATTAGGATTCATCCCTTTTTCATAAATTTTTATTTATTTATCGTGATGTGAGAATGTGTAGCTCTGAATTGGTTTCGTTTAAACCTCCCTTCGCCTCAATAATTCATCGTATGTCTTATCCTGTTCCAGGTACACCAGCTGGCACAGTACACGAGGTGAGTCAGCATTTTGCTCAACATACATGATATACAGTACTTAAAATCCGACCCTAAAGAGATGTTGAGTTATCGTAAATATAGCGATGCACCACACGGTCGCCGCTTTCGCTTTCGATGTTTTGTGTACTCTTTCGAAACGAGAAAATTATCAACTCATATTTACCCAGCTTTTGTTGAGACTCGTCGTTATTACTCCCCTCGACGTGGTGTAGACACTATAGGTACTATACCTACCCGTACACGTGTAATATTGATGTATGACCGAACTGGAATTAGTTTCTGTATCTCTTTCTTCACCAATCCATCGATACGATCAATTCTGATGCACGCGTGTAGTACATACTACATTCTACTCATACACTACGATAGATGAATTATTTTCTGTAGCTTTTGTATTATTCTCTCTCGCTCGCCCCTCGCACCCCCCAGTCATATAAACGTGTATGCAGTGACAGCCACCTAGACCCGGACGACCCGGATGTATCGTCTCGGCTTATAGATACCTATATCTAAAAAGCGAGGAAGAGGAGAGAAGAGAAATGCTTTATTTTTTGTATGCCTTATACCTACGTCAATTGAACGTCGAGGGACGACAGGCTGCGAGCCCCTCCACGACGCAGGGGTCGAGGGTTGGATACTCTGGGTGACGCGCGGAGAGCCTCTGACGTCATCCGAGCCATATACTAGTCTCCCGGGCAACCGCGGATTTCATTCTCCAATTCTCAATGAATGAACTCCGGAGAGAATATATAGATATACAGACGAGTAGGTAAAGAATAGAGAAAGGGTAGCTCCTCCGAGGGGTAGAAATATTTTCGCGTAGCTCTTTATTCGAATATTTTTCACATTTACCCAAGAACTCGAAAAACAACAATTATACGAATATGAAGAAATTTTGCAATTCTCCTGAATGAGAAAAAAAAAAAAAAAAATCACAGTATTTCAGTTTCTTTCCTTCCGTCTTTACCGGAGATATATATATTTTTTTTTTCCCTTGTCCAAATGTAGCGTAAATTCGTTCTGAAATTTGTAAAATTTTACCCCGGTCGATATACTTTGTCTGAAAACAGCAACCCTTCGTGTATATTATTTATTCAGCGGATCTTTTTCACAGCTGAGTGTCGTTCACAGCTGTTCTTTGATACGGTTCCATTTTCATTCTCGCACTACCCTAAAAACGCGAATTAGGCCTCACTCGCGTTCGCGTGTTATTGCAAAATATAAAAAACAAAAATGAATGAATAAACATAAAAATAAGAATAAAGGTAAATACTATACGGTGGAAAGTGATCCTGGAAACCTTTTCATCCCTTATATTATACCTTATTAATGTGATATTATCAAACGAGGCTATTTACGATTATGGCAGGAGTGACCGTCACGTTGCAGGCTTTTGCACGCCGTACATTTTCGCAGCAACGTGATCACGGAATTTATGTACAATAAAAAATCCTGGAGATGCTGGCACGATCTGATTACATACTTTTCCGCGACCTTTCCTTTTCGATAAAAAAAAATATCGTCGCACGTTCGAGGCAGGGAAAAGAAACCGACAAATCGAGTTCCAAAAATACATACGAGGGGTGTTTAAAAACGTGATAACGAGTCCCGAAAGAATTATGAAAACCTTGAACCATTTTTCCATACCCTTTGTTACCTTGGCGTGTAAAGAGAAAATCCATTAATTCCGAAGTCTTTTTTCTCGAGGAATTGATATCCGCGAATATAGCAGAACGCGTTTGTCAAACATTTGTACAGAATTATGTAGTTATACGATAAATTATAGAACTGTTGGGTACCTCTTGTGGTCTTAAATCATTGTACACTGCAGTTACTGGTTGTTTCCGGTAAATAGATTAGATTTAATGCTGTCTACGCTTACCACAGGCATACCTACAAGAATTACAAATTTACGACTTTGTCGTATGAAATAACTCAGCTCCCAGACTTGGCTGACAACAAACGATGAAAATTCGACTTTACGTGGATAAAAATTCGAAAATAACGTGATTTATCTCAGACACTTGATCGCCTGAGGCGTACCCACCTAAGTATTTTTGGCAGAGCTTCTGCTGTTAACGTTGACTTCCGTCTTTCGCCTTTTAGGCTTTCGGGGTGTTTGGCAGACAGAAATTTTAATTAAAATTGAGCACAACAGCTTTCGGGTTCTGGAAGACCCACCGATGGCAGGAAATAATAATAATTATTATTATCAGAATAAGGAAAAGGAAAATATTATGCGGGGGCGTTTTCTCATCTCAGATATCTCATGGCGCTAATGACGCGACAGTCAGTTGTAATTTCTGTATCTATCTGGGGCAAATTTTTTTCCCTGACACCCTTAGAGTGTGCGTGACAGAAGTGAAGTGTCGTTACCGTTCTATCCCCCATAATTATTGTCGCGCTGTTTTATTCGCATAGGAGATCGTATACATTAAAAAGGTGAATAAATCACATGAATCAGAGAGGCGTGTGACGACGATGATGATAACTTAAATAAAAATGTTCTCCTTTTAATTTTTCGCCTCGATTAATCGCCCCGAATATCGAGCCAATTAAAATCGTGCCTATATTTTCACCAAAAGTTTTCGCGATGAATTGAAACGTTTTCATCTCACTCGAGAGCGCAATTAAGTCCGTACATACGTACCTATACAGTTGAAATTTATTCTGGTCACGTAAACTTCGGAACGCGTCTCTGAGGCCGAAAGAGAAAAAATAGAAGAAAAAAAGTAACAAAAAAAGAAATAGAACGAAACGTAACTTTCTGCAAGAATAATTTCAAAACCTCAGGGGGCCGAGAAATTCGGCGGACCGACAAGATCAAAAAAATATTTCTCATTTAACTTGTTCCAGGACTCGGACGTCGAGCAGCTCCAGACCCTGAAACACTCGATTGGTAAGTTACCCCGCGGCTTTTCAATACCCGATACGCAATACGAGATGAAGAAAAATCTCGCATATTGAAGTCCTAGTCCGATGAACTGTGATTCCACTCTTTTATTTGAATCTGAAAAAAAAAAGGGAGAGTGCAGATTCATATCGACAACGATCATCGTTTTGACGATTCGATAATGAATTGTATTGGCCTTTGAATTGGGTATATGGTGCACTAAATTCATGATTGAATTCAAATGACCAGCTGCTAGCCCGCGGTGTTAACCTCATGCACTTCGGAAACCGATAACTCACGATCGCCTCGTTATAACGATACTTATTACTGTATAGGATAATCGGCGCATTTTCAATATAAAAAAAAGTCTGTTTCAAAAATCGGGATGAATCTGACGATTAATATTAGCCAGTGGCTTTTCATTCCATATTTTTTCTTTCCTTTTTCGAAATTCCATATCGTTGGAAGAGAAATTGTTTCCCTTGGTATATAGAATGCGATATAGGATGTATATATATAATGCAAGCCGCCGCCCTGATATCGCGTATACGTATGCAGCAAACAAGCAGGATGCGCGCTTCGTTTCTACTTTCCAAAGTCCACTTGTCGCGAACTGGACTTGTTCACAGGACTTTTCATACCGACACAATCGTCTGGCCCAGGATGTGCGAGAATAGAAGCTAGCTGGTTCTTACAGGAGGTCTTCGATAATCAATACGTACAGGCGCGTGTCGTATGTCCAGCGATTCGCGTGTCCCGCGTCTGATTCGGTGAACCAGCTGCCGTTTATTTCACTTAAAATTCTCCTGCCCCTATATTCGCACAGCTGGATGCCTCGGGCTCCACGTAGGGTGGCCGGACGGTATCCTCGGCCAAGGATAACAATTATTCCTCTTAACAATAAATTAATTGCGTTTGGCTTTCCGAGGGTGATAAATTCCCGGTTATTTACTCCTCCATAGTTCTATCTTACCTACTTTGTCTCATTCCTCTTCTTATACCCTGAATTTTTCTCGTGGAAAACTAGTCGGGAAATAAAGAAGAAGCCAGAGTCTCGCTGGTAATAATTTTCTTCATTTAAATTCCACCAGCTTTTATTTTGCAATTAACTAGACGTCCGGTTCAGAAAGGGAATAAAAAAACATTGACGAATTATTTCGAGCGAGGTCCTTACGCTTATCTTTGTCAAATAATGATCAATATTATATTATTCATTTGTCATGAAGTTTATTAGCGGAAATGAACATCAATTATTGTATGAATTGGGGAAAGTCAACTCTCAATATTGTGTTCACATTAATAACCTTTGCTCTGCTTAGTCCTATACACACAGCTGATTCGTCCCCCCGCACCGGGCCGCTGATCCTTCTCTCTCAGAGTCCTGATATAATTAAAGGCGATAATCAGGTTGATCGGAAGTCGGAACTGGGGCAGGAAAAAAATCATGGAATATCGTTCCTGATTTTTATAGAATCAAGGCGCTTGCGGCTGTCCAATTTCACCCCGCAGAATATCTGTGTACTCATTTCCGGAATCGATTTTTAAATGGGAGATAAAGAAAGTAAGATCGGGGCTCATGGGGAATTATATATCTTAAAGTTCATTTCCCGTGGGATCGGAGGCTAAAATATACCTTAACACTTCGAAATTAGGGGAATGTCGCCAGCTCTACGCTGTATACCCGCATGGTTGATAATACCTGCTGGAATAACTCTCATTATATTCTCCCCTTGAAATTCACTACATGAATTTATTCAACCATGGTATATTTCGGCTTTTAGGAAACACACTAGCAGCGATGAAAGCACAGGCCGCCGCTCACGCAGCCCAGGCAGCCAAAGCGGCGGAAGCTGGAGTTGCGGTTGAAGCAACCGAGCCGAATCGCACCTCTGCGCAGAATTCGCCCCAGGAGGCCGGTGAGCGTTCCTTGTCAAACAACTTTCATTTTATCCCTCTACCTCTACCTCTACTTCTACTTCTACCTCCACCTCCACCTCCACCTAGCTACCCCTCTACCTTCACGTCCCCCAGTCTCTCCCACGCGATCCCACGCCCTCTTAGGGTGCAGGGCATCGGGGTTGTTTGTCTCCTTCAAAAGAAAAAACGACTGCCTCTACCCTGTCAGCCTCCTACAGGGTTGAGTTCCCTGGAACATCCACCACCCATGCATTATGTATACTGATACGCGTAAAATGTATACGCATGTAAGTGTGTACCTATGTATGTCACCCGACAGAATGAATTTACGATCCTTGAACGGGGGAATGTGAAAGGGTGATGTCATGGCTGTCGCGTTGATACGCCAACCAAGAAAATATTTATCGTTAGCAGAGCAGCCATACGCCGAAACGCCGAGTGTATGAATTCGTTGGATTCGAAAGCTTGATTTTTGAATTTTATCAAATAAATTCCAGCCCATATAGGTCGTTCGTCCATTTGTTATTCCTACACTCTCCCCTTTACGAAGGGCGCAGTCAGTACGTTGTAAAATAATATAGTCCTTCGGCTCTTTGGCAGTTACCTCGTCGACATTGTGATAAGCCGAGAAAATGGGGCACTGTTTGTTGCCGCGACCCTTTGAACTCCGGAAATATAATTCTCCGACCGAAAAAGTTGTTTGCGTAAACGAAGTCCTTTGTTTTCCTGAAAGCCTGGTTATTATGGAACTAGAAAAAACTCTTTAGGCACACGGAATTATACTCGACAACGTTATCAAATTATTATTTTCAATTTCCTCATCTCGAGATCTTGTACCTCGTATAAGAGATTGAACAGATGCTTCGAACATTTTTAATCAATATCAAAGCAATGAAATTGCAATAGAAAGTCTCAGGAGACGGCGCAGGAATTAACGGTCAGATGACAAAAATGAAAAAATAAAAATGAATTCATGTATTCCACGAGCTGGCAGATAGCTACCGTTGCAACAACAGCGGTAGATTTTCAGCCAGTTTACAGCTGAATGCACGCGAGTGTCTGACTCTCGATCGAACACTTATCTATCCACTATCCACGTGTACAGGAAGTCCTTCCGTAGCTTCTTCCGGTTGACCTGGATGCATTTCTATATATTTTAGGAAAAGGGAGGCTTCATAGATTCGAATCACGTCTACACCGCGTTCTCCCATTCTCGTGTCTCCGCGGTCTTAAAATTGATGATCCTTCGCCCACGCTCGCGGTTCTCTCTTCTATTTTCACTCATCAAATCGTCATTTCCAACGATAAGGAAATACGATGAATACGAACCGTGTAATTAATTAAGAAATTATGCTCACATCCCGAGCCGTAAATCAACTCTCCGCTGTTTCGTTTCCCGGAAAATAAAGTCCTCGAGAACGCAGAGGCTGAAAAATGTTAAAGCTCGGAACAAGGGCTCGTTGAGGGTCTTCGAAGGACGGATGCAATTAGGATTATATGAAGGCAATCGCGATCGTACGACGGTACGAATTAACAGCTCGGGTGTAAGAGCTACTGGGAGTAAATCCTCGACTCAAACGAACTTCGGATCCCGGAGAAAATGGGCGAAGCACCGTTGTTCAGGGATTTGTACCGTTTGTTCCAGGATCACAAGACAAAGCCGAGGAGACAAAGATCTCAAACGAATCAACGGTATTCGCTACTTCCGCCCCCAGACCTCTGCCTCCTTCACTGGTTCCCAGAGGTCAAATGGAGGTCATCCACGGTGAACACCAACGCCAAAATACACCGGTACCAGCCACCGAATCAGGATCTGTTCCTGTCGATTCAATAATCACTTCCGGTTCTCAGATTCCCGAACAACTGACGTTCAACGGACAGCGGCGAGCTTACGCTTCGAGAGATTTATCAAACGCGGTGAGAGGGGATAATACTTGTTGACTTTTTATCATTCTCAACACTTTTTCAAACTCACCATTCAATTTCATTCCGCAAAATTATGTTCCGCAGATCGAGAGAATGGACAAGCTCGCGGCTTATGCAAACGCCCAATATTCACCGATGGACATGGCGGAGTACGTTTTCAGAACTGGGGACGAGAAGGGCGTCACTTTGGCTGTAGAGGAATTTCTTCAGCAGGGATTGGTCAGTTGCAATTCAATTTGGCTACCTTTTTCCGACGGTCTTTCTTCGTAATATCATACCTGCACAGATCATACGAGATAATTGACCCGTGCAATCACCGATCACCGTGGATAACAGTCTCTCGAGTTCGCGAACGGTCAAGCTTCGCGGTCGAAATCGTTATATTTATACTTTCGGAGGATGTATGTATGCAATGTAGGTACATGTTATATTGCAGTGGATGTTTAAGCAGGACCTTTACGAGATAGGATATACGATTAAGCGGTCTTAACCGCCTTGAAGTTGGAAACGTTAACCCGACGATATCGCTAGAACCAACTTGTAGCGAAGGTATAGATAACTCCGAGTAATGACCAATGAAAATCTGGCCGACAGTATAGGGATTGAAGTAGACAACTTATATGGCGGGCTCTTCCCATTCCACTTGCCTATTTGAAAAGTTGGTGAAATCGCAACGGAAGTATTCGAGGGATTTAAAAAGAACGTAATTTCTGCAGGCACGTGTCTCTATTTCCGTTCGAGAGATTGAAAATCGATTATAATTCCGCTTCGACGAAGTAAACCTCCGTGAATTCCTCGTATTTGAGAAAAAAAAAAAAAAAACATGAAAAAAAATCAAATTCTGGTTATTCCTTTCTCCTCTTCTCCTCTGATTGTGAGGGTTATTGTCAGCGGATTGGTATTTCAGACGAACTCCATTCAACCTGAATCGAGATCTTCTGACCCTGCAGGGAGACGAGAATAGGTTCTAAAAATACTAAAGTAATTATTTTTCGACAGCTTTTGATACCTGCTCGCTGATGTATCGGAGAAAAATCAATCGAGCTACATTTTTTCGTTAGTCGAAAAAACGATTATTAAAAATTATTTCGTCTGATTTCTACACAGATGACGCGGGAAGAGGCCATAGCGTTCCTGCAAGAGGTCAAATACAACCTGGATTATTTGCAGACGCATTATGTCCAGAGCAAGGTAATTCGTTCGTGGATTCAGTCCTAAGTCAATTCGAAGTTCTCAATTCCTATGTGCGTTCGTTTAGAAGATGATTGATCTCATTACATCGCTACCTTATGCGTACGGGGTAAGAGTTGAGTATTCGGGGCGAAGTTACATCAAATATTTATTTATCCATTCCTTCCCCCAGTTTATTCGGGGGGATATAATTTTCAATTAATTTACATGAATTCTTCGTCTTTCTTCATCCTCCCTATCTTTTTTCTCATTTTATTATCTCCTTTTTTATTCCCTCTCTCTCTCTCTCTCTCTCTCTCTTTTCTTTTTCCGATGTAATTTAACGCTCAGTCAAACATAAGATTTGAATTTCTTTGACGTGAAAAGTAAAGCAAAGTAATGTAAGAGACGAAAAATACCTCGTTTTATCGCTGTAACGCGCAAAGCAGTGTCCTGGCAGGCGAGTCATCCTTCGGGGCGTCTCGCTCATTTTTGTATTTGACCAACTCATCGGAGTATACCTATAACGTTATTTCAAGGGCGGAAAAGAGTCTCCCCAAACCCCGCCGGCTATGGTTCTCATTGTCAGTTCAATTCTCGAAATAATTTACGGGGTGTCTTTACAGCGAAGGACTCACTTAACGATATTATTCAAATATTCGAATATTCAAATATTTTCCGGGTGATTGAAAAGTAATAGCAGAATCCTGGCAAACGATCACCGAAAGTATATTTCACGATATAAAAACGGCGAGAATTCCTCACCTCAATTGCTTTCCATTCTTCGATTGCAGGAGAGGTCGAACCTGGTCCGAAAAGCTTTCGAAAACGCGGAGAGACAGTCTCAAAATCGGGCGATGGGTAAAGACGTATACCAAGAGATGATTGAGCCGTCAAAAAAGAGGCTTGCTATCGAGCCAGTTGTCGGTGAGTAATTAATTCACCCTCGCGAATTATTTGGCGAACCCTTTTCTTCTCATACCCATTTAGTTCATCGAATGTTTCGCGCTTGTTCTCTGATCTCGCAGACATTCAGGGCGGTAATTTGATCCAACAATCGACCCAAGATGCTCCGGTAGTCGGCGGTGTTGGCGGAGTTGAAGTTGGGAATGGGATTTTCCCAGAGGATGCAGATTACGAGGAACTACTGGAAAGACTCCGGGTCGCTGATTTTCTCTACACGCAGTACACCCTCGAGGAAGTTATATATCAACTCGCGAACGTTATGTTCGCCCAGTCTCTAGCCAGGGGTGAGTTTTTATTTTTTTATTCTTTGTCTGGTTCATCCTACGTCGCAGCGATCATCAGATAAGGACTCGAAGCTACCTAACGGACTCTGTGATCACAAAAATTTACAGGCAGTACCCAGGTTCAGGAAGCTCTTCAAAAATTCACAAGCTTCTTGGAGTCGGAAGCCGCCCAAGGCCGCATATCCATACCTCTGGAGAAAAAAGTTCTCGGTGAGTTCCACAACGTTAAAAATTATTCATTCAACGATAAATACCTTCGAGATTATCAAAAGAATTTTTTTTTCTCATTTTTACTTCGAATCAAAGCCCTGAAAGTGATTCGTTTACTTTCTATACTGGTGAAGCCTTGCGGTGTGAAGTTCAACGAAACAAAAATAATTTGAAAAAACAAAAAAAAAACAGTGTTTTCTCGTGGTACTTTTCATCGCCTTGCACACCAATGTAATTACTGGAAATACTATCAATGTCCTACATACAATCGACAATTTGTTATTTTTATGTCTTTATGAAACGATATTTTATTTTTCATCGAGTTTTTTTTTTTTTTTTTTTTTCATCGAAACAAACTTTCGGATCAAACGAGGCGTGGCAATTATTTATGCCCATCAGCTTAATCCAAAATCCTACGGTAGGATTCAATGGAATATGGCAATTTTTCATTCTCATCATTCGAACGTGAAGTCCTCTATATTTCAGTTTTTTTTTCATCGAGCCGTTTCCGACATCAGCGCACGAGTTTTTCGGACAGAACGAAATTTTTCTAAAAAACCTATTTTTCGAATTCTAGAGGGTCGAAAACGTGAAGATTCGTTTGACATGGATAGTCACTTCTCGACCGAAACCAATACTTTTATCACGTATCACCGTACGTGATGAAAAGAAATGAAATGAAAATTCGCGAGGGGTAGACGAAATTAAAAGTTGTATGCCTATAAATGAAAATTACAATTTCCGCGATAAATTTGTAACGATATCTGCCAGCGGCCTGTATAGTATCGAAAAACGTAACTCTGAGCCAAGCCAGTAAAATGTTTGTCTCTCGTTTTACCGTCTCGATTACTCTGGTCGGTGAACTTTGTACTGGCTATCGTCCAAAAGCTGGCTTTGTGAAAAGAATGACATATCGCCACAGTGATTCTGGAATATCACCGCACGTGGTAAACGGCTTGTTTGTCCACGCGAGTAAACATAAATGTCTAGACCCAGTTGCACAGGGATCGGTCAAGAACTGGTCTGAAAACTACAGGGAAAACTGATGGCTTCTAGGTTCCGGGTAAACAGAAAACCGAGCTTGCGCGCGATACCAGCGGAGATTTTACACCCCTCAGAATTCACATAGTCTAAGAATATGAACGAGAGTATAGATCCACTCATTTCCTATCAGGAAGAAAAGAAAAAAGAACAGAAAATCTCAAAAAAGAAGAGACTTTCAATATGGGCGTGTATACACCTTAAATTCAACTTTCGAATACTAAACTTTCGGTTTACTCTGTCGACTTTTGACTGTTGATTTATGTTGTTTTTTTTTTTTTTTCCGTCGTGTAGGTACTCAAGCCAAGGCTCTGGCTGCTCATTTTTTACCCCAAAAGCTAAAAGAGATTTCCTTCACGGATGTATTTTTCAGACGTCCTGATCGCGTCTCTGTCTGACACGTTGACGAAACATCCAGATCTGGTGGCCGCCGCGCGCGAGGGTCTGGGTGGTCCAGCTTTACAGCCAAGCGGACGCTTCCTTCAGGAATTATTGATGTCGCGAGTCCCTGCGCGACTACCGAATCAGGAATCCCTCAGGAACCACGAGACTCCGGCCCAGCAGCTCGGCCTCACCAAGTACATTCATGGAGCGTAAAGCGCAAAGGATTCCTCCGCGATCCTACCCACTTTACTTCTTTATCTTTCTCTCTCTCTCTCCTTTGCATATTTACCTAATTCCCTCCGAAGCGAGCTTCGCTCCTCTCCGCTCCCCGTTTTACTTCCGCGGTCTCGCCATCAGGCTACCGCGACGAAACGCACCTTTTTCTTTTTTAAACCGACGTATAAAATTAGAACCAGTTCCAAATTAGGTACTCTGCAGCTAATTCTTACCAACAGTCATTTGCGCCGCGATATTTTTCAACTGAATTGAACCGTTCGACCATGGCTGCAGGGAATTACTCGAATCATGTCTATATCATGTAGGTAAGTCAACTAGAAGAGCACCTCTTCAGCCTTGTAAAAACTATAAGCGGTTCACTTTTTTCTTCCACAAACGTGACTGGGAAAATAGATGTAAGGGTTGATTAGCCCGTTACCAAATGCAGGATAGATAAGTTCGTTTCTACGTGCCTAAAAGAATTCCGTATCCCGCGTAACCATACGATTTAACTAATTATTTCCATCGCATATGTAATTCTGATCTTTCCACGACATTGCAATTGCACTTATAACTCGCTAGCTTATTTTTCTAAAGTTTTTTTTCGACTAAAACTGTACCATGAATTGCATTGGTCTATGTGACATTGTAAGAGTATTTTAGAAAATTATACCTATATCTAAAAAATTTTAACTTTTAATCACCCGTCACACGTATTTTGAATTAAATTCGTTAGCGACTTACAAATGCATGTTCACATAATTATATTATAGGTATATATATATATATATATATATGTATACGGTAATATATTTCTTTATATATTATTTGCTAGAAATTGTATTCCCTTAAAGGTGTATATTTTCCTACGGACAATCCCGGGAACTGAAATGATCGTTACCTATAATTGTTGTCCAACTTCGAATATTTATATTCAATTGAAAATTTATTATCAATTTCAAAGCTAGATTATGGTCGTAAATTGAATATCTAGTTCAACGGTTATCAATTGTAATAAAATCCATTCCGTTACTGTCTTTGTAAAAAATAATAATAATAATAATAATAATAATAATAATAATAATGATAATAATATACGATATATGACATAGGAGACTTATTAAACATTAATGTGGAACTGGGTGGAATTAAGATATACCTATCGCGTAATTAAATACTTGAGAATTGAGATCGAAAAAAATGATTATATTACATAATATTTCTGACAATTATACCAGTCATATAATCACATATCAATTTGAAGGTGAATATTCTCTTCGAACTTAGATAAAGCAAGAATCTGTCAAGGACGATGTCAAAAAATGAGATAAAAATTTACATAATAATTTTTGGTAAAAGGGGAGAGAAATGACCAAATATGTCGAGATCGCATGGGCGAAAAATATAATGATAAAGAAAAGAAAAGAAAAGAATCCAAATTCTCAAGTATAGGTAACCATCTGGAAAAACACTTTTCGCAGCATATACCTGTAACAAATGTAGAATTTTTCTTTCACGCGGGAGTCTGCCGGGTTCAGATAATTTTTTGAAAAAGGTAACGGCTGCCATGTATTTTCGGGGTACGTATACAGGTGTAGTCTCCTAATTTGTAAGAAATTCATAACATCGTTTACCCGCGATATGAATTTGATACGTCGTTCTAAAAGAAATCATTTTATGCATACACACATGATCGTCTACGCAATTTTAAGTTTGGTGAAAAATCGAGCGAGGAATTCGCTGCAGGGCGTACGTACCATACCACCTTATATCTACGTAGCTCGAACCAGTCTCCGCGTTGCTGAACCGAAACTTGTTCTGATTTCCGGGCTTCCTGGACCGCGACACGTGCTACACGTAGGGATTGGATAACATACCGCTGATGTACTGCCCATGTAAGAGCTATCTAGGTCGGTTGAATTCGAAAAGTATTCGATAACCTCAGATCGAAGCGAGAAGAGCTCTTCAGTAGCCCCGCAAATTTCATCAAAGAATTCCTCTCGTCCTTTAAACCCTCAAGGGCTCAACAAAACCCGGTACGAATTTCGGCGAAGGCTTACGTTATAATCGACATTCGAATCCGCCACTTTCAAAGACCGCTTTTATTCATGCGATACATTCGAACATTTCATAACAAATACGGCATTGCTCTGATTTATAGGCTGTACTTTGACACACGTTTATTTACCCCCTTCAGAAGTACAGCGATTAAAGATTTCGCGAAAAAAAAAAACTAGCCAATTCCATGCCCTCGCATGCAGCGGCAAGAAAGAATAATAAAGAACGTACCTATACGACGCCCGACTAAACGACGAAGTTATCACTTACCCCGCCCGCCCGGCCGGCGGCTCACACTACTGCGGGATATGCAGCACCATACGTGTCTGACAAGACGAGGGCGTAACTACTCACTACTCACAGTTCACGGCTGAAATAACGCGGCTTATACCACTGCCGCTGTTCGGGACTCGGGTGAGTGCCGGGCTGACAAGGGCGTCACTACTTACTACTTACTTTTTACGACCGACCGCACCGTTCGCCCGTCTGACTAATCGCGTGATTTTCTACTGGCGGAACGAATTCCAGGTTTAATTACACCCCGGAAATAATGCGTATGTGTATGCTGATTTATAGTGTACCTGAACTATTCACCGGGTAGATTTATCTCCTCGCGTCCAAGAGAAACACTATTGCTTTCTGTTCATGGGCTGGAGGATTCGATACGAAATCTAAACTCACATATTTTCAACCTCTGCTTCAGCTCGTGTCAATTTCCTTGAAGCTACGATAGGTAACCGGAGAGCGTTAAACGGGGAATAGAAAAGTATGGAATATCGAAATTGATAAAGTAGGTACACCTACGTAAAGATTGGGAGACGATGAAACTGCAGGGTAACTGTACCTTATACCAGGTAGCTGGATAACGGATGGAAATGACGCGTATATACAGTTATTTTGATTAATTTTACATCTCCGCAGTGGAGAATTTGCCCAAGTTTGATAAATGAATGTCTGATTGGCCCACGCGTGTCAAGTTACATTGTACATAGTATAGTAAGGTACGTGTTAAGTATAAAGGCCGTAAAAATACGAGAGCTGCTGGGCTCGCAGATGTTTCTAAATAATTCGGAAAATCCTGAAATCCTAAATTCTGCAGCTCCGTGAATTATTCAGAAGCACCTCGTAGCCCGTGTACTTAATTGAGGATAAAAGGCGAGAGATCAGAACTGAACGATACTTAAAACAGGCTGATACCAAGAACGAGATAGATTTAAAATCACAGAGCTGTATATTATCGCATCGTTATTATTGCAATTCAGCAGATAAACATGAATATCAATGTAAAGCTTATTACCGAATAAATGCGTGTAATAAATAAATCTACCATAAGTCTATTTATTCTTCATTTCACACGAATTTCCCCGTCAGCTCCTATCCGCTATACCACTTCCTTCCTCTTGACACGGTCTTCCTCTTCATTCCCCGTTCATTTCGCCCATTCAATTTCAACGAATATGAGACTGAGCAGAGGTGGATGAAATCGAGGCTGGAATTAACGCTCGCGTCGTCGGTCTGGCTTGACCGAGACTCTAGTTGATCTTGTTCTAGCGAAAACTATTTAAATGTAGATACAACGAGGCGAAAAACTTGTCGTAATACCTGTGCCGCTCTACAGCGCTTCTCCTCATCATGAATTTCGAATATATATTGGTGCGATGATTGGAGACAAACGTCATCACGTCGTCGTTAGGCGCGAATATAAAACCAGATAAAAGAGAGGGAAAAAAAAACTCTTTCGCTAATCCCCAGGATCGCGTTTTTTTTTATGAAATGGAAATCCATTTAAAGCCTCTGATGCACAGAGGTGATTTAATATTCAATCAATCAGAAGCGAAGGAGGTGAATAATACTGCAGCCATAAAAATAGGTCATCCGACGTTTGTCAACCTCCTTTGCCAAGAACGACTTTACAAGTGTCGATTCCGTCCTGCAACCACTTTATTTCTTTTGTCAAGCGTTCCAATGGGCTGTTTGGTTTATTGCCTCAATTTGTCCGCTCTCGTTTGCGGGGTGGATGGCTTGATTTTTGTCAAACATTAAAGAACTGGCGAGTTCACAGTCTGGTAGGTTTGAATAAATTAATCTCGAGAACAAGAAAAACTGAAATACAACTCTATGAGGATCAACTCGCAATCGGTAATCATTTTGTCTGGGTAGATACGTAATATAGGATAATTAATTACATTTCGTATTTACAAGTACGCAAAATTCGCGAGAGTATAAGGTGTCAACATTTATTAAAGGCTAACTTGTTACAGGGTATCGCAAACATTTAAATTAACGTCTGTCCAACATTCGCTCAAGTTAATTAAACTTCTGACGAAATTATAGAGCGGAGACTGAATAATTCTCACGAAGACGATGTATATATTATTCTTTATAATGCGAGCATGACGACGACCACACCTGTCGCACAGCCTGCTGTCTATTTAGAACAAATTTAAAAAGAGAAAAACAAAAAACCCTGACCTCTGCATCATCGCCAGTCTGGCCAAGATTCTCATTATAAAAAAAATGTATAGCAAATAGGTGTATTAGATTCAGAATTATTTCACTCAAAGAAAAAGCTTCGGTTTCAACACGCCACCTACAAAAATAAAAAAATAACATTGGTGCGACAATAATTTCATTTTTTTTTAATTTCATTCCGTCGATTAATTTCAACTTTTTATAGCTTTCCATATCCCGCAGAATTCCGACTCGTAAATTTTCAGCCAATGAAAAATTTTTGTGACTATAGGAGAAAATATTATAAACCAGCGTTACACGACTACGCTGTGTCGATTTGTCTTGCAACTAGGACTGTAGACTTCCATTTTATCCATCGGGGTGTTCATCGCCGAGTAATCGATCGGGAAAGGGATCGAATCGCCACGGAGCACGCAGCTCTCTGTCATACCCAGGAGATGCTCTCCTGGACCGAAGGGCCCCCGACCAAAGAGGAAGTTAGCGAAAACTAACTGATACTGCGACCAGCCGAGCGAGTGATCTCCGTTCTGAAAGATAAACGTGATTATTCTAGAGGTCGAATCATGTGTAGTCGAAAATTATTGATTCGTCAAACACTTATCCATAATTTTGGTTTAAAAAAAAATGAGAAACAACTTTTTCCAATCTGGAGAGGATTGCTCCCTGCCCGGGTAACAATTTTCATTTCACCCGGCAGATTATTAAGTTTTTAACGAGTAAAGTTTTCGTATCTTTTTATCCACTTACCGAGGTCATTGACCTGTAAGCTACGTCTATACAGGCTTTAATTCTATCTGAATCAAAGCCGACGACGAAGCTGTAGAAGGCTGCAAGCTCTTCCTTGGTGATTCTTCCAGTACCCGAGGCGTTTATCGCGAGAAAGAAGACCCGAGGCAAGGCCTTCACCCACAAAGGAAGTTCACAGAAGCTCATACCGCCTGGGGGAGCGATATGGCGCGCCCACCAATTCAGCCACTCGTCGAGATCCACCTGCTTCTCGCCGTTACTGGCCTCGGTACTTTGGTTTACGATGGACTCGACCAGCCCCTGCTCGATCTCCATCAACCTCAGGTATTCTGGACTGTTTTTTGACCAGTCCGCGAATCGCCGAAGCCGCTTGAAAGCAAGGTGTATTGGAAAAGAGTTTCTTCATGGAGCTAAATAACGATGTTGAAGGTGTCGCAAAGCGTGATACGCCGAATCGAAACCCATTGCAAAACGTATTTTTATTCAGACGATACTTTGTTAAAATGTATTCAGGTGGAAACTGGATTCTGTCACATAAATGCGTGTCTGAGTGGATTTATAAAATGTTTATTCCAATGGTGAATTTCTGTTCCTAGAATCAGTGTGCCCGCGGGCATTCATTGGAATAATTCGCTTTCCGTAAAAAGCAATCGTGCTGAATTTGAGATGCGGCTGTTAAAAAAACAGTTCGAATTCTGCAGCAAATAAAACCGAAGTGTACAGAATTTGAATGACGCGTAATTGTCGGTTGAATAAAGTCGTAATTAATGAACGTGGTATGTGAATTAATCGATTCCCGAAAGTATAGAATGGTCGATCTTTTCTTTTTTTTTTTTTTGTAATTCCCTTCCCTTTTTCAAGGCGTGGAATGTAACGACTAATCACCTCCGCGGTGAATATAACGGGTTCTGTAATTGAAAACCAATCGACGTACCTATTGATCGACACTCTTATTGTAGCTTCAGCTCTCGGTGGAAAATTTTCGTGAAAAATAATGCGAGAGTCAGACTCAAAAGAATCCAATGATATCACTCCGCTCCACGCGCGACTGTGAATCCTGACGTATGATACGATTTGGGGAAAATTTCCACGAACCGAAGTGTAATAGAATATAAAATGCCTGTCGAGTTGACATGCGGCCAGTAAAAGCATCATAACTCTTTTTGACAAGGAGAAATTAATCCCGAGCGAGTCCGTCGAAACGACGATGAGGTATGACCCGTGTTTTGAATGACGGATCAAAAGTAATCGGGCTTCTATAAATGCTGCGAAAATTTTTACTCGCGCATAGAAAACGTTGACCTTGGCTTCGTACCTCGGACAGAAGTTCAAAGTCCTTCTTGGAGACAAATCCGTCCTTTCGATGGTCCAGAAGAAAGGTAAAGAAATGTGAGAGCTTATCACGCTGAGCTGGTGCCAACCATTGAATCGCCCCCACGTCTCGAGTCGGTATTTCATTCGTGGTCAAGCTCTCGTCACTGGGAAATCTGCTCACCCAGGTAGCTGCGACAAAGATGTCGAATCCTTTATTTTCAACAATTATTCCAGACTCTTTCTTTGCTGAGAAAACCAACATTTTTGCCGACTAAATTCCACCCCACTGCAGCGAGGAGTTAGAAATTATATCCTCGCGTGCAAATGAGTTATTATAATATAGAAAATAGTCAGGCTTCCCCCCCCCCCCCCCCCCCCCCCGCCCCTCTCTCTCTTTTTCGGTAAAACTCCCTGAGCGACTTACTCCATACGTGAACGCTCCATCCGGGATGATCGAGTTCTTTGACGGGTGTCTGGGGTATGACAAACTCATCTTCGTGGCCTGGTACCGTCCTCCACCTCTTCAATAACTCCTTAGTTCTATCCCTGGTGCGATCACAGGCCTGCCTCCAGTTGGCAATGAATTTTCTCGGGACCCTTGAGGGGTTGTTCTTTTCGTCCGTCGGTCTAACCGAAAGCTCAATGCTTCCTCCGGAACTCCGTTTGAGCTCCTGACTCGGGAGATTGCCCTGAAGACCGGAAGTCAACGAAGACGAGGAGGCCCCTCGTATACTACCCGCACGACCCTCCATGGCAAACTATGCCGTTCCAACCGCCGACCAAAGGCTTGGCTTTACCTACTCTCTGAAATAATCGATTCTCCAGGTAGACCTGCGGGACGGAGTTAGAAACTGTATAGGCCGCTCGATAACTCAATGTGTCCTCCACGTCACGCAAGTCTGCAGCCTTTTCTATATTGAGAATAATTACGAATCTGACACTAATTTAAGGGTTCTCGGTCCTCGTACACAAGATGGCCAATTAACTCCCAAGGCACGTAGGCATCACCCAGAGTTTCAAAGTCCACAACACCGCGACGATAGGGTTTTCAAACGGTTTTAGAATCACTCAAGAGTTAAGTAAACCGTTTACCCACCCGCATAATATGTCTGTCCAAAGTTTGGAGAAGTTCAAAATTGATAGTTGGCGAGTGTCCTAATATCCACCCTCGGTGCTTTTGATGGGCTCGATGTGGCGAAGCGTGGAGTTGGTGGGCGTGCACCGGGTGAGACCATCTGCACGAGTAACGTGAGAGAAAATCTCGTTACCTCGAACAGGCGGATGTAGACACAATATAATTATTACCTCGACGGACGCCCGGCTTGCTGCTGCAACCCTGCACGCTTGCAAAATCGGTGCCGTTAACCTACATAGGAAGTATCGAAGGTTTAATCAATTTATGGTGATGGTGCAACGACCCGCGTTGCTGTGAATACGAAACTATTATGAAACCGGCCGATTTTTAGGGAACATCGGAAAATAGAGCCAAACCAATTTAGGGGAAGAAAAACTTCGTTCAATTTATCGCAATATTCATAATAAAATGGGATATAAAGTCCTGCAGCCGCGACACGATGGATGCAATAATAATTTCACCCCTTCGGTATTTAAGGGGAGAGTATTGTCTGCGGATATGAAAGAATGAAAATATTCTACGACCTCATTTCCCTGAAACGATACTATAATTACTTCGTTTCAACAACGAATCCATATAGCCATTCCAATTATTCTTGTGTAATTCCTTTGTCAATTTATAATAACAGTTGTTGCCGCGTAATAATAGTACAATAATTCTGTTATTACAGCCATTCACGTTATGTGAAATAGTGATGTAAACAGGTTGGCAAGGCTCAAAACGTGACACGATAATTGAGTACAGCGCTATTTCTAATTAATTATTTAACCGATAATTAGTCCGCTAGCTGGTTCGCTGTCAGTTGCATCATGGTAACAACGTGTATCACTCCAGACGAGGATTCGAACCAGACATTTAATGGCATCACCCTGCAGTTACATATAGCTGGAACTTTGCCAGATTACGCAATTGGAAACGTTAAAATGTTGTCGCCCTCTAAAAAAAAAAAAAAGGACCAACACACGGATTTCGAGGGGAGAACTTTCCTGGCTACACCAATTGAACAACATCTAACGAATCATCAATTGAACTTATTGGCTTTGATTGTGAAAGTAACCGCCGGAAGTTAATAAAAGTAGTCATTCATAAAGAAAGAAGAAGAAAAGAAACGAGACCCTCGACGAACAACGATTCATCATACTTACCGAAGATTAGTATAGAAGGCTGATAACCAACATCTAAATGATAAAAACCAGAGAGCCTAGCCCCAAAAGTGTTAATCCGGTACAGCCTGTAGAATTATACGCATATACGTACCTACATAGGTCTAAAGGGTGCGTGTTCGACCTAATCCTACCGAATTTCCGTGCCACTGTCCCTACCAGTAATTAATCATGGTGGATATAATATCAATTAGGAGATTGGGGTTCCGTTTGTGAGAAAAAAAACTATTAAGCTTTTGAATCATACCCCGGATCAAGTATAGGATATTTGAAACCGACTAAATTCGACGGTTGAATAGATCCGATCATTCTGCATGTGACTCGATGTATCTACTATACTGCATCTACTGACAATGAGAGTGACAATTTATTGCTCACAACTATATGTGCTGGTAGACCGTAGCGTTTTGATATCGCTTATTGCATTGCGCTACCTACCCCTCACTACCGAGTGTAAATCATTTCAACCCATCGAAGAAGGACCGTAAATTGAACGGCCAGTGTGCAGGTCTTTGAATCAATACAGATCAAGGCTTGACAATGGTAGGTACTTCGAAGTGATCGTCTCGATCGTTAAAAATGAAGTAGAATATAGGTAAAACGAAAATGAAAGAATTTCGGATGGTTCGCTTAGAGATAAAATTTTCTGATCCAGTGAAGCCCATTAATGCCTGGAATCAACTCTTGAACGAATTAGTGGTCCAAGGGGGTTACGAGCTAATAAAAATAATGAAATCAGCTCAAGTAATCCATGGGCGATAAATGACAAGGGGTAAAAGAAAGAGGACCATTGCATCAAATGATTGCGTGTACTATAAATAAAAAAATAGAATTGTGTTCCCAATTATTTATCAGATTTCTCGCCCCTCTCAGTTTCGATTGATATTTCTGAGGACCTAGCTCTTGAAAATATATTATATCAGGCACTTATGATGTGTGCAAGAACGATAATAATCTGAATGTTAATACAAAATCGATTATAATGTCTCTATTTGTACGCTTGCACCTTTGTCAGCATTTTTACCCAAACTATTTACTTTGATAATAAAAATTAAGAGTTTCGCAAGCATTTAGTTGACTGTTATTTACGGATGGAAAGTAAACCCTCCAACGATTCGAATATTTTCAAACAGGTTCCCGCGGCGCCGGACAGTTCGCGCTAAGAATAGTGTGTATAAATCATAGCGAGATGGCGCCACCATTGAAATTGATTGGTGGCGCCACCCTGCGAACGAACGATATCCTCATCCTTCATCCAAACAGAAACAATCGTCAAACAAACGCAATAAACGTTTGAACGTTACGAGTAGAGTGATATTTTGAACTGTCTCTAACGAACATTTTACGATCTTATAATAACTGCAGAAAGAATTTTAACCAGCTTAAAAAATGGCAGGAATATTCGATCTGTTTGGTAAAATCGAAGACCCTGTTCTACGCGCTTCAAACATGTCAGGTAAGAAATAACAGTCTAATAGGTTATGATTATTATAACCGTTGAACAATTTTCGATTACTCAATTTAAAAACCGAAGTTCAGTGTCTAACAATTTTATCTAATTCACGTTCTTATCTTGTCTTCGTGAATTCGATATTCGCATGTGTAAATTTAGGTCGCGTCTGTACCGCGGGAAAAGAGGAAAAAAAAGGACGCAAAAAAACCGTTGCGTTTTCCTCCCTTCGTATATATCTCGTCTTCTCCACTATTTTTGTTAACAGATCGCGGCGGAACACCAATAAAGCCTGGAATTCGCCTCGGAGCTCCAGGCGCTACTCCAGCTAAGTTGTTCGGATCAACAGGCAGCAAATCAAAAGGTCTATCAATGCGCTCCTACTCCGATCTCAACGTCAATGCAACCGGTTCGACCCAATTCCCAATCATCAAGAACCAGAAATCTATGGATCTTCTCAAACCATCGGTTACTCAAATGGACATCGACGGAAGACCTATATCTCCAAGATCCAAAGATCGATTCTTGAAGGTAACAGTCTCCTTCAATGTTTATTCAATTTCGATAGATATGATCACTGTTGATTAATTATCGAATCGTGTTGTACAAATGTTTTCGGATTGTGTTTTTCAGGTCAAAGATCTGAAGCCTTTATCTATTAAGATGTCTTCGCCAAAACTGAAGATACAGAGAAGCAGCCCAACCTTGAGACTACCCCATGATAATGTATTCAAGATACCGCTGACTCCTACTGTTATTAAGAATAACAAACAATCCTCGTATCCAGAGCCGGAAAAACTCTCTTATTTCTACGACGAGGAAGAAAACTTTTGTGAGTTGGTGAAAAACAATTCACAACAAATATTGCGTCCAAACTAATGCTGTGAAGCCTGAAAACCTATAAGATTTTAGGAATTTCTTGAGAAGAATAGCATATCAAAAAGTCTGATTGCTTGAGCAGACCCGTGTATAAGAGTGGAGGATAAAACTCAACTGTAGAACCTTTGAAAGTCACATGCATTGATAAAAATTTAGAATCTCATTTTGTCGCTGAATTCGAGATGAAATCGCCTCAGAGTTTCATAACTCCAGAATAAATGGGTAATGAATTGGAAAAATTTTTACGTTGCAGTAAACGCTGAAGAAAAACCACTGGAGGCTGACTTCGAGGAATTGGTGGCTACTTTAACTCGTTCAATTCAAACTTACGACGACGAAGGTTTTGAATCCGGTAAGACAATTTCAAACACCGTGGATAATTGAAAGATTGCTGCTGGCCATGTGATTCTAACTTTGATTCTGATGAGTAAATGCAATACCTATTTGGAAGCTAGCAGTGCTTGAATAATAGATTCAAGAGATATTCCAATGGTTTTTTCCAGATCCTGAGATGTTACCTTGCGCCCCATTGCCCGAACTCAAGCCCTATGGAAACTCACCACCTGGAATTAAATTTCACGATGATTCAATCTCTCTTCCCGACATATCAGACGACGAGTTTTAAGAGATTCTAAACTATTTTCGTATTTTGAACTTTATTTATAAGTGTGTGTTACTAGAACGAATAATCGAAGGCAACTGATTAATTGTATTCTCTGGAAATTCGATCCACACCTATTTTATTTTTCTGGAAACTTGAAAATAAGAAGAAGAAAAAACAATATTCTGCTAATAAAATCGTATAGAATGTTTATTTCGGGTTCGACTGACACTTCGTACATGCCAAAGAATTCTTTTTAAACATCACCAGCTTCCGAAAGGCTCTCGCATTTTTATTTCATTTCGTGATAATTATTTTTTAGAAATCCTTTGTACCTTTGTATCTTAAGCATTTAGAATTTATGTACTGTCTATTATTTTTGACAATAAAGTCGTTATCGCTATCAAGTAATCAAAACCAGACTATGCATTATTCACCTGAATGGAATCTTCATTGATTACTCATGAAGCTAATGAATCATAACAACTATCGTTGACGAAAACATTTGCTCTATTTCATTTCCATTCGTCTACACACACACTTCAAACAATACATTAGCTACGAACTTGTCAAAAAATACAAATGTAGGACTGAAGATATTGATGAAATCTCAACAAGCAAGATGAATACTTCGAGTTATTAGCTGTACTTGAAAGATGACGGTCGCTCAGCCAGTAATGTTAATAGCTGGCATTCCAGGGGATCGCATTTTCGTCCACATGTGCTACGTTGCTAGTCATCTTTCTCAAATGTTACCTAATTTTCAATTTGAAAAGATTTGTAAAACGCGTGAAGAGTGGGAAGTACGAATTCAGAATCCTGCTTCGGAATCAAATAAATCGTCGTAACAACCTTTGACGCCAATATCATTCAATACATAGCCCTGGTTAGAGGAATTCTGCAAAGCACATAACTGGTCCCACGAAACTTCGCCACTTGTTTGGCGTGAAGTTGGAGTACGAGCTGGTAATGCGACGTACGTTGGTGGTGCAACCCAATTCTGGGAATTCATTTACGAATACTATGGGATTGAGTCCCGACTCACTGAAGACGAACTGAAAGCATTAAAGCAGGATTTTGTTCAGGTGTATTTATCTCTGCAACGCTTATTCAAATTTCATATGTTAATTGCTGACATAACATAGTATCAAATAATGTGTAGGAATTCGAGGTAGAAGGACGTATCAACGCTTCGAAGGCAATCCAGGGAAAACTGCACATTACTATCTCGGGAGGAGATGAATCCCTCTGCAAAAATTTAGTGGCTGAATTATTTCTCATCGAAGAGCTTACTCTTCGAAGAGGAATTTCAGTCAAATTGTACAATAAAACATCACATGATGCAAAGCCAAACACGCAAACCAAAGATATCGGTGAAAGCAGCGGAGCTTTGTACGCCGCTGCTATCGTGCAAACAATAAGTGCGGCACTAGTTGACTGCGAAATACTTATTGCACTGGATGAAATACTCAGGCAAGTTAGGATATACAACCGTGAGTATCTAATTTAGCTATTCGTTCATAATGATTGAGTCTTCGCCATAGATCTTATGAATAAGCTTTACAGAGAGAATGAAGAAGGAACGGATGATTGGTTGAACCGAAATCGAGCCGATATGCTAGACTTGGCAGCGCAGATAAATGAATTTGCCCCAGATCGCATGAAAGTTGTATTTTGTTCGACCGGCCCAGCTTGTTTCAACGCAGGAGTGCTTGCAGCAGCAGCTAGGAAGCTTGATGCTAATAACATTGTAGTAGTCAGCGCACATGAGGGCCTTGAAATACTCAATGAAGTGTTGAGATCGGCCAATGTGCCTTTGGAAAAGATAGGGTGTCCTCCAGTTTGGGGCTTTTTAGGTGAGCCCAAGGTTCACACAAAAAACTAAATAGTACAGGTTTCCATAATCTGGGTATAAAGTTTTATGTTTATGAAGGTGAATCCTACAGGTGTAAACCATCTTGTTGATAAATGCAACGCCGTTCAGAGCCACGAGATTTACAGACCCAATAACAGAGCTTTGAGACCTCACAAAGGCACGACATTGCCACTTGGCGTTCGGCATGCCGAGCTAAGATCAATTTTCTATATGATGCACGATAAAGAACCTCACATCGCTCTCAACGAACGTAAGGTATCGAATTGCATAACGTCCCGTGCAAAATCACACTAGAAGTCAGGGATTGTAAATCATCTACTAATCACTGCGAAAATATGTTAAAGCCAAACAGTCTGCTTGTGATTTGAGATCAAACACTATAACAAACTAGTCCAGAATTTGATTAGAAGATTGTTTAGGTAGGTCATATTCAGAAGTGTAAAACGGTCTGCGATCTTCTAAGACTTTGGTACGACGAAGGCAGTAATACAGACGGTGAGATAATTTCTTTGGGAATATGCTCAAACGGTGAGTCAGAAAATGGAGGAAAAAATCATTCGACAAACTGAAACTTTCGCTATAATAGCAATTGATTATTTTGGAACGTGACTGTCACTGCATAGGAACGTTTGGCATTCCTAGAGGAATATTTTTCTCTCAGCCTGTTTATCTGGAAAAAAAGGAGGATGGATCTCGTTTCTGGACACCATGCTCGGAGTTTCCAGTACCGAATCATCCGAATTGGATATTGAAGAACTTGATTGAGACCGCTAGAATTTTAGTGGCAAGACTGATACATCACAAGTTGCCATCGAGCGAATAATATGCCTATAGCGACGCATAATGTTCTTGACGAACATAGTACAGATATAATTTTATTCATTCCAATCATTCGACTTGTCGCGTTTCGAGACCTTTCAAGATTTGTCGTTGATTTATTGACCTGTGTCTTTAATCAGTGCCGCATGTCGTCCATCAACGCATGTGGCGTTAGGGTTGGAGAATGACAGAGAATGAGAGAGAGAGATGATGAAATAATAACCCTATAAGAAAATGGAATAAAGATATCTTGGTTGTCCTTGTTTGTTTGACCTCTGGCTTCGTTTAATTAATTTATCACCCATTTACCCGAAGTTCTTGAGAAGAGATAGAAAATGTTTATAGCCTAACTTTCTAGTTTCTAACCTATAAGTCGACAGCTCGCACGTGCAGAGTTCAATCGTTTATTCCTCGAGTAATTGTTATATCCGAAGTATACACGTATATGTTGTGATTGTTAGGGAGATTCAGGTCTTGGTTATCGAGTGTATCAAAAATTCAATAACGATATCGAAAAATGTTGGGTGCAAAGAAATATGTGGAGCTTTCAAGTGGCTACCAAATGCCTCTTGTTGGATGTAAGCTATAACAAATCAAGAAAAGTAGATAACAGATTTTGTCGACACCTGCTATTATTCTCCTCTCAAGATACTTAAAAAGCTTACTTTCAGTGGGAACTTTCAGGATACAAGGCAAAGACCTGATACTAGATGTTTTGGACGAGAGCCTGAAGATTGGATTCCGATCAATTGGTAAGCGATAGCTAAAATGTCCAAAACTCATTCTGAACAGAGATATAATTATATCTAAATTCTTGTATATATTGTAATTGAGAAACTATCGCAAGAACAATGTTCTAAGTCACCCTAACTTGGATCTTTCAATTCCATTCAGACACCGCTGCGAGATATGGAAATGAAAAAGAAATAGGCGAGGCCTTAAAAGTACTGCTACCAAAGTATAATCTGAAGAGAGAGGATATCTTCATCACTACTAAACTTGGCAAGTGAATTCATCCCTGGAAAAACCTTAGAAAACTTCTCAGAAAAAAACTAAAGAAGGAGCAGCCCTAATCTACGGTCACTTGATCAAAGATCTAAATTAACGGACTTGTTCTTTCTCCGTTTCAGCTCCTTTAGATATTGGCGATCCAGAGAAAGTCCGTAACGCTGTGAAGACCTCTCTCTCAGCACTCGGGCTCACCTATTTGGATCTATACCTGATTCATTGGCCCGGAGCTGGGGCGATCCCTGAAACTTCAGAGGAGAATGTCAAGCTGAGAGATGTCACGTGGAAAGTGTTAGCAGAATTCCAAAAACAGGGTGTAATCAGATCAGTCGGAGTATCTAATTTCCTGATTAGGCATCTCAAAGAGTTGTTACAGAACGATTACGGCGTGAGGCCTGCCGTTAATCAAGTAAACTTGAAGCATGAATAAATAAATAAATGATAAAACTGATCTGAGCTTAAGTTCTCATGCCGCATAACTCTTTTTTTGAATTTACAGGTCGAGTGCCATCCCCATTATCGCCAAGATGAATTGAGGAGCTTCTGTGCCCAGGAACAGATTCATTTGCAAGCGTATTCCTCTTTAGGCACGAGCAAGACCACAGAATTGCTCCAAGATCCAAAAGTCAATAGCATAGCTGCAGAGTACAAAGTATCGCCAGCTAGATTGCTGCTGAGATGGGCACTGCAGCAGGAAATTGGTGGGTCGGCTTTTTGTTAGAATCATAAGAAGAGACAGTGGAAAGATTAAATCTTGAACTGTTTTCTTTGCAGGAATTATACCGAAAGCTTCGAAAAAAGAACACATCAGAGATAACATAAACTTGAACTTTGTTATCAGCGATGATCACATGAAAGTCTTGTCGAACTTGCCTCAAAAGAAATACACGTGGGATCCAACCAACGTGGCTTAAGCATATTGGAAATATTTATCTTTTAAGTGGGATGGTTGAGGATTACGTATTTTTTCACAATTAATTATAAACTCTGATCGCAGCTCAACTAATAATTTTACACTATATTGTATTTGATAATGAAGAACCTCGCAGATAAAATAGCACAACTTTGTTTTGATAAATACAATAGTATTAAAAAAACTGGTAAACCAAAGGATAACGAATGGACAGTCCTCGCAGGGATTGTTCTAAAAAATAATGCAGAAACTTTATCGGTGGTATCGCTTGCAACTGGCACAAAATGTTTAAGTGGTACTGATCTAATGGATGTTAAGAAATGGGAACTTGGCAGTAGATTGAGCGATTCACACGCCGAAGTTCTGGCTCGTCGAGCTTTTCTACGCTATTTATACCACCAATTAGATCTAGCTCTTAGCGATAATACTAGTGATATTTTCGAACTGAATATGAGTAGAGAGATTGATCTGAAAAGTGATATCGGATTTCACTATTTTTGTAGTCAAACTCCTTGCGGAGATTGTTCAATATTTCCTAAAACATGTCAAAAAGGTAGTGCCGCTATCGATGCTTCTGTTAGAAAGAGGAAACTCCATACAGATGAAGAAACTGAAGTCAAACGCGCCACCCTTGATAGAGATACTCTAAATAACGCCTGCAATGATATACATCGAACAGGGGCAAAATGCGTCGACACTGAAATGGAACAAGATCCTCATCTTCCTGGCATTAATTATCACGTTGTTGGACCTTTAAGAATTAAACCAGGAAGAGGCGATCGAACATTGAGTCTATCCTGTTCAGATAAAATAGCAAAGTATGAAAATTCTATAGTACGAATTGCAGCTACATTATTTTTCAATAATAATCATTAGATTCAATATGTCATTATAGATGGAATGCTCTCGGTATTCAGGGCGCGCTTTTGTCCAGGCTAATTCCGCCAGTAAGAATGGAGAGCTATTGCATTGGTGGGCAAAGTCCTTTTTCTCTAGAAGCTATGCGACGTGGAATCTGTGAAAGATTTTCCACTGGCAGAAACTGTCCCGTTATCATACAATCAGAATTGAGCTTCCTCCACAAGAAAGAAGCTGCTAGGACTCAGCCATGTCCCTCCAGCGTAATATGGTGCGCAGTACCAGACAGGTAAATGCTTCCCAACGTACCTAAGCCCCGTAATGTTAATTTCTAATCTTTGTTAGAAGAGTAGATAAGTTGAATCTGAACGGAATAAATTTTTAATATTTCAACAGGCAACTGGAAATATCTGTGGATGGTCGAAAGCAAGGTGTAACGAAGAAAAAGAAGAAAGGAAACTACTTATCAGTCACTAGACAAGAGCTCTTTAGAACCTTCCTGAAGACTGTTGAAAAGTTTGAAAGAATACCGAAGGATGGTGAACTGAACCATCCAAAGAAAATCACCTACTTCCACGCCAAGCATAGCTCCACAGCTTATCAGCAATCCTGGAAGGACTTGAAGTCACAAAGTTTTCAAACTTGGCCGACAAAACCGTTGTACCTTCAAGAATTTGTTTTAACGTGATGTGCTTATACATTGAAATTGATAATCATGTTCAGGTTTAAGATTGTAAAAAAACGTGTCTGATACTTTCTTCAAAATATTGCCACATCAGTGCCTTTGAGTTTATTCATGTTTCAAATATAAAATTAATCATATAGTAAACTACATTCCGAATCTACATTATACGCCTATTAATATTTGTGTATCCTATACCAACACACGTTAGTGAAATTAGACGCTGCTCCTCGTTATCTGTCTCCTCAGACTTCACCATGTCCAGCTTGAAAACAATACCGAAAAAGTCTTTCAAGTCCCGTAGAAATTGTGTCCTAAAATATGATCATGGGATAAATCCTGATTATGGCTACCGTCATTTTTACCACCAACAGACGTAGTTCGTTATAGGAGTAATTTACTCACATTGCTTGCGTGAATGGGCCTACAGTCATTTTGGAAATATCTTTCTTTCCAAGAGCCATAAATAACGCTGCCATACTTTGAAATGGAGAATCCACACATCCGCTCCTGCAAAGTTCTTTTTCGTTACAAATATTCTGATTCAATAAAAACGAGTTTATTATTACCTGTATATTTCGTCCAAAAGATACAAGGCAGCCTCTCTGCCAAGATCTTCTGGAACACAAGGTAAAGATCCCGTTTCTGTTAAGGGTGAAAATGCTTCTCCGCTCAGAAATATTCCCTCCGTTGTTTCAGCAACCAAGCTGAGCCCGAAGCCTATTGAAAGAAGAGGGAAAAAAAAAATACACAACTTAAATTCATAGCAACAAGTCAATTCTTTCATCATCTTCTTTTTTGTATTTGATTGAAGTTTCGCACTAATCATTTCGGTATTAAATATTCAAGAAATGAGTATATACCGGGCGATTTCCCGCTGGAGGCACCTCGCGTTTGATCCGTATGAATGTAAACGTCTGGAATAAACTTCAGAAGAACTCCTTTTGCCGATTCCACCATACGATTCGCAATTGCCGGGGAAACACGTATTGAACAAGCGACTCCTCTCACTCTTTTGACCATTCCGCAGTTCTGGCACTATAAAAAAATCGAATGTATTGAAGCTTTAACTCTTGCTGCAGGCTGGGTGACTCCAAATTGTGAAAACATCTATAAAAAATGAACAGAAGAATGCAACAAACCTGCACTGTTTTGAGAAACCGATTTACTGGACATTTGAACGATACTTCGCCGCCTCCAAGCGGGGCAACACCTCGTTTGGCAATCTTAATTTCCACATCGCTATCCCCGATAATAAATTGCTTCATCATCGGTACAGCGCTGGCTTTTAGTCTATCGACGGATGGATCTGGAAGAAATGATCAAAACTTTGGTTTACCCTGGTGTATCGCAAATTGATAATTTAAAAAAATTTTCTGATAAATATCAATCATTACCCAGAGTGTTATTTGTGATTCCTTTCAACTTTAGATTGACAGGTTTTTTGCAAAACGGAGCCAACATCATAACTGCTTCTAGATAATAGCTGATGCCTCTTTCGAGACTACATTCGTGTTCGAAATCTCCGCCGACCAGTAAACCAGGGGTGTAAAATACACTGGTTCCTGTCTCATTCAGCTCTATCCTGGTCCCATTTGTAATTTTATCCATCAGGCGGATGAAGTTGACTTCATATTCTTAAAAGTAAGAAAAATTGTTGAATCATCGTTAGCGATGAGTATCGAGTAGCTGATATCGAAATCTACTCATGTTCAAGAATCAAGGATTTAAGGCTTACAGTATAACCAATAATTAATGTCCGAGGTTCTAATTTGAAAGTCTAACCTCTGAGGCCAGGGTCGTCATCGTTAACTCGTATCTCTGTGATCCTTACAGGCTTTCCGGACAATGTTGACAGCAGTAAACGATACCTGAAGTAATTACAGCCCTCGTAGGTTAGCACGTTGTTCTTCATTTTACCCGGCATTATTCCGTCGGAAGGCAAATAAGCGCGTTTTGTGTGTTTTTTTAAACGTAGCTCTCTAACTTTGACAACACGTGTTCGCCACTGTTCGTGTTCCTGAAATCATGTGAAATGATCGTTTCACGAGTTATGAATCGAGAAGTGTGTTTATGAACACTGGTATCCAATCTAAAAGCACCAATGAAAAAGGACCCTGTGTCTTCGCGGAAATAAGCCGAACAAAAAATATTAAAAAAAAAAAGAAAAACACTCATCTTGGGTCGCAGAGTGTGAGTTGAAGTACAACGTCATCGCTAGCGTAATTTATTTATAAACGCGAACAACATCCATACCGCACTTTGCACTTGACTACATACCTGTTAAGCTGAGCGGATGATTCATCGGTATCTCGACTATTAGTACGACCGGCTTACGAGTTTCTAATTCCACGTAAGTATTCGAGACATTGAAATTACTAAATTAAACAATTAAAGACTAACTTTTTAACAACAATGTCATCCCTCGCGTCGGTCTAACCAATTTCGCGTCTGACTTTTCTTACGTTACTTATTATTCCCATCACAAGTGCAGAGTACCTGCGTAGGTAGAGAAGTTATCTACAATTATAAGTTTCGTCAGTCGTGAACATTCTCCGGTCAAGTCCTTGTACCTAACGGTTGCATACATTTTTCATATCTCATCGCCACATATACCCAATTGAGAATAGTGTTTCATCAGAAGACTCAGGTGTGTCTGTAATTTGAGTATAATAATTGAATTTTCATTACTATTTATACCTCAATCATTATATTATTTCTGTTTTACTTCTTGCCGACAGAAAAATTTCTCAAAATATAATTGAAAAATTCGGACTGCATGTCGAAACGTGATTATTCTACTTTCTCAGATTCACAGCGATAATTAAATTACAAATTGATGTGATTTGTATTTCTGAAGAATTTCATTAAAAAAAAATTTTTTTTTTTTTTTTTTTTGATATATATTTAGTAGCCCAAATTTAACCTTATTCTACATGTGCAAGTAGCAGCATTTAATAATAGATTGGGGTTTTCGTTAGTCTCATAAGATATCGTTGTTCTCTTAGCGATTATCTCCAACGAGGCGAAAATATTTTGCAGTAGATTAGTCAGTACATGATATAAAATACTTGAAAAGTTGTATTTCCATATTTCCACTCTTGTCATAACAAGCAATTTTTCATCAGCCACAGAGACAATGATATTATGCCAATTCAGCAGCTGCAAAAACAGTTTAATCAAATCTTAGCAGTATATAATAAAATGAGTATGATTTTCATGCTTCTATCTGCTGATCAATTCTTTTTTCCCGCTACTAATCAAGGGAGAATTCGCTTGAATAAAGAAATATGAATACAGTATGTTGTTTTATTTTCAGATATATATTTAGCAAGCAAGAATAAAAAGCCAGAAAGATGAGCTTGCAGTGGACAATTATCGCCTCCTTTTTGTACGTTGAAATAGCCGTAGTTCTACTACTGGTTTTGCCAATAGCTTCGCCGAGGAGATGGCAAAGGCTTTTCAAGTCCAGGTTCCTTCAAAGCTTGAGTAGCCAAGCTTCGATTTACTTTCTGGTCCTGTTGGCAATTTTGGTATTATTTTTGCTTGACGCTATTAGAGAAATGCGCAAGTATTCTAACATCGACGCCGGCGAACATGGGATGCATCTGAACACAGAGATGCAAGGTGATGTTATTATCGGTCATCAGAAATTCACTAAACTTGATGAAAATAAATAAATAAAAAATAACGATGCCCTAGACAGATACTTTTGAATAACAAAATTTGGTGTATACGTTGCAGGTAACATGAGGCTATTCCGAGCTCAAAGAAACTTTTACATATCTGGATTTGCCCTCTTTTTGAGCCTCGTCATTCGCCGACTGGTTACGCTGATTTCTGCCCAGGCGACGCTCTTGGCACAGAGCGAAGCCGCTATGAGACAGGCGGTATCCGCTACTACAACGGCTAAATCTCTTCTGGCGCAGAAATCGTCTGGAGAAAGTGCTCAGAATGATTCTAATGAGGCTCACGACAAAGCTGTTTCAGAGCTTCAAACTCAAATCAAAGAATTGAACAAGCAGATATCTGAGCTGGAAGCTAATTTGAGAAAGGAAAAGAAAGACAAGGAAGCTGTTACGTCTCAGGCGCAATCTCTTGTCAAGGAATACGATCGACTGAGTGAAGAACATGCCAAGCTACAATCAAGTGGAGATAAGAAGACAGAATAATTTGAATCTCCTTCCTTTTTTGCATAAGAAAAATGAAAAGAAAATTTAAACAAAGAGATGGTATTTGTTCGTAAAATTAGATTTAAGAACAATGTTATATTTTGATTGTAGGATTTTCGGCGTTGCATTATCTTGTTATTAAAGTTATAGACTAATCTTAATATCAAGTTTGTATTAAGAATTTTTTTGAACATCTCGTTTTTGTATATAACAACAATTATATTATTCAATCTTATATTTAGGCTCAGTGAGTTCATACATTGATAATCAAATTGTTTTCTAACATTTGGTGATGCACTGAGTATTTGTTACTTACATTGAATCCGCTAGGCGGAAGATAAGTAGAAATAATAAATTCTTAAAACTTTTAAATATCTTTTATTTATTAGCTTTGGATATTGATCAAAGTAGTATAGAAATAAATGCGAATATTACCTTAAATGGATAACGATTACTAATTAGCATTTTTAGCAACTTCCTGTATTATGAGAAGCTCAAATCTAACTACTATCATCATTTCTCTCCCATTTTATGTATTTTTCAATTTTTTGTATCAGCTTTATTAAGTTTCTGAATAATAAGGAACACCTTGAATTCATTGCCGACAAGTTTATGCTTTCCTAGCTCCCTCCTCAGATGCCTAAGAATAATTCACCAGAAAAACATAGAGTTTTTGATTAATCGCTCAGATGTTTAAAAAAAAGAGCTACTAAGTTACCGATAAGATATATTTTCATAGACTGAAGAAATATTAAACAGTAATGACTTGCAATCGTAGTCCTTCACTGAACAAGAATAAATCTAGCACGTCCTAATCAATATGCGAGTGGAATTTGCAGATGAAAAATCTGATACGAACCGTCGTAAATCTACAGCAGCAGATTCAGCCCATAGTAACTCTACAAAAGTGAATCTAAATGGCGGTCAGAACTCTGAGGAACAATATTCGGGCATTAATTGGCAGAGCGGGATATTTTTGCCTTTCGATCCGTTCTTTGCTAACTTAGTCATTTTGTCAGTAATTATAGTCATCTTTCTGGTAATCTACAAAATTACGTACAGCGCCAACACGACTATGCGTGCACAGAAATACTACATTATACCTATTTGTGACGTACTTTACTTTGCCGATACCTTTCTGAGAGTGACGCACAACCTGTTGACAAAGGTACAACAGACACGCGAGCACTTACCCACAAATTGGTTCTTCATCATCGTCGATACAGTTTCTTTAATACCATTCAACTTGATCTACGATTTATGGATGGAAGATGAAGTGCCTCGTTCGCAGGGAATATACAACATACTGTGGTCGAATAGATTGCTGAGAATCTATCGCCTACCGTTGAATTTCCTGCAACTCAGATCTGCAATTGGTGCGAGAAATTTGTGGCACCTTACAACAGGCTACATAGCAATATATCTTGTGTTCGGCCATATTTTAGCAGCTATACTACATACCATGGCATGCTGGGGTTGCGAAGAGCTAAACTGGACCCACAGTTTTCCAGCGGATATAATCGATCCAAGTTCAAACATTAATCAGTTTCTGGCAGCCATCACAGTTGCATTATCTCTCAACTGGAACAACGCTAAGAGAAACATTTCAGCGACGGTGTCCAGGGAATGGTGCTTCTTCAGTATTGCTATGGTCACTGGATTTTTCATGAAGTCAATGTTCTACGCCTTACTAGTTAACATATTTAGAAGAAATATGTGGAGGCAGCTTTCTTTTATGTTAGAAATCAAGTGAGGGGAACTGAGTTCCTTTTTCTTTTTTTTTATTGTTTCCCAGATTTGGAACTCAACATTTTAAGTTTCAACAAAACTTTGGACTTGCAATTCCAGATCTGAGGCAGAGTTCGCTAAATCGTGGGGTACGCCACATTATCTCCGTACGCAACTCAATCTGTACCACTTAACATTGTTAAAGAACAGAGCGGCGTTAAAAAGAAGGCCGAAATTCTTTCACACTCTCCCAAGCCCTCTGCAACGTTTAGTTCAACTCGATCTTCACTGGGAAATGTTACGACATTCCCGGCTGTTTAGAAACCAAGATATAGCCTTCAAGCGTGCTCTCAGCTGCACAATGAGAATTCAATACCTTCTGCCCGGTGAATACGTGTTTAGGGTGAACAGGTCAGTATAAGTATTCCCATGAATATAGCTCGGAAGATTCAGCGAAGCAAATGGTAAAGGCATGGACATCCCTGGGAAGTCTATTATGTTTGCAGATATACGGCAAAAATGATCTACATAAATTCCGGAGTTCTGCAAGTGCTGACTGAGGATGATGCAGAAACACCAGTACTGTCGTTATCGAGCGGCACCACACTGGGGGAAGGAACACTGCTCATGCCCTCCAAATGTCGAGCAGATATTCGCAGCGCAACTCATTCTGAACTGCATGTACTAGATGCAACAAGTCTTTACCGGCTGTTACATCTGTATCCCAAAGTAGCTACTCATCTTCACGAGAAACGGACTGGACGAGCTGTAATTGCACAAAAGCTGAAGAGATTGAGGCACAAACATATCCAGCTTGATCAAAATATAAGTTATTATAATGGCATAAGTTGGTTGAAAACCCAATGGTACGCGATCGGAACCACAGTAAAATACGGCGATAATGTTGCGTTGGACTTAATACCAACAGATGGAACGAGAACTTCGCAATATCTTGAATTGTTAGCTCTGAGCGGGAAAGTAGAATTAATGTCGAATGCAGTATGCTTGAGGATGAACTGCCCGTGCATTCTTGAGCCAGAATCAAATTTTCAAAACTGGTGGGAAAAAGTGATCGTATTTATGTCAATTATTATCATTTTATTGTACCCATACTACATAGCATTTACTCTTATTATGCCGAATTGGCTCCTCCTAATGGATACTCTTTTCATTATAACTAAATGTATCGATATCTTTATACAAGTTTCTACTGCTGTAAACTTGCAGAATCAACTGATGATAGTTGAAATTGGACATTTATTGAGACTACGGCTGCAGACTATAAGTTTTCTCATCGACGTTATTGTTACTATACCAATAGAATTGTTTATTATGTCATTTGGAACTGGCTCAGGCTCACGCTTCAGTTATTATTCCTTTCCAGATTACAGAGTAAATAGACTGCTCACGGTTTACAGATTTTACAAATACATATTACAGTTAGAGAAAAACTTTGGGATAAATGTACACCCCGTTAAGATGTGCAAGTCAATTTTTACCTACACTATTGCGGTATATTGGATAGCATGTGGGGCGTACTACTTTAGTTGTCGTATAGATCTATGTGGCCTAGATTCCTGGATCGGGTATTACGGCAAGCGCGAAGAAGAGGATCACGGTCAAAAGGAAGTATTCAAGAACGCATTAATAGTTTCAATTTATTACACTTTCAACACTTTAACAAGCTTGGGAGTAACTTCAGTAGTGCCTAGAGATTTTGGCGAGATCTTGGAATTGGACGGAGGAATAATATTCAGTCTTGTATTATTTATTTACTTTTGCGCCGATTTGGGAGCAACGCATATAATCAATTATGAGACCAAAAATTCAGCGATTGAGCACCTCCACATGGTCACTCAATTTCTAACTCTGCATGGAAACTCTGCAGACATTATATCGCGGGTACGTAATTATCTTTGCACGCAATGGGAGTACAACAAGTTCAGTAGGAATATTGAAGGAAAGCTGTTAGCGGTTGCATGTCAAGATTTGTACGATAAAATAATCATACACAGTATCATGAAAACTTTGAAAGCCGCTCCGATATTTTACAATGGGGACGAAGCTTTTTTGGCAATATTAGCTAAAAAAGCTAAAGTGTTTCTGCTCACAGAAGATACGATGATCGCACGAGCTGGATTTAAAAGTACAGCTATTTATGTGATAAGAAATGGATACTGTAGAGTCGTCTCTGCACTACCTAGCGATGTAGACAGAGACAGAAGCGAAATTGTCGGCCCTGGATCGGTGATACTTGTAATAGAATTTCTACACAATACCAACAACTTGGCTGATATACACACTATAACTACATGTGAGATAATATCGATACAACACACAGATTTCTGGAATACTCTAAACATGTTCCCTGAATTGAAATGCCAGTTTGAAAGTGCGATAGACCATGACTACTTTACAGGAAAAACTATAGTGAACCTGAGCGAACAAAGAGAAAAGGACAAAGCCAATGGATATCAGAAGCTGGCTACCCTGGATGAGAAAACAGTGATATTGGAGTACCTAACACCGTTCCAGAATTTACGAATATTTTCTATCATTCGTTATCTGTTGCTTCGTCGTGGGATCAATCCGCATGGAAAGAACTTTGCTAATTGGGAGATGTTTAGAGAAGTTGTATGTTTTCTGAGTGCCATATTTTACCCGAAATTCTATACTTCCTTAGTAGCTTATCCTCAAGTACGTTTAACTGGCTACATATTTGACATGATAGGTTTCATAGACATTTACCTACGCTTACACATTTCTTACTACAACGAAAATGGCATACTTGTAACTCATCCTCTATGGACAGCGAAAAATTATCTTGCCAGGAGTTTTCCAGGAGATGTTATAACGAATGTAACGCTGGAATTATTCGGTCTACAGAATGCGTTTGGGTTCGGCAAAGCTCATGTGACGAAAGCATGGTTTTATCTCATCACGCGGCCACTTTTACTCTTTCGAATCTTTGGTAGATTTGCCACAATGAAAAACGACATTCAACATCATCACAAGTGGTTGGCCCGGTTCAGGTTCTTAGTAATCACTGGAGTCATGGTGAACGCCTTGTCGTGCGCAAACATGCTAGACATCTGTGAATTTCGTCACAAGAATGGCGAGTTTCAAAACGTGGAATGTACCTCCTTCTCGTGGTTTTCACAGTCTGAATTCAAAGAATACAAAGAACCCTTGGCAATCTACTTGATATCCCTGTACTTTTTCTCAACATTTATGTTCCGTTGTGCAAACGGAACAATCCTAGTAAAGAGGGCTATAGAAATGCTGATTATCATGATCTTGTGTATAACTGTCATGCCAGCGTGGTGGTTGATGGTTGCTCAAATTACCTGCAACAAAGTGGGAGGAGATCTAAGTCTTACGTGCTACCGTCAGGAAATGCGGTCCCTCCTTAGATATTTAAGAAACGAAGACGTCTCCCCTGAATTAATTTCACTAACTATAGACGAAGTCGAACATCGTTGGAAGTGCTCCAAAGAATCAGACTGGAAGAAGCTCTTTCAAACTTTGCCATCTCAGCTCCATGAAGAAGTTGCTATGGAGCTGCACGGCCCGACGTTACTCAAAGTGAGTCTATTCAAAGGCTGGGACTCCAGTGCAGTTAGATTGTTGGCTTGTCAAGTCGACGATACATGCTATCGCAACGGCACTCCCATTATTCGTCGCAATGAAGTCCAGAGTAATGTATACATCATCCAGAATGGGTTTGTCGACATTTTAGCAGCCGATGATACTCTGATCTGCACAGTCAGTACTGGAGGTGTTTTTGGTTCATTCAGGAGGCAAATCCCTGTGAGACACACAATGCAAATGATGGCGCGTGGCCATGTTTTACTTTATGTTATTTCTGTGGAGAAATTTTATAGTATAATTGATCAATTCCCCGCTATACAAGCCAGATTATCTAACGCTACAGTTATGGCTGCAGAGTTCATAGATTCACATACGACAACATCAAATTTCGACAATACCAAGAAGGATCAGGCAAGCTCGAAGAACAGAACCTGTCACCAACTGATTTTTGTTTCGGAAACATCAACCTGGTACAAAGGTTTTCAATTCATATTATGCGTTCCTGTTTCTATAGTTAGCGTGTATCTCGTAACATCTCAAATTGCTTTGCAAGCATTGAATATCCAGGTTAATTCCCTGATTTATGCCTGTGATCTCTTCTTTCTCATTAAAATATACCTTGGCTTTCATACTAACTTTGTTGAAGAAAACTCGGGCGTTCTAATTACTGATTACAAACTGATAGCCAAGAGATACTTTTGTAGTTGGAACTTATTCTTGGTAGATCTCCTCTGCTGTATACCGTTTGAAATACTAGCATATACAGCGAGCGAGTTTAGAGTACAATCCCAACTTTTTACAATCTTAAAACTAAACCGTCTCATAAAACTTTTTCATACATTACATTTCCAAGCTGAGGGTCACAGAAAGTTATACATAAGTCCAGTCAAGAGAGGTGTTTTTGTATGCACCATCAATTTCTTGTATGTCCACATGGGCGTTTGCTTATGGATATTTGTTGCGTGCCGAGAATCAGGCTGTAGTCATATAATTCCTCCGAATCGAGATAAGCGTGTTGTAACGGGTAGGTTCGAGGCAATGCAGTTAGCTTATCAATACAATTTCGACTTGTTTACCGCAGTCGGATGCCAAGACGTTCAGCCTACTGATTTACCCCAAGTGCTGACAACGATATTTTTGATACTTTTTTACCAAGTAATGGCGTTGAATTTGCTAACAACCTTAGCTACATTCATTCACTTTGCTCAATATACGTTCACAAACTTTGAAATCCAGGTAGAAAGGCTGCATTCGTTCATGAAGAGTAGATCCCTGTCTCCGATTTTATTACGAAGAATATGGGAATACTGTTTACAGCAATGGGTCAGACAAAGAGGGGCTTGGATGCCGAGCATGATTTTGAGCACGCCCAATTTTTTGAAGCATCAAATCATGTTCGATATATATGGATACTTGCTTATCGAATCGGAGATATTTCACGGACTGCACGAAGACTTTCTATTCCAGCTTACAGCCAGAATGAAACGCTGTGTTTATTTTCCTAAGAACTATATCGTTCAAGCTGGAGATGTTAATCACACAATGTACTTTATCCATTCAGGAGAAGTTAAGGTTTTGAGTGAACCTCAGCCCAGTGTGTATGGCCTGGGAAGTATTCTCGGCGTTAAACAAGGTGTAACAACAGCACTACCTCATTTTAACGATGTGATTGCGGTAACCGTCACAGACGTAATGAGCCTGCATAAAAAGGCGTGGAAAGATTTGCTCGCTGAATTTCCATCTGCTAGAATAATTCTCTCTAAAAGAATTTCAAGTTTGTCTGAATATTATTAACTCGACATTGTTTACATGTAGTATCTAGAGTAGAATATTGATCCTCAACTGATTATGGGTTGTAGGAATTACTCGTACTAAACTTGGTTTAAAAATTTTAGAATATTCTGTAGAGTTAGAAAACAGTAGATAATTGAACACGAGCCGAAGTTAGTATTTACTATCGATTCTTGTCTAGCGACAAGTTGCAACAATCGAGTTGTAACTACGTACATATCGGATTAGATCGGTATATATGGAATACAACATTTGCAATATTAACAATAAATATTTTATTCATACGAACTGCTGTACAATTTATTGAAAACTAAACGATAAACTCCGACGAACAAGTTGAAGAAATCTTATCAAGCTGTTAACTTTACAAGATACCTCAGCATCGTGCAGCTATAATTTTAGCGCGAGATTGGTCAACGCAATTTGAGAATTCCTCTACCAAATTCGAACACTTTAATATCTGCTTTGGATTATCCTGATAGCATTGCAACACCTTGCTGCTGTTATCGACACAGGGTGGCTTCGGCGCCCTGGTAACTGGTACTGTATTACCTGGAAAACAATGAATGAAAATTAGAAATACAAAAATTCACGAGGATTGCAAACCAGTTGCTAATTACTAATCGACTAATTACCGTCAGAAAACTCATCGACTGCTTTCTTAAACTCATATTCTATGATGGCGTTAATCTTCTCATGATTTCTCTCCATGTTTTGAAGACGCCGCTGCCAGTACTGATCCTGGCTTTTAAGCTCCTCCTCTTTTTGCTGTTGGATTTCAAGAGCTGATATAGTATACTCTGGATAATGATATACAGTTACGCCACTTGTCGCTCCGCCCTGAGTTGGGGGTGTAGGAACCCCACTGGGCAGTGGCGTTGGGTATGAAGGCTGTGGACCTCTTACGTCCTTGCCTACGACTTCATCTTCGGTTCCCTGGAGTCGTTGGACGATAGCGTTTGATACTTTAATAACCCCGACTTCCTCCTCGTTGGAAATGGTCAACTTTCTGGCACTGTGACTTGACCCCATCTCTGTAATTAAATCGTGGATCGTTCTGCCTGAAAAAGTACGACAGCCACTTCTAACCTACCAAAAGTTCAAAGTTATTTTCAATTTTCAATTTCTCAATCTCTCAATTTTCAGGGATGTTGCTACCGAAAATAACGTTCTATTTTAGTTTTTATATTTTTCTCGATTTTTTTTTTCTTCTGATTTTTACGCTTTATGGAATTGTTTCACGATTTTTGAGAGGGAACCAATCACCGTATTTAGACGACAACAATAATTTATACGAATAAAGTTACATAAATATTATCTACGGTTATCCTATATGTTATTTCATTTTTATTATAGCCAATTTCAGATACTGACGGATAATCGATCTCGTGGGTCCGGCTCGTACTTCGTTTTGCTTAATTTCGTGCCTTTTGATTGCTTTTGATTTGGTCACCAACCACCTACACCCAAGACAAGAAACTGACTAGACATCTTCTATCGCCTCCCCTAGCAAGCGGACATTTTAGACAAAAGACCCGCGGGATTTTGAATTCCATTCCAATTCCTAACTATAGGTATATTACCTGAGTATCGACTTGATGATTATCCCGAATGACATTCGTGGCCAAATAATTCGAAATTCCTTATTTTAAAAGGTGTAAAGTTTATTCTACATCAAAAATACAAATTTACATAATATTTTTCAGGCAACAAATAGTAGGTATATGTATGCATACGTTCGTTGTACGATGCTTAAGAAGATCAACAGTCTTTTCCTGAGTCCAGCAGTTTAGACACTTGTTCATCAAAGGCCCGTTGATCAATACTAGTATTACGAAAAACAAGTTGAGCCAATAATTTAGCTTTACATTTTCCAACGGTCCACTCGTCGACCCACCAATTAGATTCGTTTCTTTTATTGGTCAGTGAACTTACGGGTATCGGACAATTGTAATGCTCTTTTGTAACTACATAAGTATTCTGTTTCCGTTTTTTCTCATGTAATCTCTGGCAAACTAGACACTCAAACGAATTAACGAAATTCCCAAATCCATTAGGTTTTACCCGACTCCGCAGATTGTCCAAGAGAAGAGAATTTGTTATTCGTTTATTAGGATCGGTAGATATCTTGTGGGTAATGTATTCCTTATACCGAGAGTCGGATTTTGACAACATCAGCAAGAATTCTGCCAGTTCCTTCGGTCCTGCAAAATCTGTTACGGAAATTGCTGATTTTTCATTCGGCAGCCAATCCTGTAAATAAAATTAGTAATTATGTGAGGCATATGGCAATTAGTAAAACATTGTACCTTGAACTATCAACTAATGAACATTGTCACCACCTTAAAAGAGGGCGAGCCATAATATACTGGTACCGATCCTAGAACCAGAGGCCTCCATAATTTTTCAGTGATATAATCCTCGCAAACTGCATTCTCAAATGCTAGGGTAAACTTGTATTGAGCAGCCAATGATAAGAATTCACTGTTTCTCAGAGAGTCCTCATGATTGTGCGTCAACCTTCATAAAATAAAAGATACATCCATAAACCTTTCATTCTGTCAATCTCATTTGGGGGAAAGAAGACTTTAAATTTCCAGTTCTGAAGTGGTTTTGAATGTACAGGGGAGAATCACCAGGGTTATCAACGAAAAGTTATTTGAGTTTTACAAGCTTGCAGATACGAGAGTGTTGCGAGGGTATTGGAAAATTTTAGCAGTTGTTAGTACCTGCAGTTGTTAGTAACTTAATAGTAACTAGTAACTGTAAGAGTGAGAGTGGATTTACCTGTCCGGAAGATGTTTATTATTTAAGCACGTACCATAAGAGTCAATAGGAATATATTTCATCAGTTCTCTAACGTATGAATCTCTGTCGCTTGCAGTGCTACAATCAGACTGAATGTAGAGCAGCGGTGCAAGCTCGGTTTCTTTTATTAATCTGTTTTTCTCATCTAATGGTAGAAAGTAATCGGTTCCTGAAATTGCACATACCTAGATAGAGAGTTCAGTCTTCTAGTACAGTTTGTGAAAATTCTTACCGATCAATTCTCCTTCCCCGTCTAAATCAACAAGAGTCAAAGGAACGTCGCTGTGCCTGCTAAAGGTTGACGAATAATTGAACAAAGCAAGAGCAGCCTCGGATGTAAACATGGGAATATTCCTAGGTGATTCTTCATGCAACAGACCCCAGTCAATGTTGGCTCTTCGGGGCAATGGTAAATCGTCAATTTTGAAGCTACTGCCATAGAACAAGACACCCTGAATTATAATGGAGCGAGTTAACAACATCTATAGCCTATTTGGAGAGGAAATATCGAACTATGAATTTGAAATACTGTTGTATTGTTATGAAAACATCGTAAGGCTCACGCTATGGTAAATGTGCGATAGGAAGGTTCGATTCTGAGTAAAGTAACACTTGACTTTCCCACAAGTTTTCAAACGGCCCTCGTGTCCTACAAAGGGTGTCCACCACAGTATAATCGGTAGTTTGATATCTGAAAGCCAAATCATATAGCATTTGTGATTTCGCATAGGGATATGATCCATCAACTTGAGTCAAGAAGCGCATTACTTACCCTGGAAATGTGAGATATCATTATCCTTGTTGTAGATATGAATCAGCCAGAGCTATAACAGTATAATGGAAATATTTACTCACGTAATTAGCTACTCAATTTAATAGCGTAATTTTTTTTTCTTTAATGTTGAGAAGGCGGAGAAAATTTAAATTATTTCAATGTTTAGTAACGAATGTAACATAACCTGATTCACGTACCTGAGAAGTGAAGAATAAAATGCTCGCAAGGATAGTCATAGAGATACATGTTACTTTCTTTGGCATTTTAAGACCGTCGATTTGAATTGTTTGACGTTTCAAGTTAGGCGAGAAAACTAGATAGGTTAAGTTACGTGGCTGACATTTCTCTGACTGTTCATTCCTTGATTCATTCACAGATGACAGACGCATTCCATTCCATTTCCGTAGTTCAAAGTTTACGTGGATATCAGCTGTAGAGTTTTGATAGTTATTTTTATTTCAAATAAGATATCCGCGAGGTTATGATAGAACTATTCGTGTTTATACCGACACATACGCAACGACTCACTGGCGCCTCGCGACCATGTTTGATATGTTCAATTATCCGCGAAATTATTAGCAAAATTTTGACGGGTGATGGTTGAAATCACCAAATAATACTGTCCTACTGCGTTTAAATAGACTGGGTGTATCCCGGAGCCGAATTTTCCATCAGACATAAAAAATATCTGTCATCGCAATGAAGGTCGACCAATTCCCAGTATTTCATAACCAAATAAAAATGAATAAAAATTGTTGAAAAAACGTTCTTTCCTTTCTACACCGTCCGAAAAAGTATGTTGCAATTCTTCTCAGTACCATTGATAAAGGATATAGTTTCGGGTAGCACGATAAGGTGGATGACGGGATCTTCTCAAATGGAAGAAAACAAGAAAAGTAAACCTTCAGGGTCAAGACCCAGTCCTGCCGGAGAACCAGAAACCTCAGGTTCTATAGAGGTATGTATTATGTATCACAAGAGGCTAACCGAATCGACTAATCTTTCCACCAAAGCGCCATTTCCTTATCTATTGATCGCATGAATGTTATATCTCTCTTTTCGCTGTTGAAGGTTGACAATTCCAGCACAGTGCTGCTAAAAATTGCCACGCTATATGCAGAGCGGTTGATGAATGATATTTGCCTTGTAGTAGATGGCGTCGAGTACCCAGCTCATCGCCTAATACTTTGTGCCTCCAGCGATGTATTTCAGGTGAATAAGCGCTTGTTTATAATCACATAGATTCGAGGTACTTTTGCTTTCTACTTCCGTGTGTATAGAACTGACTATCAATTATTTCAGGTGATGTTGATGAGCCCACAATGGACGGAATCTCAAGAGAGTCGAGTTACGCTTCAAGAAACACCCCAATGCGCTACTATATTCAGTGAATTTTTGCGATACTTTTATACCGGCCAAATAAGAATCAATTATGGTGTTGTTTTGCCTATTTTATCTCTCGCCGATAAGTATAACGTCAGAGATCTCATTTCACTCTGCATTAGCTACATGCAGAGTCATATCGCAGCGGCCGCTATTCATGGGACGCTAGTTTCGTGGCTTCAGTATACTACCAATTGTGGTCATCACGCGGTCGCTCAGTCTTGTCAGAATTTTATAAAATGGAACTTGGAATTGGTAGCCGAAACGGCTGACTTTGGTAACTTTGAACCAGACGTTCTCGTGTCTTTGCTTCACCAAAGTAGCTTGGTAGTTAGGGATGAAATGACTCTTTACGAGTGTTTAGAATCCTGGCTGGATCATCAGGCGAGTCGTTTGAGAATCGAGCTGCTTCCAGCGGATCTAGAAGTAGCGCTAGAGCAGATTGTCGTGGCTGTTATGTCTTGTGTTAGATTTCCGATGATGTCGCCTAGACAGCTAGCTAAATTGTTAATTTCTCCTCTGACTAAGAAGTACAAGGAATTCTTCGTCGAGAGAATGGCTATTGGAATGTCTTTCCACTCTGGTCAGCAAGAGAGAGTCGATGAAGTTATCAGAACCGAAGAAGACGGCGCTCTGCTTTTCGAGCCAAGATTATACACGATTGATACATGCAGCTCGTTACTTACTATAGAAAACTTTCGTTGCCTACCTTCTTATCATACCAGAACTCTAGTGTTCTCAAGTCATTCGTTTCTGGCTGAATATGCTGGAGATAGAGCTTGTGAATGGGTCGTAGATATTTACCCAAAAGGTGTTTGGTTCAAAAAGTTTTTTCTAATCGTTTGGCAGGGTAACGTCGAGGTACCAGAACATGTTATGAGATCAGTGAGATTATCTCTTACGTGTAAAGAGCCACCACCAAATAACGAACCTGATATGAGGGTGAAAATAGGTGTCTTGTTTTACGGACTCCAGGACGGAGTGGAGCACATAGCTAGAGTGACCGAAGTTATTCATAGGTTTAGCAAGGACGATAGAGTTCTTAATTTGGATGATCTCTTGCCTTTCGAGGAGCTTAATCCTCAACAAGCAACAGCTGGAAATGTTATCTCCCCCTTTCTTGTAGGTCCCAACAAAGACATGCTCAAATTACACATTGTCATATCTCCAGCTAATTAAATTCTGTGTATAATTTGGCAAACGATTTGCTATCGATCAATTGACTACATTTATTTGTTTGTAATGTTTATCATTGACTTCTCAGTCTTCTTTACGTAGTAACTTTTATCACGCGAATGGTGACGGTATTGTGGGACTTTCATTCGTCGTTTGCTCAGGGACTCGTACCATTACTAGAGCAACAATGATTGTTTAGTGAATTCTAATGAGGGGTGAGGGTGCGGCAATTGTAAAAGAACTTCCCTCGAATTTTATATTGTAACTTTTGAGAGAAGGAAACGATTATTAAGAAGTTGAAGTTATCAGAGATATTTATAACAATATACATTTAAAGTCTATGCAACAATTATGGGTTCAGAGGTAATGCATACCCAATGATTTTATGTTACATTTTTGAAACCACATTGTGGAAGCTAATTGTCAAAAGATTTATTGTCTTCAATTCATCATACTAGAACGGTTTCGAATAGCAAGCAGATTATGTTAATCAAATATATATATGAAATATGTCGCTAACAGTCTCAAGGTTTTGCTAGAGAAGGGTAACAAGTTATGTAATTCATAGCTTCATATTAAAACATAAAATAACGTTTTATTGTAATAATACGAATAATTGTATGAAAACAAACTTATCGACGTTAATAATACTAATATTATACTGCCACGATTAAAATTTTATTTGATCACAAATTCCCATCGTCATTCGGCACCCCGAAGTAGCTCAGTTTCTATTCAGCTAATGCTGTGTGGAGGTATAAGAGAATAATACCGTTTGCTAGAAAACGAGTAAAGTCGTGACCAAGGTCGTGTCTTGAAAGATCTAGTAGATCGATATCGCGTTCATTGAGAAAAGTATTTATCTGAAATTGTATTTGATCCAGATATTATATTTAAGAAGGTTGGGAACCAAAATGCAAACGATAAGAAATCTTTGAAAGTTTAATTTATCAAAAACGGTGCAGTGAATTGGCTTGAAATTTCGGCAGGAAGCATTTCATTCATCTATGTTTCGATGATAAAACTTTCAGAGATTTCTCTACACATGCATTTTGGTCCGCAACCTCTTCAAGATTTTAACGACAATAAATTCGTTTATTGGACGAACAACTGCACTTTCGACTTCCTGTGATTTGCCCATCATCAACGAAACTGTAGGGGAGATAGCGAGAAGAAAGTTAGATAACATTCATTGCGCAACTGATATGTATGTACATCATAAAAGATGGGAGTGCCGGAGCCTGCAGTGGAAACCTGAACTTTAAATTTCCTCATTACTACCAAAGGTATCAATGTGGGTACAGTTCAAGTTAATAAAAGAATTGGTATTGAGCAATTCTCTATTACGAAATACACTTATCTTACCTTGCATAAAGATAGTTTGATCAAAATTGTTGCAGTTGTACCTATTATCCGATCTGTACAGATAAGCTTCCATCGAAATTATCACATCTTAATAGTAGCTACAAATTTTTACTAGGAAGAAATTCTCCAAGACTGTGCATAATTAGTGTCTTTCAAAATTTCCTGTTTCACTGCGTACTAGCCGGTCCCATAGGACTTGCTCACCCGTCTAAAAACAATTCATTCGACATTACACGATTTCACAATAAGGGTTTTAATAATATCTTATGTTAGATACACGTGTAATGGAACAGAAAATCAAGTTGTATTGGATTCCGGATGGACCGCCGTCCATTGCCTGCAGACTAGGTCTACAAGCATTAAACCTTGATTTCGAATTGATTCAAGTAAACTTTGCGGGTAGTGAACACATGACTGCTGACTTTGGAAAGGTAGAGGGTAATTTCAATTCCATTTAGTAAACATGCTATGAATTGTCTCATAAGAAATCTATCATTTTTCGCCATTGTAGTTGAATCCCCAGAAGGAGATTCCAGTATTGATAGACGGAGATGTTGTAATCGGCGAAAGGTATATTATTTATATTCTTGATAACGTATGTCTAATAAATGTTAATAACTCTGTTTGACTGTTAAATTCATAGTAACGCAATTTTGCAATATCTTGGTGATAAATACGACACCACTGGAATACTTTATCCGAAAGATCCAGCGGCACGTGCGATTGTTAATCACAGGCTCTGTTTTTATCTTTCTACATATTATCGCTACATTTTGGAGTACGCTGTAAGTTTCATTACTCATCGACCAATCTTATATCTACGATTCGTTCGACTCCTAGTAAATTGTAATCTGTTCTTCTGTACTTTAGGTTGAACCTATATTCTTCGCGTATGAGAGAACACCTCTTGGATTGAAAAAGATGCATACCGGTTTGAATGCCTTCAACACGTACCTAAGTCGAGGAAACACAACTTACGCTGCTGGAAGTAATTCAACAGTTTTATTTGGATTAACGAGTACCTTAAAGAGAGTCAGAAATCATGGCTGATCTGTTTGTATCTGATTTTATAGATAGTCTGACAATTACTGATTTTCAATTCGTGGCTGCTACATTGTGTCTTGAGGCTGTTGATTTTTCACTAACTGCATGGCCTTTCGTCGAAAGCTGGTATACGAATTTCAAAACTAATCATCCAGACTTGTGGAAACTCGCTGCAGAGGGAATGAAAATGCTCAGAGACTTCGCGAACAATCCTCCTGACTTGTCGCACATGAATCATCCCATTCATCCGATCCGAAAATAAGGATGATAGAATCATTCAGGTATATGATAGTATAAGAAGCATGATCGTCTCGTTTCCATCGTATAGAATATTCGATGTGAATGAATTGAATCATCAAATCTATTAGTTTCATTCAATTGATCTTATATTTTCACTTTATTATTCATCATAGATGTTTTCAATGGGGAAATAGTGCCTCTGTATAATATATATAATTATGAAATATACAAATATAACAATTGCAGACCAGACTGCGATTACTAGTACGGAGAAGGAGAATAACTACAGTCGAGTAGTACCTATAATATATAAGTACGTAATATGTCAGATGTTCAATATCGTCAGGTAGACTAATTATCTTTGTTTATCACCTATATTCGTTCAATCATAATATGAAAGAGGAAATGAGACTCTGATCCTAAGATATTTAATAATTCGTCACATTTGCATTGAGATTTTGTCAACTAGTTTCACAATTATTTAAAGCAATAGGGGCTAGAATTTGATAAATAATATGATTACCCTCGCTCGCCTCATTACTCGATAATTGACATCTATTTTGAACAGGTGACTGCGCTAGTACGCTAAAAATGTATGTTTATTAATAAACATGAATTTGATACTCGTACCTTAGCGGATATCATTATAACAGGATCAATCAAAATCTTACATATAAATGTAATGAGTACAACGATATACTGAGAAAATCAAATGCAATCCAATTTTTCAACATTTGATTCATTCACTCTTATCTACACTATCTTTAGCTACCTCATAATATGAATAATTACTTTTCCAACTCTAAGCTCGTCGTATAACAATTGATATTACACTTATGTTACATAATCCTGTGACAATAAAGTTATAAAACTTTGAATAGAATCTTTTAATCCTATGAAGAACTGCATTTCTTTGAAATGAGTCGTCGAGTGGTCTTTCAGCACATCAAACCATTAGATACTTTGACATTTCAAGTCCGTAATGATAAACAACTGGATCTTGAGGAATCCTTGTCGCCATTTGACACTGAGCACAAGCAGAGGTCAAGGTTGGTCACCGAACCCTGCCAGAGGGCGATCGTAAATGCGATTTTATATATCCAGTTCGGTAATCGATTACGTCGCGTGATGTACCACCTGGCAAGCCGTGCCTGTGTCTCCTGCTCCATCTGAAAATAATTTTCAGTTCAATCAGGCAGTTTTTTTGTCTTCTGGTATCATTTCTGGCCAACATGCAGACCGTTGTACATTATCCGTAAATATATATGTATAATTTTCATTAACACTATGCTAATATGTATATGTACTAGCACGCAGAGAATAAATGATCGAGTAGAGACATATTTATGTGTAATAACAGACAGTTGTTTAAAACACCGAATCGATTGAAAAACATCACGATGCTCCATTCCATAATTATAGCACATCCAGAATGACAGAAGAAACCGCTATACAAACAATGTCAACTACAATTTACAGGTTTCAAGGGTCTCGCATCAACATGGTTTTTCTATTGGTCAAAATGTACGAATGTACTTTTATACAAACGAAGATATTGAAGGCTGCACACCGCGCATTTTTTATGTATTATAGACCTTGTAGTGGCTTGAAAAAATGATTAGAGAAGAAAAAAAACTTTGTTTTTCGAAACTTGTAATCAGTTAGTATTTTACCTAGAATTGGAAAGATACCCATACTATGTAGGGAAGGGAAATGAAACGATAAATCATATAATCTACACTTCGATGAGCAGCAGGTGAATTCTGGTATTGATATCTTTTTAGCGAGTTGTATGACCGCCGTTTTAACATACAATATACAATTAATCGTGCAAAGGCACAATTTTCATTATTGTTTTGCAGTCAATGCTCGAGTTAGTTACTGCATTCAAAGAATAACCGAACTGCAATTAAATGTTGTGTTAACTCGAGGTATACATGGCAAAATATTCCCGTCACATCAAAAACAATACATTCAAATTGAATAAACAGCTGCGGTATAACATTGTGTGCAACTCTACCTACATTAAATGTATACTTCTTAAATATTGACACAGCGATCTATAAATAAGACCATCGCATAGGCGCACAATTCAGGGCTTGTTATTCATACCATTCCATAATCGTTCAATGAAATATCGGTCCAGGCAATTGGCTCTGATCGTTAAAATGTCGTTAGTATAGCAAGAGTTGTTGACAATTTATTGAATAAAAATCCATCCTGTAATCTTACTCTACACGCTGGAAGAGACGAGCCAAGTACAGTTTCCCTTCGCCGGTTATTAGCCAATAAGTTGATGCGCAATATGCGCAAGCTACTACGGCAGCTGACTGTTAAATTATGAAAGGCGTACCTTGTTGGACTTGAGGGACGATGAGCGAGCGATGATGGTTGTTGGTAGTGGTTGAAATTGAGGTAGGGACTCGGCGCGAAGGTTCGGAGGACGAAGAAGTGTTGATAGTATGATGATGGGTCAAGTTAGTATTATTGGTGGAGGGGAGTGGAAGAAGGGTTTGTCCGTCACCCTGAGTAGAGGACACCCCGTAGTTCCGTCTGAATTGCCGATGCTGGATCGATTGTCTTCGGCTTCTATTCACCGCGCTTCTGCCACCCCCACGTTGCTGCGAACTTGTCGTACTGCATCAACCCCATTGATTGTTTCGTTTCAAATTTACATACCTAATGCATGTATTACTTCTTCTCTACGTTATATCATATTGTTACTTTATTCATATTCACTCAGCCTAGTCTCTTTTCCCTTGAAATCTGCTGTTCACTCGACTAGACTCTCCGTGTCTCTTATAGTTTCGGCAAAATTTAACAACATTCTTCAACGTGTATATCAATAGTCACAAATTCAATCCACCATAATTTCTTTTTCATTTCCCAAACATTGACCCAATCAATTCTCAAAGAATCTGAGACTTGCTGAGATTTTCCACGAATCCATGATATTTACATCAAAAGATTACATATTCATTTATACATGGGAATATAATTATTTCCATAACATAAAATTTACAACAATATATATAGTTCATTAGTTTGCCCAACGTGGCATGATATTGATATGTTGGAAAGATAATCAGTACGCTTCTGAGATGTACTTATATAGATTGTGTTGTATTGTTAAAGTATTAGTATAGAATGAGAATCTATAGTTATATTCATTGCTTCTGAGAAACGCAAAAAAAAAAAAAAAACAATAGGATTCATAGTTTTTTAAAATAATGATTAAATGGGCAATGTGTGCAGTGTCTAAAAATAAGTGTGTGTGTGTGTGTGTCTCAAGGGTTTGTCGTTAGCCAGAAGCGTGTGAGAAGATCTACGAAGAGTGTGAAACCAATTCGGTAGTACGTAAAAGAGCAGCTCAGAATTAGCCATAGTGAATTGTAAGACAGGATAGAATTGCTGCTTCCATGATAGATAATATTATCGGCAATTGTCGTGGTGGTGGTGTAATATTTGTATTTTGGGGGCAGCCTAATAATTCTTGGTGAAGAGACTAGTTTCGCGACCGGTATAGAAATGAGATACGTACGAAACAATGAGAATTGCAGGAGCAAAGAGAAGAAAATAATGACGAGCATGCCTCTAAATGGAATATATGGAAACGCTTGCACAGTTCTAAGCAGTGCGCATTTGAGAGTAGCGAAATCAGCAGAAACAAGAAACATCATGCACCCACCAATATTAGATTTTTTTTTTTTTCATTGTTCGCACATTACAGACAATTCACCGATAAAATGGCATGCATTGGCAGATTTTATACGTCATGTTTTATCTCAAGATAAATTTTGTTGTCAACAAGTGTTACGTTTTCAATCAATTGTATATATGTAGTACAATAATATGCAATGATCTTAAAATGACTTGAAAGAATCACCTACTCTACAAAAGACCCAATTCAAATTGTAAAACAGCGAAATATTGAACGATTATGTTCATTACTTTGCAGCACAGCTACTATATGATATCAATCAGAATTTAATCTTTGGAGGGTTTTGTATGACCATAACTTGTGCGTGTAGTTTCCTGAAATTTTAGCTATCAATAATATTTGATTATAGATAAACTCTGGAACATACCTATGTATATCATCACCTAATAGTAATAACTTGTCAATTATACTTCATCGACTACATTAGAGAGTGTAACTCGTATATTATAAGTTCTCCATATCTCCTATGTATTTAAATATCTTTTCACGACAATGCAATGACTGTTTTAAATAGTAAAATAAAATCTGAACACACGTTAACAACAAAAACTTCAGGAATAACTGACTATTTAAGTATTTTTCGAACTATTGTCTTTACAGCCAATTTCAGAGGTGAATTTTCAGTTTCGATGGCAAACAATATATAGGCGATATTTCTTCTTACCTTGCATTGTGACTCATCGCGATTATGTTTCTGTAACAGCATATAACGGATCCTGATTGTTGGGAAGCGAGTGATGAAGTGTCAATGTTGATTCACATACAAGCAGCTCATTCAAATTCAGTCAGACTATCTTTGAACCTCAAGAAGATCTGACCGAACTTTGATAGTAATCTATTTGATTTTTGTATCAAATTTCAAATTTAGAGCAGCATGTATGCACCGATAAATTGTTGTCTAACATGAATGTGATTAGAAGTATATGTCGATGTTCGCGTACTGCACACGTTCGTATAGAAAATTCTGTGACTTTTGTAAAGGGCTCCTGATTTTGAATAAAATTCATTGATTAAATTACTCATATTATGAATTGTCCCAATCTGAATGAATACAACACGATGCGAGATTTTTAGTGGAAGAAAAATACTGGCTGGGCAATAAATTCTTTAGGATACCAAAAATTTATTCAAACGGTACTCACAGTCAATTGAACGAAGCGATTAACGCAATGTGCCATCATAAATACATGACTGTTATAACTATTTTGGAGCAATAAATGACCTAGGTATACTAAAAGGTTTCCTAAATATTGAACCTTTTACATTTCTACATAATCTAGAAATCACTATCTCGTTCCTAACGCAGCTGACGGAATGAAGTAATCAAGTATAATTGGGATGAAAGACAATGTAGACTAGCTGCAACCCTCTATTATATTTAAAAATACGCTAATATTCTATGTAAATTCAAGTATGTAAAGATATCTTGTAAAGGGAGTACAGAATGTCCAAATGTTTTTCTGTAACAATAGGAATCAAGCTATGATATGAAAAATAAACTAGTAGTACTGATATGTGTTTTGATTAAACTTATCGCGACTTGATATGTAAACTTATGTACATAGGTATAGATATAGGCATTACACGATTCATGTATTTGTGGAAAACCAATGAAGAAATGAGTGAATTTTGTAATATCTATATAGTTATTAGCGTTAAGAATATTTATGTTTACTTGTATGATAAAGACTTGAGAATAGAATATGTATAATCTCTATTTAGTGAAGTTCAAAGACACTGCAAATCGTGAATATAGTGAGTTTATCAAGCAGAACCTACTGTTGTATAACTATGCTGGTTCTATTTGGTGCAAAGTATTGTATAAATGAAAAGATTGATAATATACCTTTACAAGAGTTAAATAGAACAGGGACACAAATCCTAATAAGAACTGAAAACTATAATATGTAAATGAAATAGAACTAAAGTGCATACTACAAGTGATTGGTGATATAGTGTTTGAAGTACGTACCGTAGTAATCGGGTGATGTAATCGGGCCAATTGTCGGGAAACATTACAAGAAAAAATCCCACAGCTATCAAAATCATTCCTGCTAGCTTCATACCAACAAAGTGAGCTCCGTAGAGTACCACGTCCAGGGCTGTAAGGACAAATTGGATAAAAAAAAGTCGCTATTTTTCAGCCTTAATCGTATATAACAATATAGTTCTGCATGAAGTGAAAATTGAATGTTATTGTCGCATTTAAATCCACCCATCAATGGAATTGCATCGTTTTCCTACCTGCAGACACGGGTACGGCAGTGATTAGTCCGAGAGTTATGAAGAGATCGTAGGTCAAGGCGATACTGAAGTTTCCCAGCATATTAGCAACTGCGTACAGAGTAACGTGAGGCATTACAATTCACATAGTATTTTTGTTTGCGTAGATTTGGGAGACTATACAGCATAAGTGACAGTAATTATAATTGAATAGTTCAACTCTAAATTCATATAGGATAGTCAGGATTTAGGGATCAATGTAAAAGTGGGATTATGATAATATAATAGAACGACGATAATATAACGAACCCAAATGGAGAATGCTAGCCGAAAGTAAAGCTGGCCAAGGTAGTCGAGCCCATTGGACACTTTCAACGCCAGAAAAGTACAGGGCGAGACAAATTGGCCATAGTAGAGCAGCGTTACACAGTCCGACCAATGAGAAAAAAAGAGAAACCTGACCAAACGTTGTTTCTCCTATTACTTTCTTGAACAATACCTGCAGCAATGAAACTCGAGTGGTAATAGAACAGTATTAATAATTTATGCTAATAAGTAAATCCAGAAGCGTATTACTTGAGTCAATACAGCTTACTTTATAAACTGCAGAGCCAGCGGCAGCAGAAGTAGCTAGTACAACACCACCAAGAGTCGGGCTGCCTGAGATTCCGTCCATATAAGCAAGCAGTGCAATTCCTGTATCACAGAGGATAACTGCTACTATCTATAATTCAAAAGATTCGATCAGTTCCATCATTTGATTTCTCCATCAATAGTTTATGAGCTCTCACCCTGACTCCGACGAATTGTTCATGGAGAATAACCCAGGAGAGAAGGTAAACGCAGCATACGTTGGTCGCAAAAAGAGCCATAACATCAGTGGCCAGTAGTATCCTTAGTGAATGAATGTACATATAATTTGTGACTACCCATAGACCACAAAAGAGACTGCATCGAGTCAGGAAACGACCGCCTGTGAACCCTTTGTCACGAAAACCCCGAAGGCTCTCCGCAACAATCTCTGAAGGATTTGAGCATTTGGTTTTCGCTACTCGGCATATGAAGTATACCGGGAAGTAGAGGACTGCCCAATTTGTACAAAACCATGTAGTGAAGAAAGGAGCATTGTAGGGGAGAGTTAACTGGAAATAAAATAACACAATGAACACAGTGATAACATCTTATTGGAAGTAAATTCGTCTTCCTTGATTATTGGTCACCGATGCGAGGCGAAAACTGTGGGCATAAAAGCGGCAGATTCTCTACCAGCTATACTTACATGCTGATGATGAAGTCCAGAAACATTTGCAGGTATAGAAGCCTCGTTGGTGACTGAATCTGGCTTTTGATAGTATAAATATTTCATACAATGTGTCGCGCCGACCCAGCTAGCTGTTACACATATCGTCACACAAACTCCAAAATAGATCTACAAACAGCGGAGATTAGTTGGGATAAAAAAATGACTTGGAAATATTGATGCTCCTGTCTAAATCAAAAAATTGATCATTTTACTATCCAGTTCAGTAAATATTGTTCATCGACGAGATGATATATTCACCTTTTTGGCTGACTCAGCACAACACGAGGCATAACATGTTGACAGAGAGTTTGAGGAACTCCCAGTAACACACGACTGTTGACTGTGACCTCCCCCTCCTCCTGGATCAGCAGATCTGCAAGGGATCGATGCATCGCTACATCCCCCGCTTGCGCTACAGCCTTGTTGATCGCACCCTGGAAAATGATATACATATGTGTAATAGAATTGTGATTGGATCAGAGAAAGCTATGCATAGGATTCTTGGATTGTTTGCTACCTGAAGAAGTGTCCAATATAACTTGTACAGGACTTGCGTAAGGACCATTGTTCTGTTGTTCCTCATTCAATACGATACTCGGAGCACGCGATCTTCGGGGGTGAAATATAGTTGGGACTTCGCCAACTCCTCCGCTACCCATTTTTCATCGATTTCCTAATTCTACCCCCACAAAATGACGCTAGACCAGAAATGTAATAATCATTTTCGAATAAGTGTGAGTATACATTGTGCTAAATTCTACAATTTTTTTAGGCAATGAAATCTATGCATGTATACTACTGGCGCTTCTTTAATGACATGGTAGTTGCCTACGGTCAGGCGTCACTCGATTTGACAGCAGGTATAATATGTGATTCATTAAATTTTTCCTAATCACACAAAACAATAACATCGAACACGAGTTTTGACACAATTGGATCAAGCTTACCATTGTTTAAACTACGGAGAAATACGAATGTCGTAGATTGTCAAAATTTATAGTGACCAATTTCTCAGTAATGAATTTCATTCTCATGGGTTACTGCATACACACGATTCCGCAGTATTCAACCGAACTAAAGATCTTTGTATTAATAATAAATAATGAATAATAGGTAACATTCGAATGCACGTATAATAAGGTAGTTGAATTATTGTTCAACAGAAATGTATACAACGATGTAATAGAACCTGTTGTACGGAATGAAAATAATGCAGCAACTATATCTTGACCTGATTATTATTATTTCTTAATTTAAATCCTTTTTAACCACATTAAAATCAAAAACAAGTTTAAAAGTTGGTAGAAAATTCCACATAATCCTCAGTCAATCGTACATTTAAAAATAATTAATCTTCACTCAATTTTAATTGAACGAACATCAATTGATACTAATATAAAAAAGAAACTCAAATATACGCTCAAGCGAACGGGAAAAATATTTCACTGGGTTGGATACCCTCAACCCTCTTGTCACGCCATTGATTGCAAGGTTCGCCAACCACTCTTGACTTGTGCCCTTACTACGTCGGCGCGTTTTTTTTTTTTTCCTACGTGACCTCGCATTCAATTATTGCAACGCAAGCGTCGCAAAAAAAAATGAATAATACTTTTTTTTAATAGATATTACATACATTAACACGCAAATTACAGAGAGGAGAAAAGCACCGAGATTTGGAGGTAGCGATAATTTGAAAAATAGTGCTCCTTCATCTCTTACGAATTATTCCTTCAAATGCTTATGAATTTTCCAACTTAAAAATTAGTAAATCATCATAACGAAATAAAGATATCTATATTGAAATGTTATGTCAAATAGAACAATAAATTGATTTATTATGCAATGATATTTGTTTTGATATTTTTATTATGTCAATACGTAAATAATAAAATGTGTATGTTATGGTAAATTTTTACAGAAAAAAAACTGATAACATTTATAGTTTACGTTCCTCTTAAAAGATAATATTCTTATAATGTATATATACCTATATATAGTATATATATTTATATATATACTTATATTTAGTATTAATTTTACAGACGAGATTTACAAACTAAGTTCTACTGCTTATTATCAATAATAATATTCATAATTCATAGATTTTACACATTCTCATTCCATCCGTTAGAGAATTCTGGATGTATTATAGATAAAACATAGATCAAAGAGTCTGGTGATAATGAAACAAAAATAACAATATCATAGTTGGCAATTTATGACAATCATTTGGCATGAAACTTTGTACCCCAAGAGTGCAGCAGACAAAAAAAAAACAATATAATAGAAGCAAGAAAAAGAAGAAAGAAAAAAAATCTATAGCTGCGTTTTGTAAAGAATCTCAAAATCGATATGAAGGTGTTTTTTTTTTTCTTCTTCTTTTAAACGCATCAAGATTGAAAAAAACATAATGTTGAAAAATCAGGATTACTCTTTTATTCAAATGTATATTTCACACGCTATTATGCAAAGTATAAAGATAAAGAATGCCACCCTCAATTGTATTCACACCGTTAAAGTATACTTATGTATATATATGTATATACCTATATATAGTGTATATATATATATATATATATATATATATATATATATATATATGTAGTGTTAAAAAAAGAAAAGATGAAAGTAGCAGATTTCTGAAGCTAGAGCTTGTTGTAAAATATAGGAACATTCCATATATTAGGCCATAATGCTACTTTTGAAAAAAGATATAAATAGAAATTATTTCATCATTATATGCCTATATGTACTAAAATTATCTTAGTTATATTTACAATAGCCTATATGCAATTAGGTACAGATGTTTTCTGACCAAAGTCTCTATTATGATACAGCCTACACGTAATAATAGATTTATACTCGGTATGTTTTGATAAAAAATAATAATCATTAGTAAAGTGAATAGCTTAAAACGCAACTCATAAACGTATAGATAGGTATATGATTTGTATAGTTACAATAACTCTACCAAAGAGTATACTCAATTCAAAGTCAGCAACATCAGTTCATAAAATATGAATCTTTTTCATTCAGCCTTCGAATCATGATTTTCTTTTAAGGTATTACAGTGTATTAAAACATATAGGTATACTACTATAATCGATATACATGTATATCAAAATTGCAAACATCCTCTTTAGTTTAGTTATAGTACTAAAAAATGTGTGCAGTATTTAGGTATTCAATTATCAATAATCTTTACCTACTTACAATGTTACTTTAGATTAAAATATATACCTGATTCCACGAGTTTGATGGGTGATTAAAAAGAGTTAATGTAATGTAATGTGTAACATGGTTACTATAATGAATATACAACAATGAATCAATATGTGTTTAGGTATTGTAAAATCCACTTCCACTTACCACTTTCCTGACTAGTGTTGACGAGTTACCGGTATTTCATATAACGTAATATGAATGTAATGAGAACTAGAAAACAACGTCGATTACATATTAATTTATGTTTTTTGTGTCGACGAGACCGAATTTTATGGTCAAACTGATGGATGATTGATCAAAAATGTTTCTCGAGTATCAACAGAAAGTCAACAGTTAATTACCTATTATTAAGGTTCAGATATAAAAAATTTGCGACACCAGTCGGGAAGTGGTGCTAGTATTAGTTGAATAGCTCATCTTTCAACAGTTAGTTCATATAATATAATAATAATAATAATATAAAGACTTAGGGAGAATAAAATATATTACGTTGCATAGCTGCTAAACAGTAAATGACATTCCAATAAAACTGCACATGGTTCCATTAGATGTATAATAATCAGAGCATTCATTCTGCACAGAATTCGGACTAACATGTAGAAAAGGCCCGCTTGAACGATATTGCATGTAGTTTGGAAATAAGTGGCTGAAAGATTTTAGAGTACTTTGGCTGCAAAGCCTTTCACTTGAATTCTCTACAAGTCTGGATATCATGGCCTCAGAATATTCACAAATTCAGTCATTGTTTTGTCCTGTTTAATTACATGTTTCGCTAAGCAAGATCAATGATTCTTTCTTTAAATTTCAAGTAGTATATTTCAACCAAGATTAATAAAGACTGGAAGTTGGTAGCAAAAGAAAGAAACACAGTGTTTAATGCTGCGATATTACCAGGATTACCTGCTGCCCTTGATGTAAGCTGACTAATTATTGAAACAGTGCTTTATCTTGGCCATTGACATGATGGATCGAGGGATATAGATTACAACAATTGATGAATCCGGGTATTATGATGTTTGGAATTCAAATTACAGTAGTAAAGCGAATAAATAGTATGCTGAAGATGATATTTTCGAATTGTCATCATCCCATGCGTGAAATAAAACGAGGGAAATAATCAATCAATCAACTTGGAAAGTAATCAATAGATTATTCCGTCAAAGTAACAAAATCTTTTTCTCCTCTGTGTATGTGTCAAATGTCCCCCAAATGAATAATTACGTATCTCTCATTAATAAATTCATGGTACGATCTGATGGATCATGATGTCCAGCGAGAAGTCCGAAAAATTCAGAGATGTTTCCAGAAATTTTTAAGGATATAGAAAATTCGAGAATATTTCCAGGACCACTGGACACCACAATATGAACGGAACCTGTGCCAGTTTATGTGTTTTGAGTAGCAGAGATCAGACGATCTACAAATATGAATCCGTTTGTATTATCCAACATGTACCTCGCTCTGGCATCAGATTTATACAATTTGATATTCTGTGAATTTGCGCAAGCACCATTGATTGAATAATTTTTGGGAAGGTTGCTGCCAGTGGGGAACATCGCTTCGAAACACTTTGCGTAGGAAACTGACGCAACGAGAAATACCTGTATATTTGATGAAAATGTAATTGCATTTCTCAAGCAATATTTTTATACATGGAGAAAATTGAAGAAGATTCAAGTGTACACAGATGTCCAGATTTTCCTAATGCTAAAAATTCCGACTTTCTCAGTATGGAAGGGACACGCTGGCTCACTTAAATGTTCATTGTAACGTTAGAAAATGCGCAGGAGAAGAGCTAAAAGATCTTTTTTGATTGTATCACGTTTGGCATTAAATAATATTGGATTGTTCCAACTGTCTCGAGTCGAGCTATTCGTCATTTTCGCACTGAGTATATATGGTGTTCCACCATGAATATCAGTGTCTGTCAATAAGTGTGTATTTTAATCCAGGGATTAATTAAAAATTGCACTAACGCTACGATTGTTCCCCATTGGCACATAGAGCAATATGGTACAGGAGATGGTTGTTGTGCTATCCAGCTAAAGCTATTATACATAAAAACTAACTACATACTAGACTCCTTGGTAGTAAGAGACTCATTGTTGTGATCCATGCGTATCAATGTTGAGGAATTAAGGTTCATTGTCCTACCAAGGGTGACCACTCGTTCCATAACGCATGATGCAGAGAGTCGAGCTTCCGCATCATGATCCCAGCACTCTTCCATTGTATCGCAAAGTGCCAAGAGACCCTGCCAAAAAAAAAGGGGAGAATCACAATCGTGATTATTGAGAGAAATCATTTGATATTATTACGATAATTACCGGGTGCTTTCGCCAGGTCTCTAATATGAGGGGACGCTCCTTTTTCACTACCACACTCTCCTGCATGTCTTCCAGCGTCGGATGTAGACCAACTTCTTCTTCAAATGGAAGTCTGTAGTCTCCAATGGGACCCTGTTAACCATGTAATTCATTATAGTTCAGTTTTGGGAGAAATTGTAGACTGTGCGGGAAGAAAATTGATCCAATACAATTTGAGACAAGATATTTCATGAATTTGTTTCCATAATCCTTACATCTTGTGTTGTGCATCTTGACGCTAACTCCCACAACACCAATCCACAGGCGTACATATCAATTCGTAGAAAAGAATCACGAGTGAAGTTGATTGCACCTTCCAGTACCTCCGGTGCCATGTAACGTCTAGTTCCGACCTGTAATGTATACAGATTTGTATGAGTATGACTGCTCTTTTCCCAAATGAAAGATGAATCATTTCGAAGAACGAGCTTCTGAACAGTTCACAGTTATGATGTAAAATTCATACTATCTCTACCTGTCCGTGCGTATCGCCGCATGGCTTTCCTGGATGAAATATCAGAGCTAAGCCAAAGTCAGCTATGCAGGCACTCATGTCAGCCTTAAGAAGGACGTTTTTAGATTTGAAATCTCGATGGGCAACCGCCGGCTTATATCCATCAGCTTTATTAGCTGGGATTTCTTCGTGCAAATGCATCAGGCCTCTGAGAAAATGAATATTTATTACTCGATTGAAACTTTAGGGCAATAATAAAACCTTTTTGGCTATTGAAAAATGGTAAACACACATCCGCATTGATCAAACTTCGAATAACACATCCTTTAGATACGTACCTTGCCATTGATTCAGCAATTTTGCACATTTCAGGCCACGAAACAATGTTGGCCTTCAGGTAGTCACACAGAGATCCTTTTTCATGGTAGGCCGTTATCAACCAAAACTCAGCTTGCAGATTGTCCCCTCGTTTCTCAACTCCGATATATCGAAGTATATCTTCATGATCCATATGCGCGAGTTTAAATATTTCCTGCTCGGACTGCCAGGACTGTTTATCTTGTATAGGAAATACTTTGACAGCGACGACGTCGTTTTTAAGCTGTGCTTTCCACACAGCTCCGAAACGACCCCTAGCTTTGATCTCCAAAAGTTGAATCGGGCGTAATCCCAGATTTGGGGAAGGTTGGGGCAGAGGGAGAGGCTCCAACGTCGGTACCTGATGATATACCAAAATATCAACGAAGTTACAACACAACTAAAAATTATCATAGAGTCAACCAAAAGGCATAAACTTACCTCGTTGAAATAGGCCAGCTTACGATGTCGATAAAACCAGTACAAACTCAGCAAGATAAGAACAAGTAACAACATCGGAATCGAGACCGATATTACAATAGTGATCACCTGCTCTTCTGTATTTGGAACAGGTTCGCCTGCTAGAACAAATCCCACAATAGAATGATGAATGTATGGAAAAATCTGGCGAGTGTAATCAGAAAACTTGGAAAGTTATGAACTGATATGTTTCATTATTATTCGAATAATAATTATGACGAAGTGAATTCGTGCTCACGTTTATCTATATCCCCATCGCTAGGGGGAGGAGGCTGCGTAGGATCCCACGTATAGTTTTGGTTGCACATATCCCCATCGCAGCAGCAAAATAGTAATTTCTTTCGTTCAGTGCTTCTCTCAACACATTGTGATTTGTCATAGCAATCTTTGTTGTCCAAGAAGCATCCCTGTTGGAAAAAGGTGGATAAATAACGTCGGAAAAGATCCACAGGTTCGGTTATGCAACAACATAGACCTAAAACTATCAACAATTGCAAACCTTCAACTTAATGCTCGTTTGTCCGGTAGTGTCGTTTCTGTGCCATAGTACGTAGCAATGATTTCGCTTGTCAGGTTCATGTGGACTGCATTCCTCTTGTGAGAAACAGCCCTGCTGTGGCTCAGCGCACATCGAGTCGTTGTAATACTCGCAATGTGATACTCCTTTGATATCATGAGCCACTGTGGTCTCTGTAAACATCAATGAATCAATTGAATTTCATTCAATGATTTGTTTGTGTAAACATCGCTGCATTTTTGATAAGTAAAAAGAAAAAATAACATGAATCAAAGACGATGGAAATAATCGAGTTTAATTGCTACTTAACCCCCGAGTGGAGCAGAAGAAAAAAGCAAGGGAACACAAAAAATAAGAATCTAAACAACTTTGATTATGGGTTTTTATGGAACAAGTTGATGACTTTTTGTTGAAAATTATGAATTAATTGACCGATTGGTAAACAGTGGTGGTTTGTTTATGTATCCGTGTGGGTAGGATAGATCGGAATTCGTTTTATTATTGTGAATAATAATAAGTTTGTAAAGATGTGTAATATGTGTGAATATGATCGTACCTAGTAAGCCTAGAAGAAGGCATGGGATTATCATTAGATACGGAGGCATGATGATGATCACGTATCAGAGAAGCATAACCGTAATTTTTCGTCTATTAGCTATTAAGCAATTTGGAGTAATTCACCCGTCGACACATTTCTCTCACTCAACAAACCGCGCACAACACAGCCTCATGTCATGTTTTGTATATCCACCAGAACGCACGGAAACTAAAGGCCTTATAATAAATAGTTCTCTTTAATCTTCTATCGATAATATCCGATTATAAGTAATGATCCAACTTCTCGGTTGATAAATTTTTAACGAAATCAGAAAAGACGGTTAATTTCTTGTGGTTATCATAAAAATATACACCAAATACACGCGAGTGATATTAGACAACTGCTCTCACATGACGCCGTTGTTTGTGGAAGGTCGTGCGCAAGGTCCATAGACAGTAAACATTCGAATAGAAGGACAGCAAAAGTCATCCTAATGGTGTTAAAAATATACAAACCGTGTCGCTCTCGTCGTTGGTAGAAAAATATACGGAGATTCATGTAACTGTTTATGTTTCATAGTCCCGGGCTAATGTCTTGAAAAGATTCACGTTCGGCACTCCAGTCGTCCGCCAATTCTCGAGTTCTTAAAGACTGTGAAAATAATTTCTTACATTTATAGAATCTGAAAGATGTAAGTTTTACAATCGCTCAACGAGTGACTCATCCGACGTTTTATTGTTCTGGATGCTTGGTGCACGGACGGATCAATAAAATATTTGACAAGACTCGCGTAAACCTGTTCCCTAATTAAAACTGACTAGTAGTATCTGAATGATTATCAATAATGGAAACTGTCAAAGCTGACACAAAGCCGCGAGCAATTGTTCTTGGAGGTAACAACAAGTCATTTTCTATAAAAAGAAGCGCAAATAAATAATACGCGGCATACACATACGTATAAAGGGTAAAAGTCTGACGTCCGAACGCTTGGAGTAGTGTTGAGTTGGCCGAGAGTCCAGCGCCGGCAATTGTTTCCCAATTTAAACGAGTAATGAAACCCGAAAACAACAAAACGATCGACAATGTTTTATGGTCGCCACCTCAACACTAAGTACTCCAAGTGTTCGGACGTTAGACTTTCACTCTGTATACTTATGGCCGTAGAAATGTTCGCCTCTCAAAACTTTATTCCCTTATCAACTTTGCGTAGGATGTGGTTTTATCGGGCGGAACCTTGTGGAATATCTACTGGATAACGAGCTGGTATCTTACGTCCGAGTTGTCGACAAGGTACCACCTCAAACTGCATGGCTTAACGAGAAACATCAAAAAATATTTGAGCATCCCTTGCTTGAATTTAGAAGCGCTAACCTTATTAACATAGGTACGTCCCATCTTATGCTATGCTATACTGCACACCTTGTCCAGTCAAACAATTCTGAATTAAAATTATAACAACCTTGTTGTATGAATCTATTTTCGGTTTTTGTCTATCCTCAAATATACCTTTGTTTTTATAACATTGAGAGAAATAGAAGATGTCTGTGGATTGCACTAATGAATTTCAAATCCTACTAATGTTTGCTTAAAGTGAAACAGAAATAGTCGCGGACAAAAATCCCTGGTTGTATTATTTTTATGAAAAAATGAATCAAATATTTAGCTTCCTGCGAAAACGCGTTTTCTGGTGATCAGGAGATAAACATTGTATTCAATTGCGCTGGAGAAACAAAGTATGGTCAAACCGACCCTGTTTACAAAGAAGGAATTCACAAATTGAGTATAAACTGCGCCGAGCAAGCGGCTAAACTCGGAGTTGAAAGATATGTTGAAATTTCATCCGGTCATCTATGCTCTTCCGAAAAGGTAATAGAGATTTATCTACATACTTTGATAGATTTGGTATCATGTAAAGGCGCTTTCATCAGTACTACAATACCTTTGTCTGTACAGAATTTACAGAGTTAAAGTTATGGGGCAAACAAACGTTTCATAAAAATCAGGCTATCTTCATAATATGCTACTTTATCCTGCTCCCCGGTTATCTTACTCAAGCTTTAATGGTCGTTGAATAATTACCATAAACTGAGTAAATTGTAACGGATATTTCAGGCGGCACATAAGGAGGATGACGCAGTAGACCCTTGGACATTTATAGCAAAGTATAAAATGCAAGTGGAAGATGATCTGAAGAATATGCCAGGGTTGAAGTACACTATTCTTAGACCAGCGATTATCTATGGACCTGGAGACAGGCACAGCTTAGGTAACAGTGTAGGAGATCTAGGACTTGTTTCAGTTATTTACGAATAAAATTTATCATTCACAGCACCCCGCCTCGTTGTCGGTGCCGTTTACAAACATTTAGGAGAAATGATGAAGCTGCTATGGGGACCAAATCTTCGAATGAACACCGTACATGTAAGAGACGTTGTGAGAGCTATGTGGCATGTCACTCGTCGCCCCGACGCTGTAGGCCAGACTTATAACGTGGTAGACGAGTCAGAATCCACTCAAGGTTCGATCAGTGCTCTCGTTTCGGAATTATTTAACATAAATCATGACTACTGGGGTACTGCTTTGTCAACTTTGGCCAAGGTATAAAAGAACTAAATGTTTGATAAGTATTTCCGTAAATTGTTCAATTGAAAACTAGGTCAGGCGAATAATAACTTGAAATATTATACAGACCGATATGAGTACTGTCGTAGAAGAAGTAAATGACAAACATATGAGCCCTTGGGCAGATGCTTGTAGCAAAGATGGAGTAGAAAACAGCCCGCTGTCTCCGTACATCGATAAAGAGCTACTTTACAATAAACACTTGTATTTACAACCTGGCAAATTGTCATCTACCACCGAGTTTACTTATCTCTATCCTCAACTTACGAAGGAATCTTTGAAAGAGGTTTGCTCTAGAGTTTTTGAGAAATATGTCATTATAAATTATAAATCATGTGGGATGTAACGATTTTCAATTGATTGAATGATCCAATGTTGCAGGTCGTCGATGATTACGTTGCTATGAAGATATTTCCACATTCCCTAGTTCTGTGATGAGTGCTACTTGGAATTTTCCTCCAGCAATTCGTAGGATCTTAATGATAGACAATTAATTCTACAAGCCGAAGCATTTCACACCGTGCCTAATGTTGAGATAATATTAACGTATTGTGGTAAATATATTTAAACTAGACTTGTGCACTTTTGTACAATTAATTTCGAGTGATTATATTGATTAAGCCTACAGCCATATGTGATAAAAAATAAGAAAACGAAAAGAAGAAAAAAAGAAGCGAAAAGAAAGTTAAAGATAGTAGCGTATGTACTTAATTTTATTTTAGCCCACGTTACAAAGCAATTTGTTATGAATTTACTATTATAGTACAGAGTACTAGTCAACGCGGATGAAAGGCTGTTGAACGAATTTGAATAATATTTCCTTGGTACGTCCGTAATTCAATGTGAAGTTTTCAAAAGCAAGACGTGCGTAACTATTTTCAATCGTGTCCAGAAATAACTGGCAACCAATTGAAGTTTATAAATGTTGTTATTTATTTATAAACCGTTTCTTTATTACGCCATTTCTAAACGTGCCTAATTTTGTGTGAATTTTTTTAACGAGTATAAGACTCGATTAGACCGTGCCAAAGTTTTGATAGTATGTATGTACTTATGTATGAATTCGAGGATTCATATGAACTGCGTTGAAGGAATCAAGATTATTATTGCATATAATGTTAACTCTTTTTCTAAGTTCATTCTCTTCCGATTATGGCGAATGTAACTAGTTAGTAAATCAAGAACAGAAGTACTCTACCCAGAGATGCCTTATCCGCAGCATCTTTTCTTACACATATTTTCATTTTATTTTTCGTTATATCTTCGGTTTTTTGAATCCTGAATGATTCAGGAATTCTTGCACCCAGGTGCGTGTGTTTGATTGGTCTGGAAATTCGGTTGATAATTAATGAATTTAATTGCGTAATTATTCCATTTATAAACCAATACCATAACTACTAGAATATGAATATCTCATAGTAGAGAAAAAAAAATTATTCGCTGCAATAGTAGTCTATTTGCTAGGTAAATTAGAATTTCAATTAAATATGTGTACATAGTAAAAACTTAGTTATACACTGACATAATAATTAATGAATATTCCGGAAACTAGGCCTAATTACACTTTTACATAGTTAAGCTGAGATCATTAAATATACATTTTTTGACTCACCATCAAATGCTGTTTTGCAATATTATATCGAATCAATGTATACACTTACTAATATTTGAATAAAATTCATAATCTATCATCGCTTACATCACAATATTGAATTGTTCTTATTTTCAACAACAACACCCTCCACAAGATGTAGATTCAAGACTGCTGACGAGTAATTTTGTTAGAAAAATCTTAGCTTAGACAATTTTTAATGAAAACATTCCTAATGTGTGTTGCCTTAATTTTATTCAATCATCGTTACAACAATATGCTGCGTACAGAAAGGTCAACAATATTATTAAACATCTTGTGTATCCATATTAATCCTAATACTATTAAACAATAGGATTATAATTCTATTTCATTAATTATATTTAATATATTAAAATATATACTTTTAATATTTTTCCATGGATAATAATATATGTGTACGTGTGCGTGTGTGTGTATGTGTGTGTGCGTGTGTGTGTGCGTGTGTGCGTGTGTGTGTGCGTGGGCGCGTGCGCGTGTATGTATATATATTATATACAATCATGTTAAGTATTTACAAAGTAACTGCACCTTAAATTGGTATAATTACAAAACACAATCAACTAGCATATAAAATGAAAATAATGATATTTATGAAAAATAAATTACAAACATTTATATAATAATTAATAGTTGATGTAATTAATAATTACTTAAACTTACTTGTATATCATTGGGGTAGAGAAAACAAAAAAAGAAAAAAAAAAAATGAAACTAATTATATACTTAATTCATATTATAAAAACGTTCATATGTGAGGTATGTAAAACGGTATAAATATAAATAATAGTAGGTAGTAGGTACGGTGGTTAAGTTAAAGTTAAGTAATGAAAGTCACCCTAGAGAGCAACCTCTGCTGAGTTATATTCATTTTAATGGGGTTGCCTACGTCACAGCTTTTCAATCGTCGGTGTGGGATAATATTTCTTCCGTGTACACCATCTCAGCCATACATTATACTTCCGAAAAGAGTACGAGATTCCATACCATAATATCTTTACTAAAATTCTGAACGCAAGACGCCAGGTGTGAAAATAGATTTCTAGGATAATTATCTCAACACAAATCTGCGACTTTTTAAAATTATTGCTTAGTTAGAGTCGGGCAACAACTGGACGTGGCAACCCCATAATATCTGGTTCAACGTCATACCTAAAGTTTATCACATCCACGTTTCTATTCGAAAATATTACAAGATTCCTGGAATCTTGATCAAATTAGTAATTGTAATGGAAATTGTTAGTTATAATTTTATTTTTGAACGCTTTTAGCCACAGGGCAGACGACTGTCCCAGGACACATAACACGGGCAACGCCCACTTTGGGACTACATATTTAAATCTTATATGATATCTAATAAAGGTCTTTCACTCGCTTGGAGAGTTGTAACAAACAGATTTTGGACTATGGGGTGTCCTGAACTGGTTATGAATCTATGTAGCTAATTAAACTTATTACAGTAGTTTTGGTAAGCGTAAATTGTTTATCCACAGATAATAACTAACTATTGCCGCCTTTCTAATTGGAATAAGAAAAAGAAATCCAAGGAGTTCTCAAAAGATTACATCTGCAACTTTGAATAAACTTTACTTACTAATCTGAATATTGTGTTGCTCTTTGAATAATAAATAAATCAAACGACATTCTACAGGTATGACAATTGCAAATAAATTTGCCGTACATAGAGAGAAAGCAATAGTCAGCAGCTTCGGTAAACCGTACACAATCGTGTGCATTTTCTGTGTCTTCATCTATTCGTTGTAGAAATGTGACTTTTTTTTATATTTATTTATTTCTTTTTTCTTTCAAAGATACCAAATGATATTTTTACACTTAAAGTGAATCCAATAGCGGTGATTAATGTATTGATGAGGCATATTGGCGAGAAGAATTTGGAGATGGACTCTGTAATCTGTGACTAGAGTATCTAACTAACATATTAATATTTGATTTTGTATGTTTTACGTACATAAAAATATTATGTATGACGAAAATTCATAAATCTGAAGAGAAGTAGAGAATAATCGTATGCTGATAATAGTGGAAGATTGAACATGTGCAAAACTTTCATGGGTTTAGAGTCAAAAAGATTTCTGCAACGAATAGAACTATATTAATGAATATTGTTTGGAACTTCTAATCCGAATTGGTTGACTTTTATTTCTATTATGGAAATAATTGTAACATTTATTTATACGTGAATAAAAACCAGAGGTATAGGTGTATGTATATAATATATATATATATACTAAATTCGTAGAACTGTGCGAGATATTGAATTGAATTTGGATAAGCATATAACAAACTACCATGAGCGCCAAAGAACCAGATTATATCGGAAACTTCCAAATGCTAAATGTAAAATTTTTATATTGTATCACTGGGTCTGAGTTAGTGGGAGCAAATTTTTTCCCTCGATTACAGTTTCAAGACTAATAACGAATTTATATAATATCCAATCAGTGACTTGAATTTGTGTAATATCATCGTCTCTAAAATCTTGCATGGTTCTAAGAAGGAGAAATAAATGCCAGAAGTTTTCTTCTCGTTTGTTAATCGAATTTATACTATATCAGATTTCATGCATTCCTATCAGCTACAATTATTGCATAGTTCGTGTTGATAATCTAGAACATTATTGAATGTATGAAGTAATAAATAACAGTTTATAATGGAGGTACAGCAATAACATTGACATGCCTATATCTCACTCTAAACGATAAAACTTAGTCTATCAGGTACTGTGTTGGGTTGTTCTGTCATGGTAACATACACCATTCTGTATGAGTGTCGTGTTTGACTGTATGTCTTCTGTATTTGCAAAATGGTTTTTTTTTTTTTTTATTGAAACGGTGTAAAGTTACTATTAGAAAAGAATAACAGTATGATTCGGTGGCTCGTTTCAGTTATAAATCAGAAACAAAGAAAAAAAAAAGGAAAATAAAAACACACACAAGTAGCAACTACTTAACTACTCGTATTATAAATATAAAAACCGATAATGTTTTATAGTATGTATATAAATGATTGTAAACACTCGGGTACAAATAGTGTAAAACACTTAGCACTTGCTACTTCTTACTTATTCGCTTATACGTATATTACGTGTTATTTTTTTGCTTTGTGAAAATATTGGCAAGCTAATCCTTAAGTTTAAAGGAATATGCAAATTGGTGAAGGCATAATGAACTGATGAGATTCTGATTGCTAGGCTAAATGTCCTATTTTTTTTTCATGTTTTTATACAAAATTTCGATTTTCATTCACAAGGAAAAACAAAGTCTATAAAACATTGTCGTTTAAACCCTACATTGATTATACGATTAAGCGTATGAATTCTTTGTATAGTGTAGCGAGTCATCCAGAAGCAGCTGGTATAAGTATGAGATTTATATATCTTTGCCGAAAATAATCGATCAATTACACTCTTGAAAATTCGGTTCCGATTATAATAATGTCAATCTTTGAGCGAGATACGATAAAACCTTTCTTAGATCAATACCATTGCATTAAAATAGCATTTTCAATGTACTGAAATGCAAATATTACTCGAGCAGTAGTATAAACATCTTCATTTTTACAGGATAGCAAAGGCTCAGTATGCAATGAACAATTTCCGGACTAGTCCGAACAGTTTTCGATCTCAGATGTTGATTGTGCAGCGATGTAAATATTAATCAAAGAAAGTTAGAAATTGCATAGAAAGATGAACCGAACATAATATCTGATAATTAAAACAGCTGCTTATTTATTACAAAGGGAATAATGAGTTTTAATTTATTACTGGTTACCTGCACTGAGCCTCGAATAATTATACTATTGAAGTAACGCGTAAGAAAATGAGCTACCAAATAGAATAATAATTAGCCGTTGTCAATATAAACGAGGATTGAAAAGTCCATCTTCAGTCCGTAAGTTCACAACGTTAGCTAAAAGTGTTATTATGAAATTTGTTTCGAATCTGTGTCTGAAAGTCTTCCAAAAAAAAAACTCTTCCAAAAAAACAAAAAAGGTTCAGTCTTAGTGGATACCATAGTCTTTTTCCAGAATCAAGAAACGACGCTGTCGGTTCTTCAAATAAAGTGTAAGCGTAAAAGTGTACTTAGGAATGCTAATGGAATGACTGCATAACTAGGTATTATCCTTACTGCTATTCGGTTTCCGGACAAGTAACAATTTCGAACAAAATAATTGGTACACGTTAATATCTAGGCCCGAGATTGTGAGAATACACAAGAACATGAGAGAATCTTAACGATTCCTCTTCCAAATGGTATAAGAATAGAAGAAAAAAACTAAAATTAAATGGGATAAAGGTCAATAGTAACGAGTACATTCACATTTAATAATTATAAGATAAAAATTAGTCATGAAGGTGTATCTTTGTAAAAAACTATCATTGGGTTTGAATTAATAATTTCCTAATCGAGTGCAGAACGGTGGTTTCTTCAGTAATGAGCAAATACCATGTGGTAAAAATCATTTCGCATGATCGATATCAAAAAGTATGTATGTATGGATGTATGTATGTATGTGAAGCTGTAACTTCAGCTAGTTTAAATGTCAACATTGTGATCTCATTTTGGTGACTGTCGGTAACACACCTATAATAATTGAATAATATTTACATAGCCAGTACTATAGTAACTCAGGCACCCATTTACTTAAATATTTTATTTGTACAGTACTAAATATCGTTCCTCTTTTCACCTCGTAACTCAACTCAACGTCGCTAGTATCTTTTCAAACGTGGTTGCCCCTAGTCGTATATGCCTCCTCCCATCATATATACGATACTCTCGCATGCATTACTTTGATTCATAGCCAGCTTATCGGCGATTTTAATAGTAGCACGAGAATCATCATAATTACCACTTGGTGTACCCCAGCAGCACGGAATACGTCGGTTTCCATATTGTGAGATATCCTCACCCGTTAGGACCGATTACAGGAACTGTAGTAGATGGCGGTTGCCCGAGAGACGACAAACTCTCGGAAAGTTCTAAATTGTTGTTCAAACTGCTACCGCTGCTAGCCGCAGTGTAGTTCAAAGTTGTAACTTGGGTGGCGTCTAATTCTTGTTCGGGTAATTGGTTTGAGCCGGTGCTGCTTCTCGGTTTGTACTTTAACGAGATCGAAATAAACTATAAATATCATACCAAGTCTGATATTAATTAAACTGTTCGGTTCATCTCCAAGAGAGTGTCTATTCTTTCTGGAAAAAATCTGAACCATTCTAGAGTCGCCTTTATAATACCTGAAGATTTTCACTAAAGTTTAGATCTTTGCTGTCGCCGTTTAAATCCCAAGTTGTAAGAAGTGGTTCCTTTAGAAAAGGTTCGGCAATACCGTTAGATCGGGTGTCCTATAATAACAGTGAGAAAAACTTGAGATAAATTAAGTGTTACGATTTAAAGAATCTCTACGATATTTCAAATGATATTTTAGGTCTCTGTATATACGTGAGGATTCGTTATCTTAGGTGAAGGCGGACAGAGGATGGCTAATTCAACTTCATTCGTAACTACAGTGGTAGGTACGTGTTGGCCAGTTGATACAGAATTCCTCTCCAGGCAGCAACCATTTCTGTTTCTTAATATCACTCGGTCTTTCAAAGGTTGAGAACTTTCTCTTGGTGATTGTATATTTTCCCATTTCTTTCTACAGTATATACTGCTCAGGCAAATTATTATACAGCAAGTACTTATGCTCACGCCGACGATTATTCCTATAAAAGTAATATCGTCAAACATCACTTCTCCCTTTTCTAACAATTCCTCCATTCATCTTAAAACCTGTTCAACTTACCAAGACTCTGATCCGAAACCGGTTTAGAAGGTTGATTACTTCCGTGTAATGTGTCCGTTAAATTCTTAGGTGCGACACCGGTATAGATCATTATTCTCTCAGAAGGCTTACCGTACCCTGCATTGTTAGCAGCTCTTACTTCGACAAAGTACAGCGTGCTATAAGTGAGTCCTGGTAGATTAGCAGTTGTGTTTATCCCAGGAACCGTTATATTTGTCCATTGTTTTAAAGGTGTGGACAAAGGACCACTTATATAAGACACAGTATAGTTGCGTATTATTCCATTCAATATACTCGGCTGTTTCCAATCGATGCGAACCCCGGTAGAGTTTGTAAGAAACCAACCGACGTCAATCACCGGGCCTGGAACTATTTTCGAAAATTAGATTCTCGATAGTTAAGACTGGGTAAAATAGCGGCAGGAATTCAATCAGGTGATATAAAACCGAGACTAATTCTTAGCAGTTTGTACGATTCCTCACCATCCTCGTCTGTCTGACACTCTATAGTTTCGCTGAACGGATTCCCATGTTCGCTGGTATTGTGGAGTAATCTGACCTTGAATTGATACAAGGTGTAAGGTTTCAAGTGACGAAATGTAATCGTCGCATTGGTCCTGTAACATTATTGAAACAAAGGGTGAAAATTATTTTCATTAAATACATTATTTCAACGTGAAGAATTTCTTTCTGATTTACTCACGTGTTGCGACAATCACTCGGTTCTGAATCAGCCGAGTGTACAGCTTTACGACAAACCTCGTAGCACTGCTCCATGTCGCAGGGTCTAGCTGACCAAGATACTTTTATAGATGTAGAAGAAACGGGAACTCCCTCGACATCAGTTAGGGCATAATCTGCACAAATAACGAATAAAACTAAGTTTTTGAAACAAGTTCAAGTTCTCCACGTTATTTACCTAATTTGCTACGCTATATCAGTCAGTTAACTTACCAACGATGGGCCTCTTATAGTCTAGCTGCCTTAAGAGACATACGTCCGGTTGCCCAGAAGTAATCATACACAATCCTATCCCATAGGACATGTCAGCTGCTGTAACGAAAAGTAAAAATGTATTTGAGTAACAGCTTCATAATAATCATCATATCTTGTGTTAATTCTGTAGGTACACATAAATATTTACCAAGTTCTGTAAATAAGTATTCCGTACAATTCGGCGCCAGTGAAATAACGAATAACTTCTTTCCCGCCTCGTTCTGATAATACAATTCCCACGAGTCGAAATTCTTTTGCTGCAAAGCTGTTCCATTCTTCGTTTTCCACTCGACCTGTTCAGTCGAATTAGAAACGAATCATTGCCTCGTTTTCATAAAACTTTTTATCGTCAACTTCTCCCAATTTACAGGATCAGAAGTAAACATAACGAACTACCGACCTTGATGATTGATGCATCAACATTTACAACATCAAGATTCACTAGCTTAGAGAGTGGATTTTGGCTGTAGTTAGCCAAAGGCATTGTCACCTCGGTCCAGTTGAACAGTGAAAGGCTAACATTAGGCCAGCCTTGTTTAGTGCGAGCCAGTACCCGAACCTCATAAAGTGTGCCAGGAGTCAAATCTGTTAACGAAATCGATTAAATTGTATAAGAAATAGGCTTTGATAAAATACATGGTGCAGCTTCAAGTGACTGTATCGAATTGTCGACTTGCCAGTGATAGTGTATTGGTTCAGAGCTGATGAAATATTGCGAACTTTAGTGAAAGGATTATCTTTAGGCCTCCACTGTAACTTGTATTCGACAACGTAGCCTCGCGCCTCTTTTCTGTTAAGTGGTATCCACGATACATTGAGCTTAGTACTGCTAATTGGCTCCGCAGTTACAGTTGGAGCAGCTATAGGAACTAAATAACGAGAAATTGTCAAAGTTACCAAGTGCTGCTGTTGTTGATTAGATAAAATTACTACTACCAAACTTATTCCAAATAGTAAGCCTGCCATAATTTCTTCCCATACCACTTGCCGCAGTAGAACACTGTACGGTAGTCGATTGGTTGCTAGCTGCCCGTGAAGTCCAGTTCCTTGCATACATTGAATAATTAGTAAACGGTTCTAGTGCTTTAACTTCAATTGAGGATGAGTTTTCGTCCGGTAATGCAGTGTCCTCTCGATTTCCGGGTTCTGAAAGAACATAAGTAATGACGACGTGATAATGACGAGACTATAGAGTCTGAATAATCAAATCTGGTAACACCTACCCATAACAGCGTAATGAACAGTAATCCATGAGGCACTATTAGAGGATGGTACTGTCTGTGGCATTTTCCAGTATAACAAGATTTTGTCCGTTGATAAAGCTCGGCAATGCAAAGATGTAGGTGCAGGAGGGCTTTGAGGTAGATAAGTGATCTGCAGGCGAGCAGCGGTCCATATTTCACCAGCAGAATTTACAGCAACACACTGATACACACCAGAATCGTCAGGAATGGTTGATGAGATTATTAAATGCATCTCATTGTCATCTTTCATATCCGTTCCGATTCGAGCTGCAATTTAATATGCCATTAGGGATGTAAGTTAGAAAAGTATACCAGATGTAGGTATAATTTTTAAATTTACGAAACTAACTTACGGTTTATAGTCAGATGCTCCGAATCCTTTAGCCAGTGAATTTTGGGCATGGGACGTCCTTGAGCTTGGCATTCGAACCTGACCGATTTTCCACTGCATTGTGCTTGGTTGACAGGTTTTTTAATAAATGTTGGCGGTGTGATCACGTTTACAGTGATGCTCTGCAAGAAGGTAGATCGGTTCTTAAAATATCTCAGTACGTTATGCTTGTATGTAGGTATTTATTCTGTTCATCATAAAGGTCGAAAATCTTTAAATACCGTCGTCAATGATTTATACCTGAGTCTGCAGCGTTTTTCCAAGGCTATTCACAGAACATTGGTAATCCCCTGCGTCTGTGACCTTAATATTTTTTAGAATCAAAACTGCAAGACTATTCGTTGAGTTGAAAAGAAGACGAGGCTGTTGGATAACAGCACCATCTGAAAAGAGTTCAAACTATGTCTAATCCCTCAGTTATTATAATTAGTTAATCTATTCAAGATTTACTATTAGTCCACGTCGTCAATCGAATGAGTTGAAAATAATTCGCATCACCAGAAGTAAAATACATTTTATGGCTTTGTTTGTTCACCTTCTTGTTCAGAAGTGAAAGTCCATATTACGAGAGACGGAAAACCTGACGAAGCACAAACTAGCGTGAGGTTCGATCCGTTAATAAGATGATAACTGTATGAAATTTGTGGAAAGAGAAAAGTAGCTACAGTTGATTTTTCTGTCTCATTTATTGGATCAACGCTGAGTTGTGCTTCTTTGCTTTTTCTAGCCTTTTTTTTTGAATACTCGTTAGTTGCTACACATCTGAAATAACAATTCATAAATAAGCATGAAATCAGGACCGAATTCAAAGTAATCAATAAAGCTGCTATAATACCCAATCAGATGATACAATTGGGGATAACTTTTTACCTGTATTGACCAGCATCAGATAGCTTCGTTGCATTTATATATAGAACACCCGGTGATACCATGAAGTATCTGAAAAAGATATTCCGAAATTACTTTCAGATCTGTTGGAGCAGTTAAAAGAGGAATTCAACCTGAATCAATATTGACAAAAGCTTTGATTCTCACAGTACCCTTGTATCATTATTACGGAGCGCTTCTCATGACCAAAAAGGAAAATTACTCAAGTAGTGAGTCTTCTTACTTTGTCTTATAGTCGAGTGATAGTGTCTTTCTATCAAGTTGCCAAGTAATGTTTAGCTGAGATGGAATGCTATCAATGGAACAAGACAGCCTGGCGACTTCCCCCTGGTGCACGGTAACATTTTGAGGAGATTTATTGAACTCGTGAGACAAATCTGTAACAATAATTCGTTATTTGTTTGAAGAAACAAATAAAATATTACAAATATCAAAAAACGAGAGGATCTCAAGTACAGAAATACTCTTACAAGGAATCTGTACTCTGGCAGTTGTAGATCTAAGCGAACCGACATTATTTTTAACTACACAATGGTACGACTCTGGACTCTGACGTTTATCGATTGCATTATTCTTGCTCCCTTTCTCTCCGTGCTTTCTTCCCATCTAAAAAATGATCAATTAGATAGAAAGTATCGGAGTAAGTGTAAGCTGATCGAACATTGCGTTCTCAGCCCTCGTCTCCTCTTTTAATTAACCTACCTTGAACCGCAGTTTACCCCTGGATGTTGTATTGCATCGAATTGCACCACACGGAGGTGCGGCAGTACCATTCCTGAACCATGATACGCTCTGATCTGATCCGGCAGTGCATTCGAGGACTGCTCCCCTCTTCCACTCAACGAGAACATTTCCACTAGGCTGGTTCTCCAGTCTAATACCTAACCCTCCGCTTACTTCGTGCTCAGAATAATCCGATTTTGAACCGTTCAGACCTCCGACACCGCCGCAAACTTCTTTTAATCCTATAAAAATGCTAATGTATGAGATTTCTCAGGCCTCTGCTTCGCGGATTTTAATCAACGAGCAGCAAAGTACTATTATGAGGTGAAATAACATTAAAATTGGTGTTGAAATAAAAATTATTTTGAAAATATGCAGATTAACTAAATGAGGAGATAACTAGATTTAATTTATAGAAGGTATCGAAATAATGAGAGAGATAAAGGCTGGTGAAAAAGGCTGGGTTTCTTTGTGATTAAAAACCAGTTTTTGAATCGATTTTACGATATGTATTGTGAGGATAGGCGGTCATTGATGGGCGCTATAAGTGTATGTGCACAATGGTTGGGGGATGATTCGTACGCGTGGACACGGCGAATTGTATATAAAAGTGTATGATGATAAAAGCATAAACAAACGGAGGATATGAAAATGGTACGCACCTGCAAGACAGGCGGGTCTTAGCACTTCTGTAAACAAGATGCTGAGAATAAATACTCTCGCCGCCATATATCAACGCTCATTGGCACTGGTTTCACTGACAAATTTTGGCCGAAATACGCCGCGTAAATACGAAGAAGATCCTCCTTCGTTGGAATCTCCTTTGCCGCATGTTCGACATAATCTACTGAACCGCAGGGTCCTCGCTAATAAAGCAGGGCTGATTTACCGATTGCCGAACTCCATAACCCTGACGTCGTAGTGGTTTCTATTATTTACGTTACTGTGAATGAACACTGAGCGAAAATTTCTACGGGGCGGGGAGGGGGGGTTTGAAAATCTCCGAATAAAAACTACCGAAAATATCTACTCGCTCACTTTATTATGAAAGAGAAGAAGCGCTTTTATTTTCTCTTAATATACGCATAGTGCGCATCTTTCGCCATTCCTATGTCCTCTCTCACTCTCTCTCGCTCCTGTTCTTTTGCTGGCTCAGGTTTTCGTCTTCTCTCTCGCTCTCTAGTGTTGTTTTCTTTTTTGTCCTTTTGTGTCTTTGGTCGAACCTCCGCAACGTCGTAATACTAGCGATTTAATGCGAGATAATAGAGAATTCAAAACAGCGCCTTGGCGCAAGAATTTTTATCGAACTAAAAAACATGCTAAAATAATTTTATAAATTTCATTCATTCCGTAGGAGATGACGACGACGACGACAGACGCTTTTTTCTTCGTAATCATTATTGTCTAACTTTTGCTATAAATAGCTTCTCGCGATGTTATGTTCACCATCTCGTTTACGATATATTCGATGATTTTACTGCGTGATTTTTCTGTGATGGAAAATTTCTGACAGCGACACACACGCTCTTCAAAAACACAACTCTAACCTACAAGTTTTTCGTCAATACTAAAATCGCCCGAATATGGCACAACAAGAAATTGATACGGACTGTGAGAAGATGCAGAGTTTTCACGACAAAAATATAGACTTGGAAAACTATAGAAAATTAATTAAATCGTACTTAGACTTGGTAAGCTCACGAAATTCGGTTGAAATGCCAGACTCAAATACCCTAACCTAAAAATCTGATAATCAACGTAATAATATTCGTTGATTTCTCTCAAATCTCAGCATTTATACAGCGCAGCTTTATTCTGGGCGGACAAAGTCGTGTCGTTAAGTAACGAGAATCCTAAAGATATATGCACTCTTGCTCAATGCATGTTCCTCATGAAGCAGTACCATCGAGCTGCTCATCTGATCAGAAGTCGGGGTCTCGAAAAGGTTTGTAAATACAACTGAGGCGAAATGGAATTCAAGAATATTTCCGAAATCAGAAAATTATACAAAAGATGTAACAGATTTCTTTAAATACTTAAATATCAAGCGAATTACATTATTCCGCTTCCAGACAGACATAATGTGTCATTATCTAGCGGTAAGGTGTTTATTGGAGGCGAAAGAGTTCACCGAAGCTTTGCAAGTGATTCGAGAGATGGAGAAATGCATAAATATCTCCCAATCTGGCGTCAGTTTCAATGGCCAAGTCGATATACTTGAAGCAGCTCCAAGAAACGTGAGTTGAAACGCTGTTAAAGCGAGAAAGAGTCTTATCTCATTCATCGATCGATGTTGAAAGATAAATGCATGAAATTGAATTACAGGTACAAAGTTCTATACTGTATTGCAAAGGAAGAGTACACGAGGCAACAGACAACAGAGCTGACGCCTCCGATTGTTACAAGCAAGCTCTGCAATGCGACGTCTATTCCTATCAAGCTTTCGAAGCTCTGGTTCAAAACCAAATGCTTTCTGCTTCGGAGGGTAAAGATTTTTCTTTGAATTTGTATCGAGGTTTTATGAGAAATCTCATATGCCTCTCTATAGTTCTAAGAATTTATTCCTCTTATAGAGAAAGAGCTCTTGGAATCCTTGCCGATAGCGGAACAGTGTTCGGGTGGGGAAGCTAAGTTGTTGCGATTATTGTATGAAAGTAAATTGAAAAAGTATCAATCGCCGGCTGAAAAAGAGCCTCTGCTGTGCTGCGGAGTGCAGGGAGTTCTGGTGACCGATCGATTGATGGATAATTTAGATATGGAAGTTTCTAGAGCTGAAAGACTGTATTACAACTGTGATTATCAACAATGTTTTAGTCTTACTGAAAGGTTCGCATTAATTTAATTCCACCGATTTGCAACTGATTAGATATTGTTTATAATATTTTGATAAATTCCTTGAAATATTTACAGGATTCTTAAGAAAGATCCTTACCACAGCACGTGCCTTCCGGTGCATGTTGCCTGTTTGGTTGAATTAAAGAAAGCCAATGGTAAGAAATTGCTGCTCAATGATGTTCATTTATTGCTTCATTTAAATTTTATCCCAAATATCCCCAAACAATAATATCAACTCGTGGTCTTCAGCACTCTTTTACTTGGCGCATAAGCTGGTGGACTTGTATCCGGACATGGCGTTGGCTTGGTTTGCAGTTGGCTGCTACTATTACGTAATAGGTAAAAAACGTAGCTTCAAAATGAATCTAAAGTACAAATTGAGACAAATTATTGGGTACACGTTATCTGTGATCACCTTTCACATCTCTTAGATTGTGAATCATACTCAATTCTATTTAATATTGCCAATCAATGACAGTGAAGCGAATCTTGACGCGATTTGAATCCATAATAAAACTATTTTTTGAATTGACAGGTAAAAGTGATCCAGCGCGGAGGTATTTGGCAAAAGCTACAGCCTTAGATCGACTCTTCGGGCCCGCGTGGCTGGCATATGGTCACTCTTTTGCTGTAGAAAATGAACACGACCAGGCAATGGCTGCCTACTTCAAAGCCTCGCAATTAATGAAAGGCTGTCATCTTCCCTTGTTGTATATCGGACTGGAATGTGGTCTGACAAACAACGTCAGACTAGCTGACAAATTTTTCCAACAAGCGCAAGGAATAGCCCCTGATGATCCATTCGTTATACATGAAATGGCTGTAATATCTTTCCAAAATTCAGAGTAAGTCGAAGTTTAAGATCTCAAATTATTCTGTTTCTTGCTTCAGCTCGTTTTGGAGTTAACGCCATGTCGTACCGAAACCTATTTACCATCATTTCGATGATTATAGTTACAAGTCTGCTGAACAGCAGTTCAAAGAAGCTATGAAAAAGATACAAGGTGATTTACAAGCTGTGATACTGCCTAGCAAATGGGAGGCGCTGCTTAACAACCTGGGTCACACCTGTAGAAAGATGAAAAAATATGACGAAGCATTGGACTACCATCAGCAGGTGAATTATAAAAACTTCTGCTGCATATGCTGAGTATTTCGGCAACGATTCAACAATTTCATATCTCTAAAAACGTTGTTTCAGGCTCTGGTGTTAAACCCATTGAACCCATCGACGTATTCAGCGATAGGATTCGTTCACGCGCTGCGAGGAACAACTCAGGAAGCTGTAGACGCCTTCCACAGATCATTAGGCCTTCGTAGAGATGATACCTTCACTACGACAATGCTTGGATATGTGATGGAACAGCTAATTGATGAGGTGCCGCCATATCCGGGTGAGAAACTGATCTATGAATAATAATTCACCTTGATCAGATTGAATTATGGTCTGATTTGAATCGTTGCTTACAGATGCGCCGGAGCAAATACCAAAATACAAATTTCCTGAAGTAAGGATAAACGTGGGAGGTGGAGAACCTTCTGAAAATACAAGAGCCCCTGCGCAGGATCTGAACATAGAGGCGTTGAGGGTGAATCTCTTTGCTTCCAGTTGGGGTGAAGACTCGGCTAAATCGGAGGACGAATCTTCGGGGAAAGTTGAAGTAGCTAGAGACAGAGTAGTCGTGAATTACTCAACTAGTGATATGAGTTCCGAAGTAGAAATGCTCGATTCATCTATCACGCATATAGAGTATAAATAAATAAGTAAATAATTTTTCCCAATTGGGAAACCCGTGCAAAATTCAGACAGAGAAATGAGAAGAAATTGTGAAAGCAATATGATGAACGGCTCCGAGAATAATATCATGTTTTAGCGATATTTTCGGGCTGAAAAACCAGTCCTAATTAATGGCGCGTTTCTACCAAACATTGGTCAGACGATTGGTACTGAAACCAGCCACATACACAGCTATACAGATTCCAGTATAATAAATAATACATCCATACATACTACCGAGGATATTAGAAGTAAAATATTTTTAAGAAATTTAAACTTATTTTTTATCTCTGGATTATTTTTCAACGGCTTATTCACCCCCAAAAATTATTTCTTACAGAATTATAACTACGATGATACAATTCTATAGTCGAGTCAGCTAGGAGGATAAGAAAGAAACACTGTTACGCTATTTAATCATAACAATTTTATAGATAATGTTGTAATCTCGTCGTACTCGGAAATCGAATTATTGTATCAAATCGAAAGATCGTAAATAAATTATGAAGCTCGTCATGTCGCGCAAATTGTTGTATGATGTATTTTACCTTTAATTTTTTCAGTTCGTCCGTCAAGTCAGGAAGTGTGAAATATTTGTAAATGAAATATCAACAACAAATATAATCAAGTCGCTGCCTTCGGAAGTCATTTGCTTCTTTGTTTTCCTATGAAGCTTTGATAGTAATATTTTTCGTGGACTTGTGCAATTCAATAAACAATAATTTATTGAAGTATTAAAAAAAAAAAAAAAAATTGAAATTTCGCGGCTTCGAAGATTCGCGCAACATATTTAACTCGTGACGTAACTACCGGAAAGTGGGGGAGCATGGGGCGTTACGATGAGGGCTTCGCGGGGGTGACACCGGGGTGTTCGCCGGTCCGTCGCGTGGCGACTACGCCTAAGAAGATCGTGCGTGGTAGACGAAAAGTACATATTCAATTCAGTTTGCCAAGCGAAGCAACGTGGGGAAGAATGGACGTTACGTCTATTAAACCTAAGATATAGTCGTTAAACAATATAACGATCGTGATAAACGGCATCATTTCGCTTGACAAATATTCATATTTATAAAATTGATGATTGATTATTATTTAAAAACAAATATACCCCCGTAATAAATGGAATATCAACTACCGGCGGGATTTTAACGTGACATTAATTTATATATTAATTTATTATATTATTATTTCGTATAATTGTTATCCAATTTTCGTATTTAAAATTTGGCCCGGACTTGAGCCACCCTAAAAATATACAATAAATCAATTTCTATTTTATTAATCCTCAACTCAAAAACAGAGGAAAATTTTCTTCATATTTTCTTTACTCATTTATCTCTCTACTCGACTATTCTTCATCGAACTATCATTTATACTACCGGCATATAAACTACACCCCGACTGTAGTGTGCCGAATAAGATTGCCAAGAAATAAGAAGAACACAAGAATCTGGTGCAGCCGAGTCGATATACGACCATGCCCACCCTACTGCAACAGGTAAGACAATAATTGGATTGATATTAACACACTAGTTAACAGATGCATGAAATTATAATTGCCAAAAGATGAGTTAAAACAAGAATGACACAAATATTTATGAAATTTATTTATACGATATGATTTTTTTTTTCATTTTTTTTTTTATTACGATTCTTCCAAAATCCATATCGTTGTGTCAACGTGACGATTCCCCGATTCGGAGTGAACAAGCTCGTGTCATTCGATGTAGTCTGCGATCTATCCACGTGCAAAACACGTTGCAACATTCGCGATTCCGCATATTATATTTCGTATACGCAATGTCTGCATGCGCACTAAGACGTATCATTATTACTATTCTGTTCCTCGCTTCTTTCCTCGTTTTATTTATTCTCTTTGCCTAACATTACCTACGATGATTCCTAGTTCTCGTATAATTATATACCCTACTTTTCTTTCCGAAATACTATATATTCTGCTCTTGAAATGTTTTATACGCGCAGGCGTATATCTATGGATATATGAATGCGTGTTGATTCGCAGCTACGTGTCTGTACCAAACGGGTAATGTTTGAATTTTTTCCCCCTTTTCATTCTATTGTCTCTAACTTTCTCACAAATAGCCAGACGACGACGGGTGACATTAATGTTTGTAAATATGTGGATATACCGATAAACTATCAATGATGTATTGTGTGTGTACTTCCCCCCACCCCCCATTCTTGTCATATCTATAATAGAGTGTAACTTTGCCATAGATCTGTTAATTAATCTACGCGCGGATCTGTACACGATTTGTTCAATGCATGTGTATATGTTTTTTTGCTGTCGTTATATATCTCGTATCTTCTAGCCACGGGTGATAATATTGTTTTATGCTCATAAGCGAGCTGCGTGTGCTGGCGCAAGTTTAAACACGCGAATGAACGGTAAACACATAAGTTAAGAGATAAATTGTATAATAATGAAAATCATCTTTAGATTCTTACCGCTACAATATATAATGTATAGTCACGTGACGTTCCGTGAATAGTGATTTAGGGAGAATATATAACTGATAAAATATAAAAAAAAAAATATTTGTTTGTTTCTAATTTGTCACCGTGCTTCATCGATGTCTATAACCTCGGTAATAACGGGTTCATGTATATAATATCTATATAATATGTATTTGTCTTCTTACTTACGTATTACAATACTCTTCTAGAATTTGAAATTCTATAGCCACGCAGGTATAATATAGATACATGATATACCGATTTCTAGGAAACTTTATCCCCGTTGAATAATAAATATGAACCTGTAGGTACAGGTCAAACCTATGATAATAATAACCATAATATATTTTTCAGCTCTCCAAACTGTATGGGCCATATTATGTTTTTGTGTTTTTCAATGGCTTTCCTGGAACCTTTGGTTCACAATAATTATTGTCTCAGAACTGAGTACCTTATTTGCTCCCTTCGACCATGTTTTCGTTATCCCTATTGTCAAAAACTGTTACTATATAGCATTGCCGATAGAGTCTTACACCAAGGCATGAAAAACAAATATTATATGTATTAATAACAAGCTTGACTTCTGATCGCTAGATCAAGAATAATTACTGCACTCATCAGCTCTGTACATCTAGTGCTTAAAATTGATTAAACACATTATAAATTTCGATCACTGATAACATTCATTCATACAAATATATTGTTTGGGAAATCCTGGACATAATTATCAACCAAATACTTCGCGAAATGATTAAACATTGCACTGACCTTGATAGATTAAATAAAAGACTATGAAGCTGCACACAGCCCCGAAGTGCTCCATTTCAGCAGCGACTCTAATGATTTTTACTTTTTTCTCCCCTGGTTATCTAATTCTGACATTGAGTATAAGATCGTACGATAGAAAATACGCCAGAGCGCGAATAGTTCCGGGATCTTTGATATGTGCAAAGCATTTGAGCCGACTGTATATGGTCGAGGCCCGAGTGTGCACTGTCCGTTGTGATGAGTTAACATAAAGTAACGAAAAATCTTATCAAAGTCACCGGAATTGCATAGATCAAAGTTGAACTGCACGCAGGCCAGAAAACAGTATATCAAATTCACCGGAATCTAGATGTGACAAAAGCATTCATCCGTTTCATGCGGGTATGGGGAGACGCCTATCATTTGGACTTTGATAACTGAGCAATATTCATCTTTTCGTTTTGTTGTCAAGACAGATTGATAACTACACTGTCACGTGTTTCGCGATATGTCTAAAAAAAATTCTTCATAATAGTTTGATGGTTTATAGTACGGAAGAACAGAATCCATACCCTCAAATTTTATGCTTGACCCTATAGGAATTTTAAGCCTACCGTAACGAGTTCACGGTCATTATATACCGAGAGTTTTTTTTTTTTACATGAGCTGCAGCGTTAAACTTGGAGTTATCTTTACGGAATATAAATATATAGTGAAGCATTAATGATAAGAAGAATGCATGAATGACATAATATGTGTAATGTATGCGGGATATTAATGGAAAATGAAATTTCAAAAACTTTGTATACATTCGCGATACATCGATTATTATTACAGCTTGGACGCTCGTGCGAAACCGAATGTGGAAGCGATTCGGAAAGTGAGGCTCAATCTCAGATCCATCATCAACAACAACAGCAGCAACTACAGCAACAACGTGAACGTGAACGTGCAGAACGAGAACGTGAACGTGAAAGAGAACGAGAACGCGAACGCGAACGAGAACGAGACCGGAAACGCGAACGCGAACACCTCCATCAGTTGCAGTCAATTAGCAGTCTGCTTCTAGATCTTCCTTCGGCTTCTTCCGGTTCATATATTTCCAATCATGCCCGTGACGGATCCTGCCTACAAACACCCAGGGGATCTCTCACCGATGGTAAGCATAGTTTATTATATGATTTAAATATATCTATATATAATGTATAAAACTCGCAGAGTCTTGCCACCGTGGAGTCAAAAAAATCAATCATATATTTCGCGTAGTATAGGTATAGTTGAATAAAAGTGAATGTCAGATATGCCTTAGGAAGCTGGAAATAAAGAAAGAAAAAAAATATAGAGTAGATTGAATGCGTATATTTTATCAGAGTGGCAGCTGCGAGGGAAATAGGGGCCGAGGCCCGCTGAGCCGATGTTCTTCTTAATGTGAAGATCGAAGAAATTATTCGCCCCGTCACATCCGATGCCAAAATTGAATGGATCGATACGAAATGGAGAGTTTCTTCTTTCAGCTTTTCGGCTATACGCCCCTCTAGCCACTCAGAGATTGCCTAGCTCTCTTTCGTACTCTTATGCGGGTTTATAATCACTCCTTTGCGAAACCGTGAAACGAAGGTTCTCACAGACAGTAGCAATATATACGCATGAATTCTAAGACAGGAAAAGTCGACAAACATGATTTCCTATAAACTTGGAGAGGGTGCAGAGGTTGAAGTTTCGAATTTCGAAAGTTCCGAATGGTGAAAATTCCGAATTTCAATATTATCGATTCATATAGGTTTTAGAAAGAGTATTTCCCCGAATGCCTACATAGCTCCGATTTAATAAAGAACTTGGAAGCTCGGAACATCGAAGGTTCAAAATTCCTAAAGCTATAAAAGATACGAAAGACCAAACTTCCGGACATTTTCGGATTTTTAGAGCTCCAAACTTGGAAAAAAAGAAAAACTGCAATGGGAATTTGGAAAGTGATTATTATATTACCTATTATGTATTTAATCCGTTCACGAATCCATCCTCCTCAATGTCTGCTGCAGCTATAACTCTGATTAAATCTATCTGGTCGTCACCGTCTTCTATTCGCACGTTATCAAGCCCAGCGCTGCAGGCAATAACGATTTTCATTTCTGCCACTTATCTATACGGACATACGAATTAGGACGAATTATGATACATTAAATTTCCCATTAACGCATAATGATTATTTTCAGTTACCATATTCCTGACTCTATATTCTCCATGTTATACCTATGTTGCACATAAATACTTTGAAACGATCACCCCGTAGTATATAATTGCGCGACGAAATTCTCCTGAGATAGAGTGACTTCAAGCAACTACGCGCGCAGAGTCGAGATAGTTATTCGTATAATATGTGCATTTCGAGTGTGTTTATTGTTACCGTCGTTTGTCTCCGGCATGTTATAGTAGTTGTAGTTATACTGCATATATCTATATTGTAAAACTCTGACGCGATTCGAAATAATAAATATAAATATTATACGAACACCGATCAGGATTAATAATTAATTAAAATATCCGCAAGTTATCGTTCAACTCATCGATCGCATAAAATTTTCTCCAAGGTGATATGTCGATCTCGGATTTATTCGGGCTTGGATTACCCCGCGGATCCTTAATGATAGGTAACGGCGCGGGTAGTGGCACCGGCGGCGGTGGTGGTGGAGGCGACAGCGGCGGTGGTGGAGGAGGACAAACTGCGATCGGATCACCCGGAGGATATCGCAACCATCAGCAGTATCACAATACTCCATCATTCCACAGCCAGACGGACCCTCGCCTTTACCAGGTCGGTCAAGATTCATTATCATCATCATCATCATTAGTATAATTATATTAGTAGTTTCATTTTCAACGATATTACATATTCTTTTGTGTAACAAAAAGTATGCATAATATATGATCATCGATTATATTGCATACTTAGATCTCAGCGCGCAACCCGCTTATGAAAATTTTGTTCAAAAATTCAACCTACCGAAAAGGTATGGCTAGGTATCGAATTTTATTTTGGCATCGTATGATATGGCAAATGATAATCAATAAGTTCTACGAATAGAGAAAAATATCGTATATAATTGACAAGCGATCAGCTGTTTGGCCGTAGATCTATGACAACCAAAAACAGAATCATAACAATCGTGGTAGATGAGGCCGATTTCATTTCGATGCATAAAATATACTATTTGGTTTGTCTCAAATTTTAATCTCATTCGGATTTTATTGATCTTGCAGATTCATTATTTCGTTTAGCTGAGAGAGAATGAATAATTCGTAAAGTATTCTATAATTTAATTTGAAGAAATCAAAGGCATATATTTCTGTTATACGTTTTTTGTAAATTGAAGAAAGCAGGATTTTTATTTCGTTGAATTTCGAATAAATCGAATAAATTTCATTTGGTACAGTACCACAAATCCTTTCTCTTGCATTCTCAGTTTAGGGTACGTACGCGTACATACATCACAGTATATTTAGGTGTACATTACACACGTAATACGATAGTACACATATATAGACATACCTATATCTATGTTTTTCTTGGCATCGAATGGATGTTGCACATTAGGTTGCAATAAAAATGTCAAATGTGAAATAGGCAGTATTGTAGTTACGCAGAAGAGCCCGCGCTTTACTGCTGCCAATGCAATAACCAGAACAATGATCATCCCCATTGGAGATACTCCAGGGTCGCTTCTGATCCTTTATTTCACATGTTTTTTCAGTTTGTCGTTAGATTTTTTCGTTTCTTGCTATACCGTTCTCCTAGTTTTCCATACTATCCCCGCTTTTCGGGCCAATATTTTTCTTTTATTATTTGGCGAAAATGAAAATGAATGAAAAAAAAGTTTACATCTATAGGTATGTGTACAAAAAATGTTCTCTTGCATTTACCTATATTCAAAAGATTTATTTTCATATCGCGTTTACCGCTACACGTGGCGGCTGCGGTTATATATACGGCTATCAAGCGAGAACTAGTTTACTCGCGTGCGATTAATGAGGAATCCGTTAACACTTGGTCCTTATAAATTGAGGGCGTATAATAACGTTAGGTATTCAACATGCATATAAAAATATGTGTGGATTATAGTAATACATATTATATGGAACGGGAGATAATAGAATTGTTCGATCGGATTGCGTTCAAAACGCCCACTTTATGTAATACAATCATGCACGTATCATTATGTGTATGGCATACATGATCGTTGCATTTTTATTTATAATTAGCAAACTTATATCATTTGTTCATAACTACTCGTCTACTGCTCGTAATCATTCGTAAAAAGACGAATATAGCGAGTCTAGTATATAATCTTCGAAACCATATCAGCTCGTTTTATTCGAAAAACAATATGCTGCACGCAGAAAATGATATCCCGAAGTTAGAATCTACATTCGCGAATAGTTGATTGCAATATGTGAGCGGATGCGGTAACTCTGATATTCCTTATTGCGGAAACAACGACTGACAAGCAAATGAATAAAATTACCCAAATTACGCGCGGATAAGTACTTTTGAGGAAGTATGGACGGTGAATTCTCGTCACATACACTATACACGAATACGTAAAAAATGTCGATCCAAGAGTCGCTGGTGGAGACGATCATGAGCTACTGCGTATTATAGCGTGGGAGTGAAGAAAATGCTTGCGTTAGGCCGAAACCACCATACGATGCATAAAATAATAAATTACGCATACCGCGACGCGTTATATTATCCGACCTCGATCCTTATAGCTATGAGCCAAGAATTTTCAGGCCTGAGCCAAAGAGCTCCATCAGAAACAGACGAGAAAACCGTCTTTCTATTGCCCCTGGGATAAACATGCCTATAGATACGTTATATCATACACTGCGTATTCGAACAACGAATTTATACATCCATGCGCTAGTCCATCTTTATATGGTATCTTGTAACATTATTCTGGACAGTTTCCAGCTATAGATATACGACGATTAACAAACAAGACGATTACATTCATAATTGTTGGTATTCCGCTGAATTAATGTATCATTTTTAACTTCAGTTTAGTAGTTCAAAAGACACGCACATCCATACCCATCATATTTATGTTTTTATAATTTTATATTACCTATCAACCCAGCCGTTTCCGCCGTAGGATGTTCACCGCGAAAAGTTGCGCTGATTCTTCCGGCTGCGTTAATTAGCGGCCAATTTTTTATTCTATATTTCTTCTTAATTTTTATTATTCAATTAACTATTTTGATTGAGATTCTGCTCCGTGAAAGCCATCCACAAATCGTTATGATTATGATGAGCGGATCGTTTATGATAATCAATGAAATCACACTCAGTTCTCTTGCCAATACTCTCTTCAAATCAGAATCTTCGCCTATTTGTTTTTTCATCAATTCATCCCAAAACTAGTAATGTGAACTAAAATTTGATGCGATGTTACTCTCAGTATGATGACGGACATGGATACTGCCCGACTACGTCTTCTCTGGACATGCCAGGCTCTCCCAGCTCCGTAAATACTCCAGGTAGTCCCTCGACCCCTGGTAGTGTTTATTCCAATCCATATACTTACGCTACTGCTGCTAGCCACAGTAACAGCACCCACACCACTCCGTCGCCAAATAATCGTATGCAGCTGCAACAAATGGGTTCTCCTCCATCTCCCATTCACTCACAGTATTATGGAAGACCGATACGTGGCTCTCCATCTTACAGGTCAGTGGCAAACGCGGATTGTTATTCTACTCTTTTTTGTTATCTTCATTTGAATCACAAACTATCCAACGATCGATAAAGAATATAAGATTTTCTTTTAACACATAAATCTAGCTAGAAATAAACGGATTATTGTTTATATTTCAGCGACTGCGGAAGCCCAACTTTAGAATATACTCCCATAATGGGGTACAGCGGCTCTCGGTCTAATTCTCCAGCAGATTCTGAAACCAGTGGCGTTAGCAGTATGGATGGATCGCTGTCCGACATTATGGTATAACATATTTCTACTGAAAATTGATGATATAGCGAAGTTCGCTTCGTAACTGAAGAATATTAATTTCATCTTCCGAATTATGTTACAGAATTGCTTGTCCATGAACCCTGGGCAACATCCCTGCTACCCGCCAACTTTGAGTTCTTTAATGTCGCCTGAAGCAGATCTGAGCTCTGGTGGTAGGGCAGCTGCATATCAGCGCATGGCTGCCAAAAAGTATTTGCCATCTCCTCATCAGCAGCAACAGTCTGCTCTTCATCACCACCATTCTCATAATCATATTCGTAATCAATACGTACAAAACCAAACTAGAAATTATTTGAGTTCACTTTTGAGCTCCGAAAAGAACTGCTGCCTGACTGGCAACTCATATGCCATGTCTGGGAATTCTCCTGCGCAAAATACCCCAGAACAGCACACCTCGCTTGATCGAGCTGCAAGATTTCATCGTAACGCTGCTTGTGAGTGTTTGTATGAATTTCACTTTTTGTAAATCTTAACTATCATCATATTCCTGTCTACCTCTTTGCCTTAGCGATCTTTCTTTTTAACTTGATTGAATTTGTTCTTCTTCCTGATAATCCAGCTCTATATGATGCAACATGTACTTGGAGTGGTCTCCTGCCTCAACGCACCCAAAAGCCACTGGGTTATTCCTCTAAAGTATTTCTGGGTGGAGTTCCGTGGGATATCACCGAGTCTCTGCTGATCTCAACTTTCAAACAGTTTGGTCAGATCCGTGTCGAATGGCCGGGTAAAGAGCCTTCCACTACTCAACCAAAAGGATATGTCTACGTCATATTCGAGTCCGAGAAACAGGCACGTAGAATATTTGCCTGTTAGATTATTTCTATATGTGCAATATAATCGTGTGTGATCGGTTCTTTAGGTAAAAGCACTGCTAGCTGCCTGTACCCACGATTTCACAAACGGAGGCAGTTGGTACTACAAGATTTCGTCAAAACGTACCAAGGGAAAAGAGGTGAGTTCCCCAGATCTTCACATCTTTCAACAACAATGCTTGACTCTTTCCTGTTAATTTGAATAGGTTGAAGTCATTCCTTGGGTATTGAACGACAGCAACTACGTAAAGTCTTCCTCCCAGAAATTGGATCCACAGAAGACTGTGTTTGTAGGAGCACTCCACGGAATGTTGACCGCAGAAGGCCTTGCCAAGATAATGAACGATCTCTTCGAGGAAGTAATCTATGCAGGTAATCAACTAGATTACCAAAACTGATTACATTCTTGGTTACATCTTTTAAACTAGTTGAAATTTATTATTTACCTAATTCCACAATCCGTTCCTGCAGGCATCGACACCGACAAATACAAGTATCCGATCGGGTCGGCCAGGGTGACTTTTAACAGCACACGGTCTTACTTCAAAGCTATCACCGCTGCCTTCATAGAGATAAAAACTGCAAAGTTTACTAAGAAGGTACTATTCACCGTTGGAAGGAGTTTAAATTGCATCCGCGAAATTTGCATCTCTGCTAGGATATTTTATACAAACATGTCTTTTTCTGGTCACAGGTTCAAGTTGATCCCTATCTCGAGGATTCATTGTGTTCGGGATGCTCCGTTCAACAGGGACCATACTTCTGTCGCGAATTGGTAATTACATTTAACGCATACATCAATATCAGCGATTCTTTATGAGAATCTTATCTTTGATTGACCAATTTTCGCTTTTCAGATCTGCTTCAGATACTACTGTCGCAGCTGCTGGCAATGGCAGCACGCGATGGAGTCTATGAGATATCACGAGCCTCGTATGCGCAGTTCCAAGACCAATCAAGTTGTAGGACTATCCCCAGGGGTTGGAATGAATAACACAGGATCTCGCACGCCGAGCAGCCCAGCGATATAATAATAGCTGCCGAAGAAAACGTGTAATTATCTTCCAAGTTGATTTTTATTTTTTTTTTTTTACTTATTTTTTTTTTCTCTCTTATTCCTCTCCCCCCCCCCCCCCCCCCCCCCTCCCCCTGCCTTTTTCTTCGGACCAGAGTTATTTAAACGGACTTGATTGTGCCGATTATTTTCTATATGGTGCATATTCAGTTTTACCGTAGGGCTGCGGGCAGCTTGTCTGACCGATAATATCACGGCAGACATAAGCTGGTTGGCATAAAAGCAATTAGTTTTTGTTCATGGTATTATTATAGATAAATAAGTGATTAATATTTGTAACGAGTAATACGTTCAAGTTCCTATATAGATGATGCGCGATTATTATTAACGCATTTTGTTCGCTGAAACGAAAGATTTTTATTTAGTATGTTTATTTAGAGACTGGTTCTCTTGTTACCATTTTAACGAAGAGTATCGATGGTACGATATTAATTAAACACGTTTAGATTTTTGTGAAAATAATTATGTATTAGGGTTTACGTGCGCACCCCAGCCCCCTATTATTTGATTGAAAAATAATGCGGGCCCCGAAATCTTTTAGTGACAATATTTTTTACAAGATATAATGATGCTCGTGGTTTAAAACTACTACTAATTATTGTCATAATTAACCAACTTATAATTAGCACAATTGTTAATCTCTCGAACTTATTATTTTTTTTGTTTTTTTTTAATGAAATCACAAGAAAAGAAAAATACTATTACACGATGTTATAATTAATGAATTATTATTCTTTTAACGAGATTCAAATTATTAGACAAGTGCCATTGTTGATTTCGATGCCAGAGCTAGCTGTGGCATTAGTTGTTGAGATGTAGCGGCCACGTGCGTATCTCAAATAGTATAAAGCTATGCTATTTCTCGTTACCACCGAGGCCCGCAATCTGTTTTTTCTATTAGCGATAATTACTCATTGAAATTATTGCCTTCTGTTATAATTTTACATGAGATTGTACAGTGTAGGGGTGAAAACAATGATACGCCCACTGTAGCCATAACTTATATTGTTAATCGGAGCCAAAGCTGCTTGCCAGCGCTCACTGGACTGTTTAACTGTTGACGAAATGGAAAAGTACATGGTCTACGATTCTGGAGCGGATTGTAGTGAATTGATTCCGTTTTTATTTTTTGTTACCTTCATATGATGATCTTGCCTTTTTTTTTCTTGCAAATAGATTTCTCAACTCATGTTTTCTAATGTTTTGATACGATTTTGTTAAATGTATTAAATTCATATTTTGCAGATATTTAGTTGCTATTAATTTCCATACTTTTCATCTTATCCTGTATCTCATAATTGTGGTGGTGGTTCTCTATTTTATTTATTTATTTTCTCTCTATTTCCAATGATTTCCAATTTTACCCTTCGTTCATCGACAATAGTCGAGAAATTTCATTCCCTTGTTTATTTATTTATTTTTATTTTTATTTTTACTTTTGTTTGTCACTCATTCCGACAAACTATGCACCTAGCTTGACATGGTGCACGACGTGTGGATTGCAAGGGGATCGAACGAATCTCTTTGACAATGATTCAAGCAATAATTTTAGTCAAAGCTTTAATTGGATAAAAAGTACCAAAGCCTTACGCCGAGAAACATTGGCTTAAATTAAGAGTGTGTAAACGCGTAAAAATATTTCTCGTGTAAAATTTTTTTTCACCTTTTTTTTTATCTTTCTGTTTTTTTTTTGTTATTATTCTTCGGTATGTATGGTAAAACTTGAAACCAAACGACGAATTGGTGAACGACCAATCCTAGATTACTTTTGGTGCGAAAGATATAATCAGTATTACAAGGATAATAAATATATGCTAACGTAGACTATACTAATATATACCTAATAACGATACGATTGATGAATATAATAATATCCCAAAGTAAATTATTAAAGTATAATAATATTAAATATTAAATATATTATCTTATAGGGTATTAAAGCTTAAGTAACGTTAGCGGAAGAGCACTTTTGCAAATTGCGGGAGTTATTTGGGTTTTTATTTGGAAGCAATTTTCAATGAAATAATCTCAGCCGTATGTACGGAAATGTTTTTTATGTCGTGAATACATTTAGGTATGCTCGAAGATATATGGACTTCCTTGTTCAATTTCAAATCGAAGAACGTACACGTGGCAACAAAGATAGATAGAGAGAGAGAGAAAGAAAGAACGAGAGAAAATTGTCAGAGATTTGAATCAAAGTCGAAACGAGTGAAAATTTTAAAAAATTCTCTTTTATCAAGAAAAACAAAATACAAAAAAAAAAAAAAATAAAGAAAATATGTAGAAAAGTATTATTTACCAACTTTTAATGCGCCGTGCCTTTTAACGTAATCCGCGTAGGTTTTATCCCAATGTGTAAGACACAAATTAATTTTAAATAATACTTGAGACACGCAATACACAGGGTGATTGTTTAACAATGTTAGATAAAGACTGTTATCTAATCGTGTAACGTCGTTTGTCAAATTTTCTTGAACAAAACTTTTTAAGTAGGTCCAAGTACTTGTGGAAGGAAAAATATGTTTATTTCTTTCTTTCTTTTCTAAGTTTAAAAAAAAAAAATGAAAAGTGCCTGTATGATTGTTTCGTTTTTATTAACAATAATAACGTTTAAGTAGATATTTAATTTACATAATAATATTAACAACATTCTAATACCAATATGTACAATATAACATACGCATTAGTAACTTGCAAGACTTACATTACCCATTCCTATGAAAAGAAAAAAAGAACATTCATTGAAGCTTTATTCAGATATCAACAATTATACTTTATAACGCTTTAGCTTTTTCCCTTTGAAAAAGTATATCCTTGTCGAAGCCTAATCTGTAACGCAAACTAATTCGTTGGAAACAATAAAGAAGTGTTCTTAATTACTGATCCGACTCGTTTGATTACGCGTTACCAATCAGGCTAGATTTATTTTCACACATTATATCTGTATTCATTTACATTTTCATAAACTGATTACTTCTTAGCTGCCACATGTTTATGGAACATTTGATACATTGCTATAAGCGAGGAGACAGTCCCTAGGGCTCCGACGTGCCAAGGCTTGAATTTACCTCCCCATAGAATCCCAGGAGGCAAATAGCTTACGGCGTAGCTCAAGTCCAATATTAATCTCAGGCAAATCCACGATTCGTCACGCTGTTGTGTATTCAATAAACGCAGGGCTACCCTGTGGTTTTGATTGTTAAAATTCATTAGAAGAATATCTTCTGGGAAAAAATTCACTCATTTTCTTCCAGCAAAATGACCAGTGAACTCACCCGACGTCACATTGAGTCTTTTTCAAACAAGCCTTATGCTTTTGTAATTGATTTATCTTTCGTAACGATCTGAAACCACAAATAATAAATGATCAAGAAAGTCAGGACTCCGTATCAGACTATTAGTCATAACATTTGATGATTGAGAAGAATTGAGGAGAAATAATTTCTCTTTTCTCTCTCTTTGTAGAGATACAAATACTGGCTCAAAGTTTTGTTCTTTTGTCATGCGATTCTTACTTTACTAGAGAAAGGTAAAGAGAGATAAGCCAGCACCAAGTAGTAGCAGTGTCCAACGGCGCTACGTTTAGAGATACAATTTTCTTCTCTCCAGCCCAGCAGGTGTGTTCAATTGGGTAATAAATAATGTCGACTAAATTTTGTAAAAGATTTGCCCATCTGATAAGCCAGTCAGGTTCCTGGAATAAGAGAATAAAGGAAAGATGTCGTCATTTCATAGAAATTAATGCTGTTTCAAACTGATAATTTGAAAGAAAAATCAAAGAGTTCTGAATGAAATATGTAGCGAAGAATGACCCACCTCTCTGCCCCAACCATAGCTAATGACATAATCAAGCATGGGAATGTCGTCGAGGAGGCGCAAAATAACTCTACAACCGCTCATTTGGCTAGAAAAAATTTGCGACTTGACTGCAAAATCATTTGGAGTTGAAATTCCAGTTCCTAACTTTCCCAAGTACGACAATAACCTTAAAAACTTGTCCCTTCCTTGATAAGTCTCCAAGACTTTGGACACGGTGGTTAGATTCATGGTCTAAAACAAGTGGGTACATGCATCAAACATCAAACATTTGTTAACGCGATTTATTCTATACCTATATAAACCACCTTAGATTACAAGTGACAACAACAAGTAACAGTTGTCAATTACCGAAGAATTTCACGTACTGAACGAGAAGCTCGCAAATCTTATCGACGGGATATAATTGCTGACAAATTGACGTAATAGATTATCAAATTGATTATGAAAATGATCATGGACTCATTGCTAGTAATCTAGGTTAAATTTCTGAAACAGTGTTATTTCTTTTAAAATTCATCAATGCGTGAACGAATCTCGAACAGGTTGTAGAAAAAGACGAAGAATATGATTATTCAAATTCCCACTAATGAGATGCGACCAAGGACAGGTGCCACCAACGAAACGTCATTTTAATTATTTCATAACCCATCCTAACCCTAAACTTAGCCTAAAGATTCATCAAGTGCGATTGACAGATCTGCAATCCACATACTATACATATGACGGTCTTTGAACTCTTTTCGGTTGGGCAACGGTATGATTGGAATTTGTCCAGGAACGGAAGGAACGAGGAATCGGACAGAGTCCCCGAATCGCTGAAACGACGGAACGGGGCAATCCGAATATCAACCGAAAGATGGCGGCGCCGTCCGTGTGTCTACTATCCAGTAGCGTCGTGAGGTTCGCGGTTAAATGAGGGAGGGGTACTTTTTGTGCGCCGTGTAGTCGGTTGTGGTGAGACGTGATGACGTCAGACTTCAAGGCACAAGCCGTGAAGCCGTGTTTGAAGCCGAGAAGGGCGTGAAAGTGTGTTGTACTGGTCGTTTTATATCATTTATTTCATTATAACTATGTACAAATAGCGTGGTGTTTGAGTGATTTAATAATTATGTTCGGTGCTGTCTTTGTGTGATAGAAAACATGTTTCGTTGTATACCAATTTTCAAAGGGTGTAACAGGCAGGTGGAATACGTTGACAAGCGTCACTGCTCGTTGCCAAGTGTTCCCGAGGATATTCTACGTTATTCCCGTAGTTTGGAAGAATTGCTCCTAGACGCTAACCACATTCGAGACTTGCCGAAGGTACGGATATCAGAAAACAATTATCATTATGTGAAGTAAAATTCAGTCGAATGTAACGTGAAATCGAATATAAGAAAAAGGAATGGAAAAAAAAAAACACATTCAGTACCGACTCCACTACGATATCTAAACAATGTCAACGACAGGTTGACGAGTACGCGGTTCGCGGAACTATTCTTAACGACTATATCTCACGTATGCCATGGTTTTTATTTTATTGCAGAATTTTTTCCGTCTTCAAAGACTACGACGATTAGGATTGAGTGACAACGAGATACATCGCTTACCGCCGGATATTCAAAATTTCGAAAACCTCGTGGAGTTGGACGTATCAAGAAATGGTGAGTGTCGTTATTCCTCGTTTATTGTTGTCAATTTTTATTTTATCCCTCCTACTTTTTGACTCCTCCCCTCTTATATCTTTCTCCTTCATCTCTGAAATAACACTCTCCACCACCATTCATTCATCAATTTTCTTTTATTTCCGATTCAATTCGCCGGTTTTTACCTCATTTGATCTTTTTTACTCCGACCTCTTCTCGTCGTCGTAGTTTTTAAGCACCGATAATAACCGCTGCCTTGAAACGTGCATCAAATTCGTCCTATTCGATACGGACAAATAACAAAAGCGTCCATTACACGAGAGAGTCGGAAGCCGACTGGCACTGGCACTGGCCTAAATTGCTCCGTACGGTGTACTCGAGTCTCGATAGCCGAGCGGTAAATTTACGTTCTACTACACCGCAGGGACTTCTTATCTCCGTCATCTTCATCATCTTCAAACATTCGAAAGTTGAAACAGCGATAACCATGTTATCTATACGCATCTTACTCTATACCCGTGACTACTATAAGCTATACATTATTATAGCGCGAGATGACGAAATACACACTCGTATAAAAATACCCACCATAGGTATACGAGAAGGAAGATTCGTTCACCCGCGCGATCTATTCAACCGCATGGTATACCTGTGTATAGTAAAATAATCTCATATCTGTAGTTGAGATACTGCTTAACTCTATAACGGCGCTATATCTTCTTGGATACTTGATCTTTCTCTCTTGCGAGAGTGGCAAGTAAAGACAGTACAATCGTCTTTGATCTTCGTGCTTGTAAGACCGGAGTGAATCCATCATTACTTTATCATTCAATCAGATTAGATGGATTCCCAAGAGTCGTTGCTTCGCGAAAAGTAATGTAGGTATACGCGGAAGGAATAAACTTGCGTAGAATCTATTGCCTTCGTTGATAAGGTGTGGCGATCGCAAATATAGTCTTACGTAGATGTACTTTCCGCTAGTTTCGCATAATGTTTGAATCAAATTGTTTTTTCGCTACCGTCCAATAGAGTATAAACACATACGTCGTAGTAAGTAGTTGATACACATACGAAGGTCAGAAGCGTTGCTCGTTACAATCATCCTCAAAGAGTTTAGCGAATTTTTTGCTGCGACGAAGCGCGACCAGTAGCAATATAGCTGTGGCAATGAAATTTTGAGTTAATACTATACCTACTTATACCCAGGTTATAGAATTCTTCTATGCGTGTTATCACGAAGAACCGATTACTGCGACGTTTAATTACATTATACTGTACAAATCCGGGGCACAATTCTAGCTATATAGCTGTGTGACACATCGTTAAGAAATTTACGGATGCGATAGATTAGATAGAATAGATTTCGAATTTCTGCAGCCAATATTCAGCCGCTGTAGGAATTTACAGAGTTTCTGCAATATGAGATGAATTTTTTCTCTCATTTTATTCATTCTGTCTTGGTAATTATATACCCACATGGTGAATCTAAAACTCTGCTTTTCAACCCTGACATTTTTAAAGAGATAGATCACTGTGTAATCAATATTATCATGATTTAGCCCAAATTGATTGAAGAAATATGAAACTTTCGGAACTTGTCAACTATCGCGTTGATTATGCCAACACAAACCCAGAGGCTATTAGCGACGTCAACATTAACACGTGTATACATGGGTAGGCACACATAGATTGCTTATATATATGTGTGTGTGTGGCATAGCTATATATTATAAAAAGTAGGAAAACGGCAAAGAAAAGAGAAAAAAAAAACTTGACCGATTTTGACGGCGCGGTGTTTACCTCCAAACAAACATTAAGACATCCGGGAAACGTCCGAAAAAAAAGAGGGATTTATTTTCTCGCCTTTTGCCTTTTGCTTTGACGTCGGTGGGCCGAGAAACGAGGATCCCAGGGCCTCGGCTCAACGCGGTTACGGAATCTGTTTCGCACCTCCAGCCCCTGGCTAAGAGAATAATTCAACCCTAAAAATTGGTGGTTCTTAACCAACCGATAAAAATCTGTTGAAAAATAGCTAGAGCGAAAAGAAAGCTAGAAATACCGCGTCGGTGTTATAACGAGGCGTTCTTTATATATCGCTGCACATGCATACGTATACGTCTAATTACTGCAAGGTTGGAATGACGAAAAAATTTATTTTTAATATTCATTTATTGATTTCTTTTACCATACGTTATACGTTTTAACGCCAATTGAATCGCCTAATTCGAAATGTCTAAATTCTCTTTTCATTCGCATCGCCACATCCTGCAGTGCAGTGAATTGCGTTCATTTGCGATGAAGTTTATATCGTCGTCGGCTTCTTGTTAACAATTGCCAATTAGCAACTCTATAACGTGGTACATGAAAAATGAAAATAAATTGCCGGTCTTTATTACACGTCGATTGTCGATGTATCAGAATTCATAGTTGATCCCTCCTTCCTGTTCCATTTCTCCTCCTATTTTTTTCCTTGCCTCTAGGTACACGGTCTCCTTGCGATATCACAACAAGTAGCTTTTTTTTTTTCCTTTATCGTCAATCTTGCCGTTCTACTTTGCCTTGAATCATTACTCCACTCGCTCTCGACACAATCGGTCTATCGGTCGTTCGTCGACGAAGTAATGTAGTAGGATGAAGGGAGAGAGAGAAAAACGGTTCACAATCAGTTATACTCGAGCTCAATCGTTACAGTTATTTATATCAGGGTGGTCCTGAATTCGATCATAATCAAATCTCGATACTGCCAAAACGTCTTAAAATATATGAAAAAAAAAAAAAAAAAAATTTACTCAAAACCTCAGGTCTCTATCTCAATTCTGATGAAAAAATGCCAATTTTGAGATGGGTTTGAATAATCATTTGAAAATTAACGGTTGAAGAGAAAAATCTGAAAAAAATTCAACAGTGCTTTTTTGAGATCGTAGAATCGTATGAAAAAGTCGTGAGGTGAATCGGAAATAGCGAGGGAAAATCATTCGTCGAGTTGACATGGAATTTCGTCAGGGTGATATGTTAACACGGTTTTTAAACGTTTCTTCATATTTTACGTATTGTACAATGTATAACATCGGCACGTATAGTATACTTCGAGCTGCTCTATCTTAAAACATCGGTTAAACGTATACGTAACATCTATAATATTATTAACGACGCAGGCTTAACGCATTCCTCCTCAATTAATTAAACGAAACTTACGATTACAGTCACGTTTATTATATAGTATACGTAAGCACCTACGTACTCCGACTGCAGTGGGTATGGGACGGAAAAAATATTCGTATATACTATTTTTCTAGGATTAAAGACGAAAAAAAAAAAAAAACTGATAGATCTTCGATTAAAACAATATTAAGACTGTAAGCAGTTCTGTTCGATGTCGTGAGCTGAAAAAAAAAAAAAAAAAAAAATTCAATGATTCTATGACTCACTTTTTTTTCATAGACAGATTGACCGAAAAAATTTCCTCGATTTAATTTTTTGAAGCAAAATTGAGCCAACAATCGAATGTCGGAAAAAAATCGTAAGATCCCATGTTATATGAACGAGAACCTTCAAGCCTCTTTAGGCACCTGTTAGAATTTTTTTTGAAATCTAATATTTGAGGACAATTTTTTTGATTTTTTGTCTGAGGGTTGCCACGCTTCACTCCTCAATTTGGTGTTTAAGAACCACCCTAATGTATAATGTGCGTGTATTTGAATACCTCCTACGCTGATCATCCCGGAGGTTTCCGAACCGCTCGCGTAGCTATGAGACTGCTGAATACTATTTAACTCGATCGAACTGTAAATATTTATACTCGATGGCATACCAAGTAGACGAGGAACTAGTGAATTACTGACGTGGCGGCATAGCAGCAGCAACAGTACCTATAAGCTAGTGTGTTATTGCAGTAGGATATTACATATCCTACATATATTACTCCGATTCGCGTGTACATATGTATGCTATATACATATAGGTCGCACCTCTAACGTCGACGATATCACATGTACCTGTATTATATTAATAATTAAGTATCCATCTATAGTCATCTAGTACCTACATAGATAACATACCTTATTGTACGAAAAGAAAATTTCAACACTTCCTGTCGACTGGATATAATATTCTGCGCATCCGAGGGCCAGCTAACGTCTTTTTCGTTTTTATACCCGTAGAATATTAATGTATAGAAAAACGGATCGTATAATACGATCGATTGTCTTATAACAGTTTGAATGAATTTACAGGAAGTACGATAGTTGATTAGTAAATTGAGAAAAAACAAATAATAGTAAAATATGATTCAACGTTATGAATCATACGTAATTAGTCGTGAATTAGCTCGTATACCTATATGCATAGGAGTTGATAACTTGGCTTTCTGCAACAGGTTTCGGTTCAGGTAACTTGTCCTTTGATTAACGGATCGCTTCGAGACCGGATTGTTGTACCGCACTGCACGCGAGTACATCAGAAGAGGAACAGGCTTTTATACTCGGATGAAATAATCCACTAACCATACCATACTAGTTCGATTCCGCGCAGTTTTGATGCGATAAAATCGAAGATCATATCGAGTAACAATTATCATATGATACAACACGCTCCGATGCACGATGCTGTGAAAAATAAATCACACACATTATAGGCATTTTTCTCGCGAGTCTCTGGTATAGGTATACCAAAGGGTTCCAATTTATAGTTTGATTGACACACACTATTATTCTGGTACACTTTGGTACCTGTACCAGAGGTTCGCGAAAAAATGCCTTATATGCGATGTATATACTTATGTATATCAACGAATAACGATATATTGATATCGACAGAATGAATTTATTAAAACGACAAGACACTTTCGAAAATTACTTACGATTATAGTAAAGAGAAGAAAAAAAATAAAAACTCATTGTTGCCGGAAACATACGGATGGACTCCATCCGGTTTTATTTTATTTCATTTCATTTTATGTTCTGCCTGTTATTCTCCTCTAGTGGCCGGCGGAAACCCAGCTTGATAAAATTATTAGAATCGTTATTGTGGAGCAGAAAATACATCCTTTTATAGCTCACATCGAACAATGTATTTATTTATTAGAATTTATTCTTTATATACTATAGCCACGAATCGATCATCCTTCGATCACTCGACCGCGGGATAATATTTGATATTATAACTCTACAAATGAACTGGATACTTTATAAGTTTTCATTTCTTTTCTATTTCTTTTTTTTTTTTCTTTTTTTCGTTATCACCGTTGCAGTGGAGATACACAAACGGACACCTAATATACATATCTATTTTTGAGAGTGACGTAGTCGCATAGACTGACCCGAGTTGAACTTACTGTTAGAAAGGCAGAAATTCAGGGTGAAGGACGACTGCATCGCGAGTAGTAGAGTTCTCGCATCTTCAGATACACAATACTATACCACATAACACCCGAATAACACCTACCATCGCGATCTGTATATTAACAGTACAATCTATTCGTTTTACTGTATACGAGGACCAAGGATGTTTTCCCAAAAACGGAACGAAAACGAAAGTAATGATTAATGATAGAACGAAATAAAAACAATTTTGTTTTTCTTCTAGTCTTGCAATAATCACTGAAAAGATGCTAGTTGTGATAGCCCCTTCTTCGAATACTATTCCTTCTTGCGTAAATTCTACTATAACATATGGTAATCAGTTGGAGTAAAGTAATTTATGGATTTCTATGGAGCATAGAGTATTATACAATCGCACAAACTCATACACCTATTATGCTATACACACGTGATGCATACAGGAGGAATTATGGTGTCGGTGTTTCTTGGACTTTGTATAACTACAGGAGCCCTCAGGGGACTTTCAAACAATTTCGTATACCATCAAATATATGAGTAACAGGCGAATTGTGTAAACATTTGTAAATATAGTAGAGATTCCAATAATAGTCATCCGTCTACTTAAAGTATATGCAATATTTATTTGCCCAACGATTCGCTGTAATAACGTTTCTATACATACTACAATGTCAATATACCATGCATAGGTATGTATGTAAAATATATGAGAGAGACATATTGTTCAACGATCAAGTGATAGAAATTGGTAAAATTGTATAAATGAAATCGGTCCACAGCATCGTTAATGAGACTATGATTATCGTTCTGTTACAGACATACCAGACATTCCTGAGAACATCAAGAATTTGCGAGCTCTACAGGTGGCTGATTTTAGCAGCAATCCCATACCCAGGTATACGGTGGAAAATTTGAAATCAATTCAAAGGAAACTGTATAGGATTATACCCTCTTCTATTTCACATTCATAAATCACATATTTTCGTGTATGATATGAATTTCAGAATAGATTTTCTTCACAATAAAATATTACTTTCAGATTACCAGCTGGGTTTGTACAGCTGAGAAGTCTCACTGTTTTGGGTCTAAATGATATGTCACTGACGAACTTGCCGCCAGATTTTGGGAGGTATTGTCATGCATATAATATACCCTCCCTTTTTTTAGAACCTCATGAGAAAACATTAAACATTGAGAATGTATAGGCAAGGTATTAACACTTTGTCTGCTGAATTATAACGATAATATTTACACAGTCTAGAAGCGCTACAATCCCTGGAGTTGAGAGAGAATTTGCTCAAATCACTGCCAGAATCACTATCCCAGTTATCTAAACTCGAACGACTAGATCTTGGAGACAATGAGATCGAGGAACTGGTAAGCCTATAGAGAGTCTTTGTTTTATAATATGATCAAAGATTTTAGCGAACAGTTACGCAATGGAACAATATTTGTTAGCCAGTACACATAGGAAAACTGCCAGCGCTGCAAGAGTTGTGGCTAGATCACAATCAGCTTCAGCATTTGCCACCTGAAATAGGAGAATTGACCACTCTGGCTTGCCTCGATGTCTCAGAAAACAGATTGGAAGATCTTCCGGAGGAAATTGGCGGCCTTCGATCACTTACCGATCTTCACCTATCCCAGAATGTCATCGAAAAATTACCCGACGGGCTGGGGGAACTGAAAAAACTAACAATCTTAAAAGTAGATCAGAACAGGTTGTCTGCTCTCAACCACAACATTGGCAGGTACATAATCCGTGCGGTTATTTTCATTTATAATTGTTCTGTGTCATACGAAATCTTAGATAATAATAACCGCTGTGATATTTATTTAGATGTGAAAATCTTCAGGAGTTGATCTTGACTGAAAATTTTCTACTGGAATTGCCCGTGTCTATCGGAAACCTGCTAAACCTGAATAATTTAAACGTGGATAGAAATAGCCTGCAATCTCTTCCTACAGAAATCGGTAAACAGATTTTGCTATGCCTTGGAATCTGGATGTCTCTGATCTACTCAAATAATATCCAGTATTTTTATTTACGAATTTATTTTCTGATTGCAGGTAATTTACTGAAATTAGGTGTCCTCTCCTTGCGTGATAACAAACTGCAATATCTTCCTACCGAAGTTGGTCAATGCACCGCTCTTCACGTCTTAGATGTGTCCGGCAACAGGTATTCACTCGTTTAGTATTCAACCTTTAGCTGTGCGATAATGTATGTTCAATTTATAGAATATGATAGCGGCCGGAAGGAAATGCCTTTTGTATTTTATTCTCTTCTTATACAAAATTAGAGATAGGCCTTTGGTTGATTCATGCGATATTTAACAGGCTGCAGTACTTGCCTTACTCGTTAATCAACTTGAATCTAAAAGCGGTTTGGTTGAGCGAAAACCAGGCACAACCAATGCTGACATTCCAAACAGACATCGATGAGGAAACACAGCAGGAAGTACTAACGTGCTTTCTTTTACCGCAACTAGAATATCATCCTGACAATCAGCATGGTAAGTTGGTCGAGATTGGTTAAGCTAATTCTACTGCAGCAATTAATTACCTAAAGGTGTTTTTCATCTTACCTTATTTTTAGACAGGGACAGATTGGGAATGTTGGCCGGCATCAGAGATGCAATCGAAGGTGAAGAGATGAGGGAGATTGGAAGCAGCGATGACGAAGGCTGGCAAGAGAGGGAAGCTTCGCGTACACACTCTGTCAAATTTACAGACGAAGCTCCAGAGGCTGATAAGGAGGTGAGCAGACCGCTTCTTGATGGAACTACGCTTTCCTTTTCATTTTTAGTCCAGGCCATGAGGTTTATCTTTTGCCTGCGAAGAACTGGCTCTTACAGCCCTCACTGACATTAAACAGTCTAACTTTGCATACACCAAAAACTAGTCGATGAAACTTGTTGGCTTGGAAACAATTTCAGTACAAATCAGACTCATGGTTGACTGTATTTATTACATCGATTGTAGAGCCTGGAGAGGACATAAAATTTGCATGATAAGGATTGGTACGGAGTAGGTTTTCCTTTTTCATTTGGCTATAAGATGGTGTATTCTATTCTTGCATGAACTTTACAGGTGTGAATTCATATCTGAGCACTGTCTTTTATTATTAGTACTATCGACACTGTGATTTTGTCATCAGTATTATTAGGAATGCCTAGAAAATAATGAAACCAAATACAATATAGATGCCATATATTATTTAGTGAAATATTATTTCAAATTTTACCAAGTGAAATTTTAGTTTTCCTCAAGAGTTTATGTGAATATATGTATATAGCTTTACAGCGCAACTAAATATAACTATCCTAGTTATATGCATATTTATTATTTGTGTAAAAAAAAAAAGATTGTACATCACATAATCTACAGGAAATGTTCTTCCCAAAGCCTTGTAGGTTACTCTTTGATTACTGACCAACTAGCATCGATTTATCCATCCATATTTCGTCAATGTATTCGATTCATGGTAAATGGTCATATACTTATTTAGTTATCTATAGTATTTAAATTAATATCAAACTAACTCTATTTTCGTCCACAATCGGAGTGTGTATTCATCTCTACTAGAAGTTTATTAAATTTTAATAAATAGAATTTAATTTATTTCGTTCATTTTTTTTTTTCTAACAAATTATTTCTGTTGTTATGTATTGGCTACTTAATAAGAGATGCCAACGGCAAACCTTGTATGTATGTTCATACCTAGCAACCCAGTGATTATTCTATCACTTCTTATATTTGGAATTACGTTTATAATTACCTAGAACTCAAGATTTATTGTCCCAGGGGCATCAAACTTCTACTCAAAGATAATGATTAACAATACAATGTTTCACAGGCTTAAATTTGTCACTTATGTTCACCAGTCACATTAGATGCACAGTATAGAAATATTTTCACCACAAAAGAACTATCGTCATGGCAGAAGATATAGTCCCGTGCATCTGACGCATCTAGTGAATTATCAGCATATAAACATCACTTTACTAAATACTGTATGGTGTATAAGTATTATTTGTTACCTCTGTATTATCGCTTTCGGTTATTGTCGCTGATTATTTTTAATTCTCACTCTATTAAGTTTCATGAAATTCATGTTTAACTTGGTCACAAGGTTTCAAATATCGCTTTACTATCATCTCAGATATTCTATGCTTTCATAGATGTTTGCTGTAAATCTTTTTATGACACATAACTTTACATTCTTTATTCCAGACACCATTTGTACGTCAGAATACACCACATCCTAAGGAACTGAAGGCCAAAGCTCACAAGTTGTTTAGTAAAGGAAAGAATGATAGCCGTTCTGGATCGACCGACGAGCAGGTAATTCATATCTTCTTTTTTCTTTGATAGTAAAATATGCAGTAATTTTTTACAAATTCTCTTTGTCATTCAGGATGTCTCCCAGACTTTTGGTTTGGACAAAATCGAACCCGAATTACCAATCAAGGAAACAGAAGCTGATAACTTCATATCTGCTGAACGAGAACAACAATCTTTACAAAATTACGAAGGAGTGACAAAAATTGGTCCTAAGTTTTCCGTTCCTGAAACACTAGGCAAAAGTCATGACGTTTCGATACCAAACGAACCCGTCGCTCTTCCTCTCCAGCATTCTTCGGATGTAATTACACCAAAGGTGAATATCAACAAGCTCTTTTATTTAAGACCATGTACTTTTCTCCATTTGCTCTTAAAGCTGGGGAAACAGGAAGCAGCAAGCAGCAATCGAGTCGCTTTCAATTGTATTACAGGATGTGGAAATAGAGAGGACATTGCCTGCTGCTGGAGCCAGAGATGAGGATTCAGAGGGTGAAGATGTGCAAAGGCACGTTGAATTTTCGGTAACAGAAGATTCAAATAACGAAGAAAGCATAGGGGAGACGGGTAGACCTAACAGACTTCATCGTCGAGACACCCCCCATCATTTAAAAAATAAACGAATTCACACAACTATTGATAAGGACAAAGTTGCTTCCATAATTGCACAGGTGAGCTTGGCCATCGCGAAGTGTTAGCCGAGAGATTTCCTATATTTCCTTCTATGCGTTATCGCTTGAAACTGCATCACGCAAATCATTACTCGATTTTTCAAATCAATTTCATGTTGGGCTAGGCATTGATGAAGAAAGGGGATGACCTGCCAGTATCACCTTTGCCTCCAATCGACTCCGCAGAAGACCAGCCTTGTCCAGGTGTGTTAAAGAAATTTGATACAAGTGGGATAAATATTTTTGATATAATTTCTGATTCCCTAATATTGATTTACGTATGTTATGTGCCCCAGATTTCAGGGGCACATTTAACGAAGAGATATTTCTTGATTTTTAATCGTAAGCAAGGTGTAATAGGCTTGTCGATTACTTTTAAGTTGAGGTTGGGCTTCAAACGCATTATCTCTGGCTTGACTGACACCATTCTATCTGTATTACATACCTGATTCTGTTCTACTGGGTGGGGATTGTCCGCGATATGATATCTTGTACTAGTACACAAGCTTATCAACTCTGATTAATCTGTCTGAAATGGTGTGCTGTGCGAGCGCTTGAAGAATATGTTGTTCTTAAAGAGAAACGCTAAAGAGGAATAGAGTGTGGCTGAAAATTAAGTGGTTGTGGCTATCAAGTTAAAAAGTTTATAAACTTTATTTAAACGTCAATATGCCTCGAAAATTTAAAGTATTTACAAGAAAGAAAAGCAAAAAAAGTAATTAAACACTCACAGTTATCCAATCAAATGAATCATCCACCCTGTTGCATCACATCAAATATTCGTTACCTGTGATTTAGCCTTTTTATTCATTCTTATTTGGTGGTAAAATTCTATAATTTCCTCAGAACAAACTCGTGACCATATACCACCTGCTCATATCTTGATAATGTTATCAAAACTACTCATTGATACTACGAAAACTTCATTTATCACTCTACATATAATATTGATTTATTTCTAAACCTTGGGTTTATTTGAAGCATGACTCAAAATTAGTTTAACTTCCTTAAATCTCCAAATTTAAAGTCAAATTTGAGGATGATTCCACGCTGCTATATAAAGTACAATAGAACCGTATTGTTAGTGTTATTTTTCATTGAGAAAACAGCTCCCACTCTACAATTAGTACTTTATGTCCCGTCTCTGAGTGTGATGTAAAATTAACACCGTTACTTACAGATGCAATATCAGATGCAGAACCATCGATAGAAGTGCGCGAAGAACAGTATGAAATTCATATAGAAAGAACAACAGGCGGGCTAGGCTTATCCATAGCTGGTGGTATCGGATCAACTCCCTTCAAGGGGGATGACGAAGGAATTTTCATCTCACGAGTAACAGATGGTAAACTTATTTCATATCCACAACATTAATAATGATTAGAATGGCTCTACAAATTATAATTCAGGTACGAAAAATGACTCGGTGAAGTGAGACTGTAAACAATACTCTTTTTCCAGGCGGACCTGCAGATTTAGCTGGCCTCAGAGTGGGGGATAAAGTGATTGCAGTTAACGGTGTGTCAGTAGTTAATGTGGATCACTATGACGCTGTTGAAGTTTTGAAGGCCTGTGGCCGTGTTTTGGTTTTAGTAGTTCTCAGAGAGGTCACTAGAATCATACCGCCATCAGAACAGGTGAGATTACTTAACTTTCCTTAAGAAATACCACTCAGTTCTCATTGTTATCTTACTACACGCATATTTATACACTTTCTTGTATGTCCCGTAGGCTTCCACAAGGAAAGACTCGGTGTGTTCAAGTTTGAGCACTAGCCGAGCTCCTAGTGCAACGTCTTACGTATCATCAACTGCTCTCTCCCACAATCTTGAGAACGGAGAGAGTCAGGTAACACCTCACGAAACTCCAAAGGTAAAATTATAACATATCTTGGCTGTTATTATTCAATTATTAACTTCAATAGATATCGTAAATAATTGACTAACTCCTTGTAGGTGAAAAAGATTCCTGAGCCTATACCAGCTGCCAGAGCGAGCGACGAACCTATGATGCCTGTGTTGGTACATACTACCTTAATTCGGGACCAGAATGGCTTAGGTTTCAGTATTGCTGGTGGTAAAAGCTCTCCATCCTTCAAGGACAACACAGACGTAAGTTACCTGGTGTGGAGAGGTTGAGAATTGATGATATGCGACAGGAATCTCTATTCGAATACTTATATATTAATTCTGTTGATCCTGCAGGCGATATTCATATCAAGAATAACGGATGGTGGAGTCGCGCAAAAAGACGGAAAATTATTGGTCGGCGATAAAGTTATATCGGTAATGATCGACGCTTATTCTAAATTGACCCATGAAGGAACGCTAATTACCACAAATGAAAACAGACACTCAATCCAGACATTATGACTTTTAGATAAACGGCGTTGAAATGACGGGAGCAAAGCACGAACAAGCTGTGGGCATGCTTACGGGCTTGGAGAGGTTCGTTCGACTGGTTGTTGAACGCGAGATACCATTCTCCCAGGCAAATCCAGCCAATTCTTTAACTCCGTCCGAGAAGTCTCCCCGTGTTATTGGAGCGCCGCGTCCTTACACTGGACTTTATAATGCCAATAGTTATATGGCGAATAGACCGGGCTACCCGGGTTATCGCCGCTCTTTGGATGCGGATAAGAATCTATCGCCAAGCCCGACATCGAAAACACCGCCACCAACAAAGGGCGAAGTAATCAATGGAGCTTCTAAAATGAATGGAGTTACTGATAGTGTAAACCCACTAAGAAATGCCACACCAACGACGTCGACTGGCACTAATAACCCAAGTCAGCCACAACCACAGCCAGCGCCGAGGTATAGCGTTTCTCAAACAGCATCCGTTGCTGTTCCTGCGCCAGCTGTTGAGACAGAATCTAGATCGGCATCACCACAGGAGGATATACAGGTACCGAAGCCAATCACCAACGAGGAATTTCAGGCCATGATCCCTGCTCATTTCCTACGACCTCCGACATCCTCGCCCTCGCCAGACTCCCACCAGGGCCCCGTCGTCACAGTGACTATCAAGCAACCCGATAACCTCCCACGGGATATTAACTTCCCCCCGGCGCCAACCAACATTGGCAAAGTTACCGAGACCATCACTAAGAGCACTCTTACCGAGACTGTGGTCACTAGAGTCACGGACAACGAGCTGGTTCAGCCAGTTATCATTGAGGTATGTGCCGCATAGACACCAGCATGCAGTTTTCACCTTAACTATACAGATAGCGGAAATACATTATAGTTATATTATACATTCTGTGTATAATATCGCACCATTCAAATACACGTATACTATACAATGCTGCTCTAACACAAACAGTTGCCGATGCGTTATGATCGAGTTTGCTTCAAGCCAACCGGAATACAGAAAATAGAAAAATTGGTTTCAACTCATTCACTCGAGTATAGAATATCTATACACATATGCACGATGAAACAAAATCCTTGTTGAGAACAGGGCGAAAAGTTCGAATTGCGTGTCGTAAAACATAGTGAGAATATAATATCTACGTGTACTACTAGTAGAAAAAAGGTGACATTCGTTTAGAACAAGTTGGCGTTATGTCAATTAAATATTTGACGAATAAATGTTATGGTAGGTTTAGTCGACGGAGACAAGAACTTTCATTACGACGAATTTGAAAAGTTATAGTCGTACAACAATTCGGAAGAGAATATGTGCGGTAAGTTTATAGTTTTGTGAAAATGTGCATTGGTATTAGACGTATTTGAATATCATTTGAAACTACATCTGATGGCGAATGTTATTGTTTTACAATTAATGCTCTTTCTAACTTCTAAATTAGTCGAGATACATTCATCTGTCACACGTGAATTACACTAATTAGATCAGAGACGCGTATGATGGCGCATGCTGCATGCATAAAATGTTTACAATAATTCAAAACGTTACAAATCTATTGAAATTTGCAATAGAATTTTACTTTCGTTGAAAATTTCGTGATGATACAAGAAATTGTGTTACTATTTCTGCACCCTATTCAACTTCAACATTCATTTTTGTTCGAGTAAAACTCGGAGAATCTCATAGTTGCGTCGGTGAAACCGATTGCTTTCTTTTCTTCGCACGAATTATAGAGTCCGGAATTATCCGAGGATAAATTCAATACATTTAGGCTTATTTACCTTTTGCCAAATCTTTATTCCAGGCTAATGAATTCATTCACTGCGTGAAGTATTTTTTTTTTCTTGCTAACGTAGTTTTACTCCATAGCCACTGTAACAGTTACGTAATCATTTGATGTATTAATCGAAATAACGCATGGGCAATATTCCCTAGTTAATCGTAGAAGTACAATGGTGAAATTTTAAAACTGGTGTCACTACTATTTAAAATGCAACTAATGCACGTGTTTCATGCATACATACATACCGGGGTATATAGCAAAGTTGTTGGAACAATATTTCATATGCATCAATGACTAATTTTCCACTTGTCTTTTTGGTTTGGCTGAAGATTTGCTTTAATTATGATTAGTTGTACCAATTATTGATTGAGTCACAAACACAAAAGTTTTCTCACTTGTTTGCCCCAAATGAATTGAACATTTAGGATTGCTTTTCAACTGCTGACCAAACTATTTGATTTTTATTAATGAATTTTCGAAAGATACTTAGACCATTTTCTGTGTCAAATTATCACGAAGCTGGGTATTATCTGAATCACTTGCAAATCTTTCTAGAATCAATTCTACAAAGAAAGTACATTATGTATGAGACCATGTGATCATTTTCTTAAAACGTTATGTTACCTCTAATCATCGTTTGTAGTATAGTAGTTCTTACAGCATACTTCAATGGTTTTAAGATTAACTTATCTTGACTATAATTACCTCTAATTGTAAGACTTTCTATATAGAAACAAGTAACGTAGGTATGAGTTGAAAATTAATTTGTAGGAATAACAGACACAATACGTATTCACCATCAGAAACAAATTAAAATACAAAATTATGACCAATTAGGCTTATAGACTGAGCCAGCAAAACGTTGTTCAGACAATGATCAATTTCAGATTCCAGTCAAACTTAGAGTCTGAAATTTGGGTCAAATATTATTAGAGATCAAATTTGATATCGTTTCTACAAGTTTAAAGTTTGGGAAAAAGTAACTACCGAAGAGTTTGCATAGCTTTAGATTCCTCGTGTGAAAATCTTATACCTTTGGTTTTCATTGTAACTGTAACGTAATGTTGCATTTAGATTTTTCTTAGAGTTTTCAATTCAATTACTTCCTATCTACCTAATATTATCTGCTCTATGGCGAATCGTTTTTGATAATGTCTGGCTTCGACGTTTGCTTGCTCAAAAATTGAGGCCTTATATTCTGGCATGGAAGTAGGTAAGTATTGTTACATTATTTGAAAATTATTGGATCTCATTCGGAACTAAGAAATCTCCCAAGACAAGCGTCATACAGTGAAGTAGGTGATTGATGAATATGAAATAAAAAGATTGGAATCTCTTGACCTGAGACAAGTTTTATGCTGTAGTGGACACCACAGTGAGATGAACTATTCGTTATGATTTAAATGATGATTGGTAATACATTTTGGATTATAGCTCACAGTTCATTTTAACTTGGTCTCTCGCTACTTTTTCGGGGAGATTTCTTGTAACTTTTTTCTGATTTTTCCACGCAATACTCTATTATCAACAGCAACATTCATGTGTCATATCATGATTACACATCTTGAATTAAACAATCAAATATCACGAGCATTCATTTCAAATTCAGTTCAAACATCATTTCCACATAGTACAACAGTCTATGATGAAGATAAAACGATTATGACATGATTTATAGACATGCTAGAACTAAATGATAGCGTTTTCCCTGTTTAGATTCTTCGGCAAAGCCACGCTTTCACTTTCCATTTAAACATCACAATTGCAGAATGGGCTGTTTCATTTACTGAACAAACAACTTTGGATTAAGATGCCTAATTTCATGCCACCTTGCAAATTCGAACGTTAATGTATCATTATCAATGTATCATTATCTTGCTCATTCCATAAACTAACTTTTAATTAAACTTCCGATAGACAACTTATAGGCTCTCTGACCAATTTGGATGATTGATTTTGGTAAGTGATTCAGCCCTAAGAAGATTTACCTTGCTGATGCTTGCTGCTTCTTCTTGGAGTTATAGCCTCTGCCTATAATTGCACTAAATTCCTAAATTGCTGAAACTTTTGATCCTCCTCACCTGCCCTTCTCCTCCAGTCCCAAAACTGGCCACTACTCTGTTTGAAATTGATTTGTATCGTAGTTTTTCCCCACAATTCCATTAAATACAAACCGATCCCTTTTCGTGTAAATAATTGTAAGAATAACTCTTATTCTTTTGATACACCTTACTAATTACCAATTGTCCAGGACGTGGAGCTGGCAAAAGAAGGATCCCTTGGGTTTAGTATTATTGGCGGAACGGACCACTCGTGCACGCCGTTCGGAGTTAAAAAGCCTGGAATTTTTATATCTCACGTAAGGCATCAAGGATTTTTATTAGATAAAAATTAGTACCCAATAGTTATGTGGATGAATACCAAACACAACAAAGTGTGCAACATTTTTTAGTTCAAACTGAAAGTAAATCTTAGCTGAATTATTTAACAATACTTCAAATGGATTATCTCTCAGGTGGTACCTGATGGCATAGCAGCAAAGTCGGGAAAGCTGAGAATGGGCGATAGGATATTAAAAGTAAATGGGACTGATGTAACGAATGCGACGCACCAGGAAGCTGTGATGGAGCTTTTGCGGCCTGGTGATTCTATCACGCTTACCATCCAGCACGATCCACTGCCAGATAGTTATCAGGTGAGTGATATGTTGTACCTCTGAATCGCAATCCATAACAATGAAAGCAAATGAGCTTCGTATCTTGCTTACAAACACAGTAAAGGATAATAATTTTGAAGTGTCACCACGCGTTATATCGCCCCAGTCAAAAGAGCTATGCTTGTATGTTAAAACTGATCTCTATATAAGGCGCATTTATTTGTTTTTTTTCTTCTTTTATTTGCAAATCTTGACGCTTGCCAAACAACTATCTATTTCGTCATATTCTTTAATCTTTGTTCACTCTTATCCTCCACCACATACATACATTACCACAAGCTGTTCTTGTCGGATAATACCAAAGTAAAACGGAACTGTTCAAGTAAATTCTACCAGACCACTTGAAAAAAAAAACTATTTTATTTTACCGCAGTCGTCGGACTGGATCACACAAAGTTCTTTTTAATCTCTTGCCACAGCTTTCTAACTATATGTCATATCATATCATTTATTTCACAAGCTGGTCGAAATAGAGTACATTCCAGTGACAGTAAGTAAAGTGACGTTAAGACGTGTTTAATGTTCTGCTGTTTCCTTTCCATCAAATAAATATTGCATAGAAATAGATGCCAAGGTGTTTGCATGTTGTGTGCCACAGAATTTCGCTATCTTCGTCAATCTTGGACTATTTCCTATACCTTTTAATACTCTGAAATCGTTTTCTCTGAATCCCAGGTATATTGTGTTAAAAATTCCAACAGAATTCCAATTGAATTGTGAAAAATATTCTTCCCACAGATTTATTATGTTCAGATTGCGAGAGTTGATTGAATTTTTTAAAATCCCAAATTTGTATCAATTTTCTCGTCCTTTAAACTCGACTTTAACACAAAAAGTTTTTAATATTTTTTCAGGAATTGACAATAGTAAAAGAACCAGGAGAAAAACTTGGTATGCATATAAAAGGTGGCTTGAGAGGACAGCGGGGAAACCCTCTGGATCATACGGACGAAGGTGTATTTATTTCGAAGATAAACTCCGGTGGTGCTGCCAGAAGAGATGCCAGGCTAAAGGTACATAATGGAAAAGTTTTATATATAACGGAAGCTAAGTATGTGATGTCTGATACAAAATATTTTATGTCTATCAATTTGTGGTCCAGGTTGGAATGAGATTACTGGAAGTCAACGGTACCTCATTGCTGGGCGCGACGCATCAAGAAGCAGTTAACATTCTGCGGTGTTCAGGAAACACGATAACTTTAGTTGTTTGTAAAGGATATGACAAAAACGACTTAGAACAGTCATTGCATATGTCCGGAGGCCGGGATTCAAAGCAGTCAAGAGCGTCTCGAGAATTCAAGGACTCGACAACTGACGAAATAAAGTCCCTGTCGCAGAGCGTATCTAGTTTAGATCGTGACGACGAAGACACAGCCACCATTCGACAAGAGCAAGAAATGAAAGCTGAATTAGTTGCTTGGGAACAAGAAGAACGAGAACGAGCTCTTCTGGAGTATAGAGAAAAGTCCACACCTGAGAAGGTAATTTTGTCTTTTCCCTCACCACATTGGCCAAGTTCCTATTATTATTATTAATTTACAGACATTGTAATTTCGTCTGCTATTGTTGCAAACAGGTATTGGACGTCGTGAGAGCAGCTGAATCTTTGGTAAACAAGCCAAACAGTCCGGTTGATATGCTCGTACCTCCCAAATCTCCGGGTGGTACAAAGGACCTAAAAACAACCACCATTGTCATGACCAAGCACACCTTAGCCCCCCAGAATCCCACAGTGAGTACAAAGCTTCTCTTTTAAATCGTAGAGTATTAAGTATCTTGTGAAATGATAGATGGAACGCTTGTATATTTTTGGATCTGCTTAAACTTGGGAGAATCAGAAAGCACGATGATTAATGCATGCCGTAATAATGTGTATCTGCTGATTTATTAACGAGTTCCTACTTTGAACACTAAAACCGGATACATTATCTCATCATTTTATCTTCTAGAATATCAAGCAATTATGTGTGTATTACCTACACAGTTTAGGTAGTTGAATTGAATAATCTAGTGCACAGATCACTGTGAGAAACATGAAAGCATTTTCATATCCAATTTTTTTTTAGCTGAGACTGAGTTTTTTTTATTTATAAGATAAAATACTTGTAATTTATTAGTAAAGTCGACGGTTTTTATATCGTAACGACGTAAGTCTTGACCTCAAGTAGCCAAAAATGTTTATCCTCAGAAATCGGTCGACCCCAAACTGCAATTGCTGTGTAAGTTGCTTTCTTTAGGTCTTCTTCTCGCCAACAGTCTGTATAATTTGTTTTCTGAATGATTCGATGCCACATATATTTTTTAAAGCGAATTTATCATATTACCACACTACGTTATTAGACTTCAACTACGATCTGTGTTTCCCTACGTTTCACGTTCCTTAGCTCTTTCAAATACAGAAGTTTGATAATATAGGTATCTCTTTATAAATTGAAGTATTATTTTATGCACATACACTAAATGTAGCACAGCGAAATAGTAATGCCATAAAGATCTCATTACGATTACTTGAAGATTGTTCACCATCGCTAGACAAACGCTGTGTATTATATTATGGCATGAGTATACATATATATATACACATATCTAATTGTTTTATACCGATTTATATCTACTAAGTGCAGTATTATTATTTTGGCAAACTTGGGTTATTACGTTTTTTACCGTTACATAATACTTGGGTGTCAATTATTTACTAATTATATATATATACTATATACAGAGCGATTCTGTGGAGAGTAACGCGCCTAGAAGGTAGGCAAACGGAAAACGCCTGCATTGAGCAGCTCGAACATCGACGATTGGGTTTTATTTCCCACGTAATAAATAAAAACCAATTGTCGATGTTTAATCTGCTCAATACAGGCGTTTCCCGTTTGCCTAACTTTGAGGCGCGTTACTTTCCACAGAATCACTCTGTATATACATGTATGTATAATATAATTTTGCTTAAATCGCGCATGATACGTATTATTGATGTCTAGCATGCTCTTAAGAGCAAAGAAAAGAAAGTTGAAATATTTGCAGACAACGGAAGGCGATAGCACAACTTTGGCAGCCCTATAACAAGAGCAAGCTATCCATCCTCTTCCCGTTTTCCCTGCGTCTGCTCTGCGGATTTATGTGCCATAAACAATTATTAATTATATACAATGTTATATGCATATTATGCCATTATTAGAATCTCATACCTATATTATCGTTAAACAGTACCTTGTTATTCTCTGTTATAAAAACTGCCATCAAACTGCTAAGCAGGATTCTTAGTGCGATGTCAATAATTGACGAGCGAACAAAACAATGTTGTTTATTTTATTAAATAAGGTAAACTATATCAGCGAAGTATGATATATTTTTTCAGAAAAATTACATACTTACTGTGAACTTAACTCGCACAAACAAATGTATTCTCCTCCAGCTACGCCATGATGATTTCAATGACCCTAAAAATAGCCCTGTAAGATAATACGCACCAGAAGTAGCGAACGCTACAAGGCTTTTCATCCTTATCCAAACTTTTGAAGTACAAAAATCCGAAAAATTACCGTTCCGTATTGAGAGGTATTCATTTTCCCTTCTGAAAATCATGCCCAAATGTCATACGTAGGTATATATTAGGGTGCTTCTTATTTGAACTTTTTTCTCATTTTGATTCTTACACCCCTCAATCTATTCCGAATAAATTTTTTTTAATTATGGATTGAGGGGGCGTAAGAATCAATATTAGAAAAAAAGTCCAAATAAGAAGCATCATAATATACATCTATACACAGATATAATATATCGTTTAGTTCATAAATGTGGCGCATGTTTTCACGGCCGTTTCGTGTATGTGCATACTCAAATATTTCCAGTGAACTTTCTTGAATTCAATTATGGTTTTTTCAAAGTTGAAAACGTATTTTAAGCCTTAGCATTTCTGCATATCAGGCATATGAGCAAATTCACAGTATACTCTCGTTATACGAAATTCGGGCAAATTAAAATAAAAATTATACACATACAGGGCTAGATGTCTCATTCTTCAATTTATTCAAACCGCTTCTACCAATAAAGTGAATGTTAGTCAATTGTATTGAAGAAATAATGTAAAGAAGCCCGTTCCTAAATGAGAAGTCTGCTGCGGTAGAGTGAGTATGCTTGAAACGCTATTACGAGTCATTAGAACTGAGACATCTCAAATCACATGACTTGCAATGTCAATATCATTTCACGAATGTTCATTTTTAAATTTGGAAGCAGGATTATAGTGTATATACCAAAAAATTGTGTAAAAAGTTGAAATGTATCAATTGATATGGAAAAAAGAAAAGTAGAAAAAAAAAAATTCACTACGTCGACAAAACATAATTATAATTATTATAAAGTTATTTATGCCGTGTTAAGGTTTGATGTGAATCAAAAGTAAATTTGAACGAATTTGATATAAAACGTCAAACAGAGTTCTTGATACTTTATTATCTGTGAAAAATTATTGAAAAACAAAACTGCCCTGAATGTAGTTTTCACCACACCTGCACGGGAAGTACGACTTTCACCCCTCGCGTGAGCGGGAAGTCGTACTTTCCGATGCCAGGAGGTGGTGAAAAATAGTATACGTCACACAGGGGTGAAAGAGCCCATCTCAAACTGCGTTTTTGCCACCCTCGCCGTCGGCTCGGGTGTCAATCTCACACGCAGTTTGAGATAGCCTACTTTCCCTCCCCAGATGCGTAATATACTATTAAAATTATACATACATAAATAAAATACTTAAAGAAAGTATTAAAGCTACACTCAAAATGCACTCACATTTTTACCGAATGAATATATACATGATACGACTTACAATTAGTATATATTTTGGCTAGGTAGTATCAAACTAGTTGAATTTTCTAATTCATTAAGTGTACATATGACGCGTTATTCTCGCAATGATTCATATAACACAAGACCCATTGCTGGTTTGTTAGAAACTGCAGCTCTTGTTTCAATTCTACACGTTAATGATAAATAGTGTTCACAAAACGGCACGAGAGTGACACACTTTGCCGCAGTTATTTTAACGAACATGGATTCAATGTAAAATGTGTCGAAGCAGGGTTCCAAATAGCAGTAACGGCGAGCACTTGGTTTCATTAAATTGAATTTATTCGTTTGCCAATAGAATCCTCATTACCTAACGAAAAGGCTCACTAGAAAAAGAATTTTATATTCAAGGAAGAGTAAGATCAAAGGTAAATTTTATATACGAAAAAAAGTGCAGTTATGTACCTTCATTATATTCATCTATATTATTTTACAAACAAATTTGATATAAATTCTAGAGCATACTTTATCATTTTTCAAAATCCGTTTCATGTAAATTTCTATGTAATTTCATTGAACTACAGGTAAGCCGTAACATTTTCAAACACACAACAAGAATAAGTGCGTTATCACAAGTTCCCCGAATCAGGGAAAAAAGAATATTTCCTCTATGAGTCTAGATTCGACCGTCTTTCTCATTTTAATTCATACAAAATTTCTAAAAGTCTCATACCATAGATTAGCAGAGTTTCTTGTCGAGCATAAGTGTACGAATTTTAGTAAACTGTACAGCTATGCATACAAGTGTGAGTAAACCAGTGCAGAGAAGGAAGTAGAATCTTTTTCGACTCTGTGTAAAACACGTGGGATATAATATGTTTAGGAAATGCAACGGCTTACTTGTATTTGTTGGTATATAAATTCATATCACTAATGGAATATAAATCAGTGTACTGTATCTATAAATTTTCTATAAATGTTATATGTTGACGTAAATCTAATGGACCAGATGTTTATATATATAAGAATATTATTTATCTAAATATAAAATAAAATGATGTTGATGTTAAAGTTCCATCTAATTAATAATTAAACTTGTGCGGTATGTTTGACATTTTTAATCAAAATAATGTTGGCTTCTTCTTGGCAAAGCGGTGGAACACTCTACTATTCAATGACAGTGAATACTCGAAGGCCTAAGTCAAAAATATCTGATAATAAATGAGCTGCTCCGTTTATTTCAATTTCTCGTCTGAATCTAATCGACCCTAAGATCTTCTCAAATTACAACTACCACAATCATAAATTGTGAAAAAACAATCTTATATTGTCAGGATATTTTATTCAACAACATGACATGCAGCTTTTTACCTAGGCTCATAACGATCTGATTAAAGCACAAATTATTACGATCAATTATAACTCGTCATAGAATTTGAGCCTAACATTGCTTTGAGAAGAAGTGCCCAGCATATCCTCAGTTGGGATAAGATAGATAGGGTATAAAAAAAGTAAAAAAAAACAACTAATTTTGAGACAGATTTTATTAATATGTTTACAACAAAAGTGGAAAGTTAATATCCATAAATCCTAACCGTGTGATTCCAATAATGAAATGAGATCTAATATTGTTTGGTATATTTAGTAATGACAAAGATCACTTGGTTAAACTCATCAAGACTAGTGCCCTAGTGTTAGATTCTCTATTTTTAACAGCAGCGTTGAGATGGATATGAAAATGTTACTATGTATTAGGGTGTTTGGGAGAAATAGGTATTATTCTTACTGACCATCGACCCCTCGAATCCATTATATGTAGATGGGGGTCGGATATCAGAAGAAAGACAACAATTCTCTTGCTTCAAATGCCCTATTAATGAGTATGTCGAGGAACCGTTGATTATACGTTTAGTAATGTTATTGTAATTTGAAAATTCTCTTCGAAAAAATGAATGGTGGCTTATGGCCCCAAATTAACAGTATTCAACATTGTGTTCAACGCTCTAATAGCTGAGGAAGTAGTAAAAATCTTCATTTTTTAAAAAAACTTTATTGACTTAATAATACTCATAAACATAGACGATTTTTCCTTGCAGTGTTGTCCAGCTGTTATATAATTTTATACCATAGTGTACTCACACTATACACGTATAGCTGTATTGTTGATCATTGTAAAATGTCTCAATCTACTTAAGTTCAGGTGGAAAACATTCAGTACTTCTATATGCCGTCAAATGATGATTTAATAAACCTGATCCTTATTTTTATTCCAACTAGTGAATATGAATGTGGCAGAAAGGGAATCTGGATAAAGTAAATCTCACATTAAAGCATTTTTTGAAAAATATTTCCGTCATCGACGTATTCAATACTGCTGGATTTATTCAAGTTCATACCTGGAGGAAAGAAAATCTATAAGTAACGATAGAGAATTTTATTACTGTTATTTTATGGAGAATAATAATATACGAGGTTCGTTGACTTAGTGGAAAGGACAATAATAATCATAATAAAAATGGAAACTGGACAAAGAAAATTAGTCATTATTAATTGATAGAAACAGAGAACTAAATTATTATTGTAATATTATTCTTTGACATTGAGTATATTATTTATCATTTCTTATCTTTGATACCTCTATCATCTTATCTCTTGACTACATTTTAATACTATTTTTAATATATTATCGGCAATAACTAATGTGACAAATCAATAAATCTCATTCAGTTGTATAAGATAATCATTGACTACGTGTCTTAGTTCATTAAACTGGATGCTTTTCTTTTTTGGTCACTCCGGCTGTTCGCCAAAAAGAAAATAGATCTGTAGACTCTCTTTCTTTCTCTCTGTTTGATTCGGAGTATCTTTTAGTTATTTACATTATTACGTGCACAGAAAAAATGTTTGGTGAGCCGGGCGCCCAACAACTATGGCCTCAGACTCGAAAGCACGGGGCGTTGTGCGACCACAGTTCGGTGCCGCTGCAGTCTCCTTGCGGGCAATCTACTCTCCTTCGTTGGTGTGGCTGTAGCCCCGAAACATTGGTGAGGCGACATGAGGGCGAGTTGCCCTCCCGTATCTGGTCATGCCGCTGCACCGAACATGCGGTGGCGCTGCGCAATCATGTGGTAGTGCAGTCGCTTGCCCAACATTTTTTCCGTGTAGACAGTAGCAAAGCTTTAGTTGAGATTATTGAGTAAAAGCTAAAAGCATCCATTAACTATGCACAAATAAACTGTATGATAATCTTTGTACTTTCTTTCATACCTAATTTGACTAACAATTTAACTAATATCTAGTATTTTATTTGATTTACTCAGTTAATTAGCAAAGAAGCGGCTGCTGGAACATCCATCGATGATCCTATCTCACCAACGTCCCCTGCCTTTTCTACTCTTCCACATTCTAATGCAAAAATTAGAGACTATGATCCGTATCCCGCTACACAAACCCTTCCCCCTCCACCGGCTAAGAAATTATCACTCGGGTCACAGCGAAATGTTACCTTCTCCACACTTCCTATGTCTCCAAAAACCACAGAAATCACAGGGCAAGCGCCCATGCCATCCAAAACTTTAACATCATCGGCTAGCCGAACGACATCAATCGATTCATCCGTTCCTTACATCAAACCTCCACAGTTCCGAATTAAACAGCGCCCCATCTCTACACTCATCCGAACGCCTTCTGCGGAAGATGTCAATTCACAAAAACGATTTTCCCTACACGATCCTCTCGACAGCCAACATCCACGCTCCGCTCGACTACCTCCTACGCCGTTGACAAGCCCTGGGTATATGGGAGTTCCCTCTCCTCCCTTTAAAGAAACACGACAGATTGCACGCTCTGTTCATGGAAATTCTCGGGTTGAGGTGGGTCCTACTTGCATGATTACTACTAATTAACTAAAGCTGAATATTTGTATATCATCACATGTAAAGAGGTGTAGGTTGTAACAAACTAACATACATATAGTGATATTATATTGATTGATTGCGCTGCCTATATCGATAACAGTTATGAATTTCAATGAAAACATTGCTGTTTGAATGCTATTGCACTGGATTTTGAAGGGAATTGCGCTTCAGCGAAACGAGTTCTTTCATCATTAAAATTGAAATATTATTCACGTAGTGAAATAATATTGCATGACAACTTATAACACATTGAAACCCTTTCTCAAACTCAAACAATTCTCATCTGGGGAAAGTAAGAATTTGTTCAAGTTGACTCTTGCTCTTTAGTTTTACGAACAGTAGAAATACCTTTCCATTCAAATCTACAACGTCAACGATTTTTCACACTGAGCTTTTGCATTAAAGTCAAATCAAAAATATATGTGTTTATGAGTTCTTCTTCGTGATTGCACTAAAGCCTGAGGCATAATGTTTGCACTTTTATTTCTGATGTTATACTCCATCAAGTGTTGTGATGTTTCGATAATTGTGAGTCATCGTCCTATTGTTAGAATGTTCGAATCTATTTATCAATACGAGTATTAATTGAATACAGCCTACATCAACACCGTCCCCAACGCCAGCGCCGATAAAGATGTCTGTCAGTGATCGGAAAAGATTATTTGAAACTGCTATGGAAGAGCACCTCAAACCTTCACCGAAGCCAGGTGAGAATCCTCATGATTAACTTGTGTGTCTATCAAATAATTATAAATAACTTGAAAATTTCCTGAAACATAATAATATGTGCTATAGGAAGTTAAACGTTCTAGCATGCATCAAATCTCCAATTTTCAATTTATCTGTTTTAGACAAAGTCTTCAGTTTTCTAAGCCAAGATGAAGTTGAGAAGATGAAGCAAGAAGAAGGTGAGAGATTTTCAGATTTACTGATTTACCGATCTCTTTATTTATTGAGCTTGTCTAGAACCTTGGGAACTAGTTTTAGCACATTCGAATTTTAATTTCTGAATTTCAGAAAGAAAAATCGCCACTTTGACTAGAGACGAGTTAAAATCATGGGCCCAGATAGATGAAAACGAGGGCTTCGAAGAGTCTGAGGATATGATAGAAGAGCAGGACAACAGAAGACCTAAGTAAGATTGACTGAGCCGCCTCACACTCGCACAACAAGATGCACCTCCACTAGCCCCTTCCTGCGCCCTGTCTTTTTGCATTTTAACTATCTCCCCTCGGTATAGTTTAGTATGATAGTTATTAGAGTGAATACTTTGGTATATGGCAAAAGGTTGAGGTGTGGGTATCTTTAGCGGAGTACGCTTGATGTCAATGTTGAGCGTTTAAGAAATGCGCTGATTTTTCCTCATTATAAATTCGAAACGCCGTTCCTTTTACACACATGAAGATTTAATTCGCGCAATTGTTATTCTGGTATCGGATTATTTTCTAAAATAAGATTCGCACAATTGGTACACACTCTTGCGGTTGACTGCTCATTAGAAACGCTTATGAAATACGATTATCAGTATTTTCCGTTAAAGTATTCATTCTATCTTATTCATGGTATCCTTTGGACAAGTAAACGACGTAACGAAATCCTCTGAAGCGACTTTGAATCAATAATAGTTCAATAATAGTGCACGAGCCTGTGACCATATTGTTATGCCTATTGAATAAGAATTTATTTATTCGCGAATTAGCATGCCTTCGATATATGTTCCATGGAGTAATCGTTGAGCCTTTCTATACATTTTTTCAATATTTTTTATCGTATATTGTGTAAATATTTATCGATCTGTATCCATATGATAGATTTCCAAACTGTAGAAACAACATCATTAAAATAAGCGCGTATATAATTACTTAGGCAGCTGTAGTTTCAAATACTTGGAAAAAAAAAATACAATGCAAGTCACCGAATTGCACCGCGTTGTACTAACTGTGTGGATACTAACTATTCAACTCGACCCGTTTTGTTTGAGGTTTCTAAAATACTACGTTCGGTATTGTAAAGTCATTTGTATAGAGAGTGCATTACGTTGTTTTCTTCTCATTTTTTAACTTCAATACCTCTGTGAACATAATTGTTACACCTTTATCAATTCGTGTGTACCTAAACTTGTACCTAAACTCGTTAGTTCTTATAAAATAATGCTTTGGGACTTGCCTCCTTATGGCCGGTTTCACTAACGATGAATAACTTTATTCATAGATTAAACTCCTATTCATTGAAAACAAAAGACTATTTTACATCGTATTTGCGACTTTCATTCGACGAATCGAGTTATTCTATGAATAAGAAATTATTCTACGTTGGTGAAGCTGGCCATTAGTGATTTTTTAGATTGAAAATTAACAACCGTTGAGGTATTAACTTCTAGAACCCTTAAATTTATTATGTATAGATGTTCATTCTAGATTTTCATTTAGGCGCGTGTCGAATTATTAGTTTGCACATAATCGAACCTTACTTTGTTGTCTGATCATTGAATTGGAATTGCAAAATTGTAGATAGACTTTTATAACGACATATATAGTATGTGCAATGAACGAGAGAATATATAAATATAATTGTTTAGCCTTTTAATTTTGGAATTCCCCATTCCAACTGTTACATTATTTTATTTATTTATTCTTCATTATACCGTGAGAAAAATTAATTAATTAATTTAAATTAATTTAGTTCCATGTAAATTCAGGCTTTCGAAAGTCTCTCTACTTCTATTGAATGCGAACATGTTTTTTCCTCACTACATTTATTCTTTCTCTGGTACCCTTACACGTAGAGTACCCATCCCATATCAAATTCATATACCTAATTTGGTGCGAGTATTAAAATACTATTTTATCAAATCTATTTAGGTAATCTTAGATCCACTACCGTATATATCTCTATATATACACACACACACACGCACATACGCTCATATGTATTAATTATTTATTTTTTTCATGTTATCTCTGTGGTATATTAACTCATCAACTTTTGTACTAAACCTATCGAAATTCAAATGGTTGTATTACAAAACCAAGAATTTCTACGATACACTCATGACTGTCTGTCATCATGAAATTGACTTGCGTTTATGTATTAATTTATTTAAGAAGTTCCATGATTCACTTGGGGATGCAACACTGTGATAATTACTGTATTATTCTGTATTACGTTCCAAGGTCACTAAGGGTTTTAATTCATGATGAAAATTTAAGTTCGTCAGTGTAACTTCATATCCTTCAATTCGCCATTTATTATTCTAATCATACATTGTCATCACGGGGAATCCTCAAGTACGTTATCGAAAGTTCTATATTAAGATAATTGATCGATCATCATATGCTTTGTCTGACCATGAAAGATTGATCTTCCGCTTATGTTTCACCGAGGAAAGCTTACAGATACTAATGTTACAGACGATACATATTTCAGAAGTTATAAGTACAATAGAATTGCTTTTATCGTATCTTCCTTCTACAATCGAGAAATTCGAAACATGCCTTGAATCTGTTGCTTTCTAAACGATCCATTATATGATAACTTCGAAAGTCTGCTGGTTTATACATTGACATGGTATTTGTACGTTAGTATTTGTACATACCCATTACGACGTATTTCTTCGCATTGTGTATTATTTTCGCTTTTGTATTTTTTATAAATAAAAACTAACGTTAAGACGCCGTTTTAATGATTTGTCAGTACGCATGCTCGTTGACCTTCCAGTAGCCGACTGAGCTCACGGAGCCCTCATCCTCTCCTACATAACGCACCCACCATCGTCAGGACTGCCAAGGCCGAGCGACGCTTGAAGGATAGAATGATTCAAGAGGTAACACAGCATTTTATTCCATTTTCTTATTCACATTCCCATATCCCACCTTACTTCTTTCTGGCTATGTAGTCCATTGGCATCACAAATAATAATTCTTTCAAGTCGTCTAGCATTATATTTGACACCTATTCTATTTATGAATAAGCATCAACCCTCTTTCTACAGGGCTTAGTATCGGACGAGGATGAAGAGAACCATTTGACTCCTGCCGAACAGCGAGCATTGCGGGCTGAAAAACGGGCAGCATGGCGACAGGCACGGCTCAAGTCTCTTGAGCAGGTAAAGAGTGGCTTTGAAACTGTTATCCTCTTCACATGAAATCCGGACTTTGGTTCTATAAAACTTATAATACAGTGTAATATGCAATAATACTTGGTCTTTTTTATTGAAGGATGCTCTCCAGGCACAAATAGTAATTAAGAAGATGAACGAAATGATGGATACAACGGGGAAGCCGGATGTTTTAGATACGATGACTGTTGAATCTGCAGAGCCTGCTGTGGAGCTAGAAAAAGTAACGGATGTGAGTCTTTGAACTTTCGTATATTATAACTTATAATACTTCGAATAATAAACGTATAATTAATCTATTAACCGTAGAACATTATTTGCATTGATTTTGTACTTCAACATAACATAACTTGTTACTAATTGCTCGTTTTTGTGTAAACCGATTCTAACATAATCTTTGCAAGCCAATTGCTACGTCACAACTACAATGGCTTTGATTTCTCTGTCCCCCTATGATAGTTCACTACATTACGGCCGTCTAGTGCAGATTTTCCTAAACTTGCTCTACGCAGCAAGCTCGGTCCTCCAAAAGCCGTACGCGAATGCGAAAAAGTAGTGGACGAAAAGGTCACTCGACGCACTGAGGAGTATGTGGACGAAGTGACCGGTGAACGACGTGTGCGAACTATCGAATACGTCGAGAAACTGATTGAGCACGAGGTACTGAACGTCACTTTGGACAATTGTTTCATGTGCATTATTGGTTTTTTTTTAGAATTTCTCGATGGCGGAGTATATCTACGATTCTCTACGATCAATAGTTCCAATTCTGCAATGCAATGCCGGACTGTTTTTATTCCACTTTTTTTTATCTGTTTCATGCTATTTGTTTCAGACACGTTGCAATTTATGGAATCCCGCATGCCGATAGCATATCATATTATAAAAAAACTATAATAAAACAATATACCATCCTTCGCATAAGATAAATGAGTCCGAAGAGAAATATCAAGTCTTATCAGTAGAGTTATATTTTATTTTTTCTCTTATCTTCCTCTTCTTCTCACGTGCAGACACAGCAGCACCGATAAATACCTACGAATTATATTCAGTACTCAAATAACTTACACTATTGGTATTGAAATGTTTTCTTCCCTAAATCATTAACTACTAATTCTCTTACTGATAGTGTAATATTGTAACACTTCTTCTTGTTTGAAGATCCCGACACTCTCACCTGGAATGCAACCTGCACTGCCTTGAGCCACTCATTTTCTTTCCACTGATTACTGACAAACTATTCTTCTACTATCGGTACGCTCTACATGTTCTAAGTGACTTAATGTCGCCAAATAGTTTCAAATATAGTCTTACTCTTGTTCAACTAACATCAAACATCTTCTGTGTTCCAAATTTCATTATTCTAACTGTAAGATATTAATTTTACTGCACGTTTCGAAAATGTTCAATCATGCGATGCAGAACTGAACAATTTTGAATGCATCCCTTATGGTGTCTAGTGTGTTTTAATCGAGTCCCTGTATCTAAATATCTATAGCTCACCAAGCTGAACTTGTCCTAAAATTTATCTTTAAACTAGGTTGAAACTCTGCGAGATAAAATTATCTCATTGGAGCTCAGTAATGCTGAAGAAGAAGTGGAGAGTATCGGAGAGACTGGTGCCAGCGATGCTGAGAGTGAGAGCGAAGATCCCACGGCTCAAAGTTCTCTGAGTTCACCCGTCGAAGAGAAAGACATTGAATCACATATTTCTATACCAGCCAATGTTAATCTTCCATCGAATATGTCATCTAAAAAAAAAAAACGAAGGCGTTCACGAAAAGGTCGTCATTAATAATGAAAAATCATCAGAACGTTTATGAAACCTCTGACAATATTTATCTGGGATAGTATTGAAGATATGCATATTATGGAAAGTCATTTAATTGTGAAATCATCACGCTCCAAGGTTTTATACTCTGTAATTCTATCATCTTGAAGTATAAGATCTTACAAAATGTTTTTGCGCCCATTATCACAGATTCTTTTTTTTTGGTGCAGCTTCCCAAGTATAAAGTTGTTGGAAGACAAACAGGTACATGTAATAATCTGTACACTACTATGTGTTGATAGTCAGCACATTCTTGTCTCACATTAAGCCCAAAAAATTGCTTTCAGCTTACCCATTAATATTGCGGTGAGACAATATTTTACACCGACATTTTTATACGCATACCCATAATTGTCTAATTCTTTGAGGGTTTCAGGTTTTACCAGAAATATACATTCCTCATTATTTTTATAAAAATACAGTTACATCACATACTAATCTGATTTACCTATTTTGAGTAGCATAGCTATACGTAGTTGCTATAAAAAAAAGTACGTATATAAATTGATGAGAAAAATAAAAAAAAATTATACAATTGGGTAATGAAGGACCAATTGTTGACTATTTCATTGTTAGAGATACCGAGAAATGCCCCATAATATATTTGTATAGTTTTATAATATATATTGATGTATATTCATGAATAACTTGGCATATATATTTCAAACGCAGCTGCGTGCTTCACATTTGGTAAAGCCGATAAGACCTAGTTAAGGAAAAGATTATTAGTTGAATTTGTTCGAAATTTGAATTACTACTAAAAGCTAGTATTATAGAATAGCATATAATAGTTTATTCCCGTCTATTTCAGATTATTCAGAAAACGTCCACAATCATACAATGGAAGATCTGTATAAACTTAGAATTTACGAAAGGCTACGCCCACAGCGAGTGTAACTTTATAAAATAACTTAGTACTTTTCTAAAATTGCAAAGTAATTTATAGTTAATAAAAATATGAATAACATTGTTGGTATAATATGGTGAATATTGTAATAAAACGGTACTAGCTTTGGAATAAAAATAGACTTGTGAATTGGATAAAAAAATTATTAGGAAATTAGAAGCAATCTGATCTCACAGTTATGTCCCACACAGATAATCGAATATTTTATTTCGGAGAAGTTATACCTATGTTGATTTTAGATTCTACTGGACTTTTGACAAGCTATAGAAAATTTGTTCAATCTGTATTCCTGTTCCATTAATGGATTGAAAAGCCACCATAAATCATACAGACATATTATGCAACTAAGAATACAGGAAAGTGGTCAAAATCTTTCTTCGCAATCATTTCATTTTCTTATTTCATTTTATTATCGACGTGTAATAGTTATATATTTAAGGGTAATAAATAATCACGGTAAAACAGTATTGGTTGTTGGAAAAATACAACACATGTCTACCGAATGATGCTGTAGTATTTAACATGCACTTCGACTCCCCCATAGTTTGGTGTAATCAATTTTATGGAATTTGAATATTACGCCAGAATAGGGAAGGGCGCAGGGGACCAATATGTATTTAATTCCTTAACATAAGAAAATCCTTTAGATTCCCTCACATATTACATCCATCTCGTTGAAATTTTGTATTTTTTTATAAACTATGTTTATTCTCAAAGCTTATAATTTAGAGACTAATTATTGTTGTATAATCATTTGGAATTGTTCCGAAATCTTACCGTAGATCACTTTTTCTCAAAGATGAGAAACAATTTTATTTTTCGATTTGTGAAATGGAAACTTGAAAGGGTATAAAAAAAAGTTCATGGGCTCTGCTGCGTTATGAAAAGAATAATCATTATTGTTTGTATTATGATTGCAATTATACAGGCGATATAATTTTACTAAATATAAATTGATAAGATTAGGAGTTGTTTTACTCGGTCCACTGTCCCGGTATCAGGGGCAGTGCAAACAACGCCATTAGTATTTCCAGCGATTATACCTATGTGAATCACTAACACTTTACGTTTAGGAATAGCCGTTCTTATATTAACTTACAGAAAATGGTGGATAGCTTCAAGAATAATTAAGAGTACTTGAATATCACATAAACATACATATGTCCCTCGGTAGAAAGTGTATATACTTATACACACATGCATACATACATAAAATATTGACATATACGTGCCTTAACTGTGTCAGCGCAATATCAAAATATGCAAGTTTGAACAACGATTTTAAAATAAGTGTGATTCAAATTTGTACAAGAATACAGAATCATTGAAAGTATGAAAAACTTAGGCTGATACAGTAGAGAGCAATGAATCTAAAGTAGATTAGAAAATTCATTAATGTGTTTAACATTTAGAGCGAAAATATATATTTATTATAACTTAAATGTACTCTTCAAATAAATAATATTTATATATTTTATATCCTTGGATATTGTATCCACGACAAATAGTGTCCTACATAGAAATACGTATAGAAAGGCTCGGTAGCAAAGTTGGACATCCGAAGATCACTTCTTCGTAGCAATTATCCCTTCAAGTTGGGTCTGAATGGAAAAAATAATATTTTATTAGTACATTTCGAACTTAATATTATTGAATTTTTCTTAAAATAATGTCCTCTTTACTTTGAGCTGCTGATTAGTTTTTTTCAGGAATTGTATCTCTTCTGAGTGTTTCTTTTCCTCAGCTTCACGTAACTCGGCGGCTCTGATCTCGGCCTGCTCAGATTTCTGTCTCAATTCAGCAACGTTCTTTTCCAGCTCTGCCTTCTGGACCCGTAATTCATCAGCCGCTGATATGAGATCTTCCTTTCCCTGCTCAGCCTACCAAACACACATTAACTACAAAATTGTTGGTCTACCATCAGACAAGGTACTCCATGAATCTGGCATACGAAGCACACATGTTATATGCATCACATACCTGCAATGCCTTACGCATGCCGAACGCTATACTACTTTGGTACAGAGTCTGATAAGCAGCCATAGTCATTCGTATCTCATCCCTCACTCGCAACAAGAGAAGTCCTCGTTCAGCACAATTAATTGTTACCTGGCGTATGACTTCATCTAAAATTGTAATCTCATTGCTTCTACCTGCTGAATGAGTTTGATCACCTAGCTTGACCGTTCTCACCAAAACACTGTGTGTAAAGTTCCCGCCGCACTGGACAGATCCCCGTTTCTCGAGCTTGTCGTTGCTGCAGTCTCATGTCAAGTTGTTCTTGTAGATTTATGACGTCCAATCTCGTAGCCGGGATACTTGAAACCTGTATATTAATGTACATTAAGAAGTGTTCAGCGAATTTAAGAATACTGCGAGGAGAAAGAATATGCTGATATGTACACGTTGAGTCCATATTTGACCATCTTCTTCCCATTCCTTGGGAGGCAGGATTCCATTTAAAATCTCATCAGTTTCTCGCCTAATGTCAGTCGTGGGTGGTACTGTTTGAACTTTGCAGGCTGTGCTTCCTACTTTGGATGGCGATGCGTCTCTAGTTTTCTAAATCAAAAATTATTCAAGTATGTGCCAATATTGAAGCTGTATATCTTCTATTGAAATGGACCTTTTCCAGATGAGTAGTAACTAGTACGGGATTATCATATTTGATGAGAGTATCCGCAGGAGGTACAGTTTTCTCCTGAACTATTGCTGCCATAATACTTGTTTTTATATTACTAATCTAAAAGGAACTCTAGTACAGAATTATTTGAAATTATTACTCTGAATAGATATGGTAACCATGAGTCTCGCGATTTTTCATTGTATTTGTTTACATGGTAACGAAAGGACCCTACATAGAGGACTAGAATCACTACGGTGATATTGATGCAACGGGTGTTTAATTGATAAGGGAAATTACTTGATTTAATCATAGTTTTACATTGACGCAGGGACCAGAAATGAAATTAGAGGTGGGATTCTTGGCATCCAAGTTATTTTATTGATATTATTGATAAACAATGTTAGTAAAAACGGGTACATTTATACTTTGAAAATAATATGTTAGAATACGTGGTTGTCACTAGGTAGCATTGCCATTAAAGTGAATAAACGTTAGTAAAAAATATATGGAGTATTTTTCAATGATATAAAACTTAAACGATTAGTGATAGCCAAGGCGCGGACTTTCGTGCTGGATTCGTCACAGCAAGATTGCGAGCACTCGGAAAAATGAGCGACGTTCAATTCTTTCATGGACTTGAAATTTTTCTATGTTTCTATTTTCAAGATACACTTTGCCAGTGTGATATATTTTGCACAGAAAGAAAAAATCTTATATAGCACAAGGATATAAAATAGCTGCCCTCATTCTGATACATTAAAAAATAGATTGCAGAGTAGATTCTCTTTCCTTTGGTATAAAAAAAATAGATATATCGTGAGTTTTTTGTGATACCGGACACTCCCTTCCTTCGGCAAAACCAATACAGGTACATGCCGCGTCCGTGCGGCTCGGTCGGGGTCGGGACGCAATAGGCAATGCTACTTACAGTCTATTCCCTCCTGCCCGAGCCCCACACACGCAGCATGTACCTGTGTTGGGTTTACTGTAAGAAGGGGGTGTTCGGTATCACAGAAAACTCTGTATACCTATGTATGTTTATATATATTACATTGATAATTGCGTTCACAAGTAATAACTATTATTATTATTGTTCCTTCTAAATATCTATTAAAGATTATCCTCTACTTTGCTTGCATAACAGGATCAATTGAACATGTGAAAACATTCTGCGTCCGTGATTAGTTCCGATTACAACTTTTAATTTCATCGATATTCTTTAAATTAGAATTAATTATTCATAGCTCTACATGCTTCTGCATTATTTTCGTCTCGAGTTCAAGATGTAGCTTCTCTACGCTTCTAGAATGTTTTTTGATGCTTTTATGAACTGTTGAATTATTAACATCTTCAGAATCTCGTTTTTTGGCATCTTCCAGAGCTGCTGATGCATGAAGATGACGCAACTTCAACAATCTCCTCTCGTAATGGTGAAGTTCCTCCTGAAAATGAAATCATATCTCAATATTCAAACGGGGGCTGCACCGGTACCTATTTGTGACCGAAGTAGCTAGGATCCAAGGTTCCGGTGACGACGTCCGTGTGATCTTTCCTTCTTACTGGATAAGCTTTTCTTTTTCTCGACAGACCGCCTTGCTCTTTACCTTTTCTCTTTGTATCGTGTCTTGTCTAGTCTCTCTCTACGCTAAATCTTTCTTCTCCCCTTCTGTTCTTCCTTTAACTAGTTTAAGACCCCAGGCTAAGCATAACGTGCTTTTTCTCTTTTACCTTTTTGTATGTGCTTCTCTTTTTTCTCATTAACTTTCAACTTCCTGTCTCATTTTGTAATTGCTTACTTTGCATGTTATTTGTATGTGAATGCAAAGTATTCTTGCCCAATATTGCGATGGACAAATGAATAAACTAACTATCTATCTATCTATCTATCTATCCTCCATCTGTTATCTAAAATTTCCACCTCTTTTTACCTTAAGGGATGCCAGTTCGTCTGAACTAAATTTGGCTTGTTGTGCCAGTCGCCAAAGACCTTCTACCTTGGGTTCTACAAACTCCTTGTGGTTCGGGCCTTGAGCAGTTAGTCTTTCCAAATTATCATACCCGCTTCTCAACTCCACATGTTTCTCTCTGTTGAAACACAATTCTCTTACAATAATGAACACAATGTAGGACATTAACAATGGACAATTTCGACCGTTATTGTACCTTATTAAATTTACTTTGACAAGATAATCGACATTCTTTCCAGGGATATTATTCTGCTCTTCTTCTTGCTCAAGCATATTCCAACTCTCATGTTTATCGTTCAGGCTGTCTGTAGGGAAATTTAAAAAAAAGTTTACCAAGTTAGTTTGAATGGCCAATACTATGAACAATATTTCCACGGTGCTTCAAGCATATTGAATGAACAAACTCTTGTGCTTTTCCGTGTCTCCTGCATTGACATCATTCAGAAGGCTCATATACTCGTCGACCTTTTCCTGATGATGGGTGAATTCCTCTTTTAAAGCCTCCAGTTCTTCGTCTGGATAATAAAAAAAAATTCAGAAGCAGACTATCTAGGATCGCTGATCGGGATCAATGCGTTTTGCGATCGAACGATTAAATTACCAGTGAATCCAGCAAATTCAGCTTTAGCCCATAACTGATTCAGCTTCTGGTTTTTGAACACGTCCTTGGATACATAGTTGCTGCCGTCATTCATTGCCTTGTGACGTTTGAGAAGATTGGGATCCTCCGTGTCAGCAAAATGCTCTAATAAATCGTATGAGCTCATGATGCCTGAAAATAAAGGTAAAAAGGAGCTTTTGGTTTCTTTAAACTTCATTTACTAGCCAATTATCAAAAAATCCAGGTACCGATCAGTCTCTTGCGCATCTTAGCTTCCTCCAGACCTTCCAGATCCTGGCCATCAGACTTTAGATGTTTCAAAGCAATTTCCTCCTTGTCATGGATTTTCAAATCACTAAATAAAGATTTCAGTTTTGGTTCCGTTAGACGCTGTAAAAAGAAAAAAAAAAATATATACCGAAATGTTATCTAGACAAGAAATCAACAAGGAAACTAAACTCCGAATAGAAACCTACGTGTTTTGCTTTCGACCATAATAAATTTAATTTTGCCATACGAAATGGCTTGTCGAGATCTCGGACTGAGGTCGGAATAGGTATCAAGGGCTCTTTGACAGGTTCATTAGCGGCGGCCGAATATTTATTGGCACTCTCGACTAAACTGAAGCCTATAAGTAAACAGAGACTTGAGAATAAAATACGGCTCGAAATCTTGACACTCATGTTGATCAATAATTTCAACGGAGAGAGTGAATCTGTGAAAACGGGGAGGTGAATGTTTGGTTAGGTGAACTTTGACACATGTCACACAGCGCACAGGTCGCGAGGTCTTTGGATCCGCGGTTATTCGTAGAAGGACAAGTATCGGATTTTCCAGTTACAGTTTGTGGCGCGATCTGTGAACCGAGCGTGAATCAACAATTCCATAGTGCTTTTTCGACTCGTTTGTCCCTCTACGAAGGGTAAACTCGTCGAACAAGCGAACGCAGTCAAGGCTTCGCGTTCGCGTTCTTGACTAGATGTTCGCAAGGGCGCTAAGTCAGTAAAGAAAAGAGAGAGAGAGGGAGAGCGTTCGCGTTCTAAACAATATTTAAAAAAAGTTGGGGTTGTTCGGTATTAGGAATTCTAATTGATTTTATATCAAAATATAATTAAAACTAGAGAATTTCTCATCTTCGAGAAGGCGAGTTCTTCGGTATACGATAAATGTGAGTGTGTGTGTTTATCAACGATTCTACAAAGCTAATAACAGTGACGGACCTTTAGCAGTGCCTTATTATCATCAGAACCGAGATATTTCGAGTGATGGTTTGAGAAATGACTTGAAATTATTAACATACCCCAAAGTGGGTGTTAACTTCTAATATGTAATATGTAACTGTGTCTTTAACGCGTAGAGAGTCACTCAATACACATAGATGCATTAATACATCCGCACGCGTTTACGCTCACGTATAATGCATACGTGACTCAAATCGCGTGTGTGTGTGTTTCGTGAGGTTATGGTTATACCAAGAAGATGACGTTAACGACACTTTCAGTTTAAATATTATTCATATTATTGAGTGGAAAGGAATATCGTCGTTAAAAATGGTATACCCAGATTCCATTGATTTTCCCTGGTACAACTACTACTGGGTCATCACTGTCGGAGCGGTGCTATCTTTCGTCGCATTTTTGGCTAGCTGTTTATGTGGTTGTCGTCGCAACGATAACAACAAGTAATATTCATATCTTTTACTTTTCCATTCTCCAAAAAGATTAGATAACAAATACACAATTTACGACAAACTTTTATTTCCGTTCTCACATCGAAAACAAAAGCCAGCAATCTGTCCCAAGCACACGGAGAAAATTTTATAGCAAATACTACCATCAACTTATCGTAAAAACACACTGAACAATTTCAATGATAGCGGACACTATTCACATAATTGAATGTACTGCAATATGTATAAAAAACTTCACCACTCTTATGATAACCATCTCTTATGTTAATATGAGATTGTAATTTTTATTTTCACAAATTATAATTATAAACATCTGTTCTTATATATTCAACTATTCAAACTTGGTTTTATTTATTAGAATGATATTATTTCAGTTAATTATCTATTCCCATAAAATTTATTATCAAAATAATAACCTTTAAAAACTTAATATATAAATCCTACGATCAATGATGGTAATCATTACCATCATAGCTTATTATTTATTAAAATAATGTCTTCCTTATGGTTATTGCGTAGTATTTTTTGTATGTCTGATAGCTCTGACTAACCCCGACGGTAAACGTTACCATCCAGATAAAAAATCGTACAATCGCTTCATTGTAGAAATTTCTATCAAATGATTGTAGTAACTATAACCAATAAATTGTTATATTCATAATCTTGACTCCTACAAATTCAACTACCATTCTAGATGATAAAAACTACAAATCAAGTATCGTAGACGTTATTATAAAATTCTCTCCGTGCAGATAACGATATATCACTTCAATATTACACATTTTCATACCCCCTCTCCCTATCGTTGATTTATTCTACCCAAAATTAATTGGCTCTAATAATTGAAGAGTAATCAAATGAAGTTAGGTAAAGGTGGTTTTATATTTTGAAACAAATATTTGACCGTCATACGTTATATTACTGCAATATATTACAACAGGAGCGAGCTTGGGGGGCTTGAGGGTATGGTAACAATCACCCACCCTGACAATGAGGGTTTCAACAGGCTGCCAACCTCAGATACGACGCATCCTATATCCCAAGATGCAACAGACGCGGGAAAAAGGTTTTACCAAGCTCAGACCTGGCATGGCTGCATGTTGGATTCATCCAGCTAATAAGCAATTCACTAATATGATTTCTTTATTTATTCGTCTAGAGAGTTTTAGTAATCTAATTCAACAGCTCATTTGATACGCTCGAATAATTATTGGCTTCCTAGCAATAGGGATTCTCTCAAATTTAAACTTGTTCTACACAACGCTCTATCATTTGGAATGGAAATTAGCTAATACTAAAACCCTCTTGGACCGCATACGTACTTTCAGCTTACTATGGATGCGGATGCTTGTACCCATAACACAATTGCATTAATATATGATAATACTACATTTAGATATTCCTTTTGAATCTTCGACGTGCCTCTCCCGAACCCTAGCCATATAGTCATAGCTGTGAAAACTATTTATGCAACAATTCAATCAATCTAGATGAAGAGTTACACGTTAAATATGCCATTAGTTTCCTAATTTTAATTTTCTTTCACCGCCTGGAAGCTTAAACTTATTCCGTTTGTTTTTATTAAATTTGCATTCGCTGGAAGATACAAATTATACCATTTCAATATAACATAATAACAATTCTGAATCATAATCACATCTTCTATTCCATAAACTACACTTTCTCCTTTTCAGGTGATTGGCTCTTCGCAATTAATCCTTCAATTTCTCACCATTAAATTAGATGATTCAAACCATTAGAACTACAAACTAACAGTCAGATACCTTACAGTACTTGTTTAAAAGACTGACAGTGAAATTTTATTCGGTTTAGGACCAGCAGTGCAAATAGAAGTTTGCCAGATATTCCAAAAGATGGTAGTGTGATAGGGGCTGGTCGAGACGAAACCCTGCCTCAGGATGTTATTTATGAAACCAACGAGGTCATTAGCGATCCATCAGAGCTTTATGCCACTGTCGAAGAAAAGAATTCTCGTCAATGTAATTAATGCCTATAATATCGAAGTAGCAGTAGCAAGATTGGTGAGATAAAATTTCATTAATAAACCATATGTTTCAATTGCTATTTGCAGCTGATGCCAGAGCAGCGGAGAAAGAGCTCCACCGAATTTCACAGCAAAGTACTTCGGATAAGCAAGAATCTGTGTCTCTTTACGCAAGATTGAAGAATTCTGGGTCTAAAAATGGTATTAATAATAGCGTAATAGATATGATAGAAAATACAGTGAAAGTAATTGTAATCAATACTTTTAACTGTATGAAGCGGCTTCTTGTTTTTCAGATGAACATCCTTATGCGCAGGTGCAAAACATTCAAAAGACTGAGGCAACACAACAGAATAGGTAAAATATTAATATCTTGATAGATTTAAAGAATTTCAACCGAGATTAATCTGTTAATAACATCTGTAGGAATAACGTTGGCCATTTAGTAGATACTAGTCTTCCATCGTCGTCTTCGTCTTCATCTAACCATGCAAGTGCCAATCCCGTCGCTCCGCCAAGAGCTCGGAAATCCTCTTCTCATAATTCTCTAATTACTTCGGATTCTCCGCCTGATATTCAAGCAGCAAATGCCATAACTGGCGGAGTCCAGGCCAACCAAGACCTGCCTTACATGACTCCACCTATATTAATGCCCCTGCCCGAACCACCGCAATCTAATCAGCACACAGGCGGGCAACAACACTTTAGTGGGGATTCTCACGACTCGAGTATTTATCATACTTATATCTTCCAAACCGTCCGAGTACATTTCAATAGTGCTTGTATCCTTACCGAATGAAATTATATCCAATTTTCTAACCATTACAGAAGGATATACAAGCATAAGCGTGAGAGAACCGTTAGCTAATATAATTGCACAAACAAAAGCTGCCCAACAGCAACGACAGCAGCAACGAGCTTTAACTGATCCTCATTATGCCACAGTTTCTGATGATTCAGGTGAGTAATGACTAATCACTGAAAAAATTAAACATACCACTACTATTGCCTCTACAACTTGCATTCTATAAACACAGCTCAACAATTTATGTTTCACTCATTGTTTACTCAATTTTCAGACGAAATGTATGCTGCGATCGATGAACAGGACAAAGTATATACTAGCGGAAGTGAAACTTATGCACAGATCCAGCCTATGGTACCAGACCCAGTCAGGGCCCAGCAAAACGAACAAATATATTCTCCACAGCCATTGTACACAGATGACTTGCATTCTTCAGCACCGCAACCCCCGAGCGTTGACAGTCTCAGACATGTGGCACATGCTCATTCTAGACAAGGTGAATACAGCTTTACAAATATCGACCTTCATTTATTCATTTATTTTGTATTATTTTTATAATTTCTTGAAAAATACCTTCTGTATTTGTTTGGAGCTGTGTCAGCTCGTCTTTTCCAGACTTTAACTATGAATAAAATAATTAATGAAATCATACATCTGATTATATTCAAGCATCCTCATCCAGCGCAACTAGTTCAGTGGCCAATCTTGGCTCCCCAAAACCTGAAAAACGTCAGGCGAATTCCCCGCTACCACCACCACCAGAATCAATGTCTGACGTCTATGCCTCAGTTGAGAAACGAGGCGGAAAAGAAGACCGTTCGAGAGCGAGTGTCACATCGGGAAAATCCTTAGAAGATATGTATGCCAAGGTAGTGAAGAAAAAACGAGACTTTGATGACGACCCATTGGACATCCCTGCCACAAGTAGCTCTAGTCATCACTCGGAAATGCCAGTTTTGAATAGAAAGCACAGCCTAGTCGAAGTCAGCAGAGCTTCGTGGTCAAGCCATGATTCTATTGAATTACAGAAAAAGGATTTAGAATCTTCGCATTTCGTTCTTAGTAATCCCAGCACAAGTTACCACAGCGAAACGGAAACTAGTTCGTCTAAAGTTCCGTCAAAGCACGGCGAAGTTGCGACAAAAAATTCTTCCACCGATCCAGGGTATGAGGCAGTTGATGTTAACCGAAAGAATAGTACTGTAATAAGAACGGTGTTGGACAGTGATCCGAATTACGAAATTCTGCGACCTCAATTTTCTAGAGAGAGTAATCACCAGAATTCTACAACGCAAAGAAACGGCATTGAAGTACCACCTATGTATTCTTCACCTTTTAAACACAGACAAGTGAGTAATGCAAGTAGCGAGGATCCTGGGTATGAGAGAGTCAGAATGCGTAGGAGGATCGAACTGGACCAAGATACAGATTCGGAACCGAATTATGAGAGTATGCCTCATGATTCTGGAGAGCCAAATTACGCTTCCGTTTGTCGCCCAGACGACAGCGACACTGAACCCAATTATGAGTCTGTTAGTCATAGTGATCCGAATTATGAAAGTGTTAAATATTTGACCGTATCTCAGAACGAAGATCCGCCTTATGAGCAGGTAAACAATTACAAAAGTGCCAGTAACCAAGATGACTATGATTTGGTACTTGGTAAGGACAACAGCGATCCTAATTATGAAAAAATAGAAATGAATCATTCGAGAGATCAAACACACGACGGCGAAACGGACGATGAACAATACATTCAAGTCTGAGAGACATAGATTCTATTTCATTTGCTTTGTAAAATGACTTTCATCATTATACATAATATGTATAGCTACATCGGTGCTGGATTATTTTCGAACAGTTCGCGGGCAGGTCTCCTTTATCAGTAGCTTAATCGACGATTAGCGGAATACACAGTTGTACACATGAAAAAATTAATTTGTGCATAACTATACATACAGGGTGAAAGTCTGACGTCCGAAAACTCGGAGCAGCGTTGAGGTGGCCACCAGGCAAAATTGTCAATTGTTATATTGGTTTCGGGTTTTCTTATTCGTTGAAATTGGGAAACAATTGCCGGTGCTGGATTCCCGGCCACCTCGAAAGTGCTCCGAGTATTCGGACGTTAGACTTTTACCCTTATGATTAGCTTACCATTATTTATTCTCATACCCATTCATAGCTTATATTTTCTATCAGAGTTGAAAATATATCAGTTTAATTTATCATATCAGATATGATAATGCTCTTGATATTTCATATATTTTTCTACAAATCTTTTCCTACCTATATTTTATAGATGAAACTTGAAACTTTTATTTCAAAGAGATACGCAGACGAGTAAATATACTGTGGTTACTCAGACGAATCATAGACTTAATCGTTGTCTGTAATCATGATTATTATTGTAATAGGTAATACCGAGATTATATTTATTAATAGGGTTTTATATCAGCTGGTCTGTTATCGGTCACTCTACTGAATTATTATTATTATTAATTATAGTTTGTTCAACTATTAACACTTAACGCAATATGTTTGCTTCTAAGCTGTTGGTTATAACATTATCTTAACAGATCTACACTGTGCTAAGCAATCTACGTTGACTTTAAATCTCAATACATTATTTTGTTGTTCTATACATTGAATGAGTAATACTTTATTTGATATTTTTGCATTTATGTTTAAAAACTCGTAAAATATATATTATTGTCATGACTAAAACGCATAATATGACTGAATCCCCCGCTTTATGCAATTGCTGGTCTACTTCGCTCTTAATTTACTAAATTCTTCTAGAGATTAAGAGAAAGATATGTATTTTGGAGTATATTTTTTTAACGTGTAACAAACTGATAATATTTTGTCAAGCTAAGGGTACTATTAACTATAAGTATAATATTAGAAAATCTATATATGCATACAGTATTGGTTCCGATTCAAATTATGTACATAATAAGCATGTTCCAAAAACACAATTTGTATAAAAATTTTGTTTGACATCGATCTTTTCTCATAATGAATAAAGCTTGTCTTAAGAAATCTATGTTCATAATTTGTAATAATAATTACATCTATAATTCGTTGAACACTGTTTAAGTTTTCATAGCTTTATGTCCAAACGCATAGCTCATATTTGTGCAAGCGTATACATTATCAAAAATATTCGCGCCTTATTCTGCATCTGACAACACAATAATATATACGAATTATTATGTTCGCCCCAAAATTATTGAAGTTTACAGTCTAGTTTAAATTCGGTATAACAAGGGTTGTAATTAAGTTGTAATAAAAAAAAAAAAAACATTAAAAACCAATACTAAACGCATTATTTCAAATTTTTGCTCCTACTTCGTCCCGCGTTTTATTTTGAAGTCCGCGGCGTTGGGACGCATCGGTTCGTGACATCTTCATGGGGAGTGTCGAATCGGTATTCTAGCGCTAAGATGTGAGCTATAATAGCCAAATTAAAAGAATTAAGAAGAAGTAGAAAGCGCTACGATGTCCTAAGCATTCATGAAAATCAGTAATAATACATCAACTTCAGTGATTTCAAAAATTCGAACTGGCTGCCGCTAGTCAGCTATTGCGGGGAAAGTAGTCCATGAATTCGCCACGAATGTGGCGGGGGCGTCACCTCCTGGACTACAATCAACTACAATCTAAAAATGTGAAGAAATCACGACACGGGGTACCAGATGTTATCGTCATCTCGCGGTGAAATTGACGAACTAGTTTTGCCGTAATAATATTCCAGCGGCCGGTTTGAATTCGATATGATTGAATTTGTTATATTTATTTGTGATTTATTCACACAGGACAATCATTACTGATTCTCAGGATTCTCTCGGGCATCATTAAGCGAGCATGACAATTCTTCGAATTCTTATTGAATACTTAACAGGTCCGTTCCTACGCATCAAACTTCGAAATAAAAATTCAGAACTGCTTGGGAACAGATCATATTATGCACCGTAGATACGTACCATTTCATTTCTACAATATAACTATAACAGATATGCGAATATTGTAGGTATGTGTGTATGTAATACCTATAATGAACGTATGAGGATGATGAAGTGCGGGTTTATAAAATCAAGTCACACACATATAGCTGATTTGATTAAAAAAATGTATTATTCTCGTTATTGAGAACTCGATTTATAGACACCACAATGACAATTCGCGTTTTATGGTCTCTAAGTTGGTTAACAATGTAAATGCTATAACTACTACTTACATTAGTTACATTATCCTTACGCGTTAATAATTTATATATAGCGAGTTTTTTTTTTATTTTTTTCATCTCAATTGCATTTGGCGCTCGATGATATCATAAATGTAATGTCCATTTGAAAATTGAATAAGTATACCCGTTGTTTCATATTCGAGAGTTTCATATTTTTTCGTTACTCTCGTTCTTACATGTAACAATTATAATAGTATACGGTACTGCGGATGTAAACCTCTTACGATCATAAACGCAATGACCGAGTCTGGAACATATCAGGCCTTGGCTCGTAATGAAAAATTTCATAAACGTGATATTAGTTTATAACATTACTCTCGTGGTTCAAATTACAAGAAATCGTTATATAAACAGGTGTAGCAGCTTGTAAAATACCCAATAATTGGTTTCATCGTAATTATATAATTGAGTGCTAATATATTCGTGTATATATTCACCCGTACCTAATGGGAAAAGAACTGCATAACACTGGTGCTGTATGCGCAAGCCCGAAAATTATATGCACTTTCAATTAACAGGCGTCGCAATAATATTTCCTTTTTTTATATTAGATGGTAGAAGAAGCATAACAAAAGTATAAATTTTACCTATCAACAATAAATTTATTATTCTGTTGCTCTGCAACCATGCTAAACCTGCTAGCATATGATATTAATTAAGATGTACACGTAACAGCTGATGTTTAATTCACTACATAATATATTTAAACATTATAACATAATAGGGTGCATTCACTACATGAACATTCATTTCAATTAATTGACGAAAATAATATTCCGACCAAACAAACGTGGAAATCCGCTTCAGAAGTGGGAATAGATAGCATGGCGATCTTCGAAATCGTATTGCTGCAATATTCAATAATGACTATCCCAGACTTGGCTTGAAAATAAAACAATATTGTATTTGGTCATACTAGTTGCAGGTGCGTTTTGAATTTCAAATTCACTTTTAGGGGTCTCAAATCTTTCAATCATTCAGCAGTTGATATACCCGTTTCGAAAAGCATATGAAGTTACATGACGAGCCGAGAATGCCTTGTTGTAACAAAGAAAAAAAAAACATTCAGATCACGTTAACTTGTATTATTTTATCATAATAATGAACTTTACTTATTACCCGTTAATATCCTAGCTACAAATTATTTTCATGTTAGCCCAGTTAAAATCATACACTACTTCGATGAAGCGCGTATACATACTTCCAGTTGTCGTTATATATTACATATACAAAATACATAACACATACATCTATTATATCTTGCGGCTAGTATATTGTGAATTTCCGGGCTGATGCAAATGCGTGGATCTAAATATAAATCGTCAATATTAGTTCCAGTCGTCTTTCCATGTACGTGATATATGAGTAATAATTTCAGAAGAACCGATACCAAAATATTCGATAGCCAACTTTTTTCTTCCTTCGTCCTTATGATATTCGCGAAGTAGTAAAGCGCAACATAATATATGGATATATCATGCCAAATTATACTGGAGTACTGGACAGTGTTTAGATTCGATGCGTATTTCACATGTGTACAATTATACAACACAAATTAGGATTTTACGCGGCTGTTTGTTATTACGAATCAACTATATTATTGAAAAAATGTTGTCGCATATATATTTGAAATTATATTTCGTGAGTGCAAGCATTCAAGAAGAGTATGAGTTTAAACAGCTGCGAGTGATTCACCCCAAGAATTCAAATGAATATACTATATAAATTTAAAGAAAAAATAACATCATACATTATTGTAATTAGTCAGCATGATCATTTTGTAATCTTGCTAATTTATTTGAATTCATGAAAACAGAAGAGAAAAAAAAATATATATATTTTGCACTTTGTAGTAAAAACTATCTTTAATTTAGACTGATTTGTGCGGTATACTATATTGTATTATTTAGGCAGTACAAACACAGAAGTTGAATTTAAATTTCTGTATTTCAAAGTATATATATATTTAAATGACAAGTTTATATCATCGTGCATGATCATTTCTAAAATAATTCATTTTTACGCGACGTGTGGTAATTATGTGTATTATATAAATTGAAATCTCTATGTTATATTATTACTTGCTTGATTACATATTGGTATTGGGCAATAAAAGTCCTTTATGTAAAAAAGATTTGAAAACGGCTGCTTCATTGTTTGTTTTTTTTTTTTATTTTCAATTATAGACACTACTTAATGTGAGAATTGCACTTACGTAATGTTATTACTTTTTTCTTATTTTTCTTATTTTAAATTTTTTTTTTTTCATCATTTTTTTCATGAGATGGATCTTGTAATTTAAACTTTACGAGTGATCGTTGAACTGAAATTCTCTGCCATATTATCGTCATATTCCTGTATATGGATGTATACGTTATGAGATTGTTTTAATTGAAATTTCGATTCATGCGTTGTTATTACTTTAAATATAATATTTCATTTTATATCCAGTGTATGTACACGTGTATTGTGATTTATTTATAATAGTTTAGAATATTCTTTGGTATAGCTCCAATGGCAGCATTTATTGTGAAATATATATTTAGGTGTATTAACTATCAAATTCTAAACATCTTAATTTTACACTTTGGAGAATTGGCAATTGGCGTTTTTTTTTTTTTTCTTCTTATCTTTTTGTCCTTTTTTCTTCACATAATATGCATAAACCTGTTTCCATGTATTCACAAGCAAGCTAATAAATCATCGACAGTGGTATGAGAATAAGAAGTTTACTGTAATTTGGATTGACTGAATGTATGTACTTGGGTTGGAATTTCAAACGATTCTATTCTATAAATGCAAGTCTTGAATTGACTGCAGCAGGCAAAATATCCATATTCCCATCACTAGGGATTACTCACACTGTCCTATTGCAAAGAAGAAAAAATTAAAATCGATTGTGTTATTCGTTCATGTTGTTATTATTATAAAAAGTGTTTCAGCCACCTGTGGATCAAGATCTTTTGGAAGAAAAAGTCTTACTTAAGTGTATTTAAGAGTATGCAATTGTGAAGAAATGCATTCTGTATGTAAAAGTAACAAAATTGTTTATTGTAACGTGGAAGTAATGTAAGATGAACTCTGTTGATTAGACACATGCATAAAAATTATTAACAAGCAAAAGTTTCATACATTCATGACTCAGACTTATCATTCTGTTCTCGAGTATTGTGTTACCTAAAATTAGAAATTTTTTTACGCCGGGACGAAGCCAAATATTAGTTGCTTGTTCGTCTTACCTAGACCTATTTATGTATAAGTTACGCTCTTACAAGTAAATTAGTGAATTATGACAGTATTTATGCTTTTTGTAGACATTTCGCTTCTACACCCTTAAATCTATACCAACACACATGCTTATATATAACTATTTATAGTTGTACTTCAATTCTACGTGAACAAAAGTTATAATATGTGCATCTAATCGATGACATAATAAGTATACAGTCGTGACAATGGAATGATTAATGACGTGACACAAGGACGTTTGAGGATTCATTAGTTTTATATCTTCCTTTTTCTTTTTCTACTCTCGTTAAAAGCAGCTCTTTGTATAGCTCGAAAACTGCAGGGGACATACGAAATAAGCGTCTGATGTTCATTGATATCTACACAGTTGGAATGAGCAATGATCACGTAAAATCGAAGTCGTCCGATCGTATCAGCTATAAGTCAAGTATATTATATATCTACACTATTTTATATTTATAACATTATACAGAGTACGGTTTGTCATAACTATACTTGATGCATATGGCTAGTGTGTTGGCTTGTTAGTTAGGTTTTGGGGAATTTTTTATGAGCACGGTGATTTCAGTTGATGGCGCTGATTAGGCTACCTTCGTCAGGCAACAGTAACAACAACAACAACAAGTTACATATTAGAAAGAGTCCAGGGAGCAACGTGGGGGGTCGTGGCTGATGCAACAACCTCAACCACGCTGCAAGCATCCACGGTCACACACTGTCCGGGCTGCTTGCCTCGTCGCCACAAACGTGCTCCACTTCGCTCTCGCTAGGGGGACTGGCTTGTTGAAAATGGTGCTGATTAAAACTATGGCTGTGACTATGACTATGGCTCTGATGATGGTGAAGAAGTCTATGATGCCGGTGACAATGACGTTGATCTTCGACTCGTTGCTGCAAGTCGTCGATATGCACTTCTTGAGGACGTCTCTTCAATTTTCGATGGCACAGAAGACAAAGCAAAAGTACTATCAGAACGGCACCAGCAGCACAGCCAGCCGGTATGGCGTAACTGTCAGGAGGTATCACCACAGCACCTGCAATTCAAATAATCAAATGTTAGACAAAAGTTTATCATACATCTGTTCATACAAGTCATAGAGTGCTTGGGAGACTTCTCCAGGAAACTACGCGGGTTTTTATCCAGAAACTGCTTAGGGCATAGGCTGCTATTTTTGTATACATTTTCAAATGTTCACAGTCCTGTGATTGATAGTGATTGGAATTGATTATTGTTTGTGTTCTTGCAATACCTCCAACTGTCTACAAGTGATTGCTAGATAATCTTGATGCCTAATCTGTAATTAATCAGGTATCATTTTCGAATGATATTTCATCTTGTCTGTAATATCGGTTAGCTTACTTCATATATTTATCATTTTCTGAATAGTAGTCATCATATTATAATTATGGTACCACACACAGTATACAGAATGCAGTATAACTACTGTAGTAGTGAAACAGAAGAGAAAAGATTAGGATTATGAGAAGTGGCAGAAAAGATTCACGCATGATAAGAGAGAAACGCATGCGACTTGTAATATAATATTTTCCAAAGCGGGTCGAATTGCATTCAATTCTAAACCATGCATTCTTTGAGGATTTGGAAAGGGTATATACAATACTCGAGTACTTTGTTGATTTAGTTTTTATATCTGTAAGTGAAATAATAGATAATGTAGAAGTATTACTTTTTATTTCTCAACGTCGTAGTTCACTCAATATGGACAGACGTTTCATTTTAATTCTCTGTGTAACTTTTCAATCAGGTGCAAGTCCCACCTACACATATACCGTATATGCATATTAAAGTCATGTTAGCCTGCAATCAAGTTTATTCCATTTTTTTTTTTTTTTTGCCGCTAACCGACAATGCTATATATCGAAGCTTATGGATACAATTAACTTCTATTCGTTTGAATTCCATCGACGGTGAACTCTTAATTTGCCCCCTACATAACTCAAGTCCTGTTAGTGCCTCTGAATATAATTACTATGCAAGCAATTCTAACTAGTTATATAGTTACTAATCGCAAGATATTTCCTGATTGGTAAGATAAGGGAAAAATCTCCATGTATCTCTTCATGATCGACGTAATCTCAAAATATATCCATGATCATAATGTATGAAGATACCAAAAACATTGAATATCTAATTCACATTCAATTTCTCGGGCACATCTCAATGGTATGCCGCTCATAAACGCAACTGACATGGAAAACGGTGCGTGGACTCACGTGATAAGGGAGATCATAACATGCCGGCCCGTTGGAAGCCACGTGTGAGGCTCAGGTGGCCACGAACACAAAGCACAGAGAGAGAAGAAGCATGGCAGAGCCTCCAGCCAATGCTGGCTCCAAGGGAGCTGACGCTGCACCTGCGACACCACACACCATTCACCCAACCAATCCCACCACTCTCACTTGTACGTACGTACTACTTACCTAGAAAATTTTTAAGTCTATTTTTATCCACCAACTTGTGTCGGTGTACTTTCAAGATTTTCCCTGATTAGATTTTTAGAGAGCTGATAGTTTTTCTTTTATTTTTCGTTCATTTTCTCACAATTATCAAATGATAATATTTTGTATAGAAATAATAGAGATAATAGTAATCAGAATAAATTATTATTTTTTAACTTTTTACTTTATTGTCCTTGTTATTGCGTTCAAATATATTGTGCATTTTATGAATATATACTATATGTATGCATAGTTATCGGGTATAGATATATAAGTATATAAGCATGCTACGGAAAACGTACATCTTTCTTATAAACAGTGAGGTGAGGAGGAGTCAATGAAATATTGCGATAGTAATTATTAGACATTATTGAAAAATATTGCAATCAAGAAACTGTATAGAGACCATACCCAATACTCCTGGAAATTCACACAGAATTATGTGCTAAACGATCCAAAGTAATAAACACACCTAATGACAGTAGATAGTATGAATCTATATAAAATATATATATATGTGTACACATATATATATATATATTATATATACATATATATATATTATATATACATATATATATATATATACACATATATGTATTGATATATGTATGTACAGCAGGTGTATCAGAAAGAGGAAGCCAAATAATGAACATCGATATAGAGATTAAATATAATGCCAATTTTATTAAGACTTACAGTTTTCTTCGTCAGAGGAGTCATCTGGCCCACAATTGTTTATTCCGTTACAGCGGAGACCTTCGGTAATACAATATTTGCTCATGATACAAAGAAATTGACCTGAACAATCACTGTCTATAGCCACTTCGGTCCACACCGCTCGAAAGCCCTGCTGACCTACCGCTTTATCCGCCGAAATAAAACTGTGAATAAGATGGTCATTTCATAACTAATTTAAAGAAAACACACTCAGCTTCTCTTCCAATAATCTAAATGAAATTCAAACCTGAGTCGCATATTGTTATCCTCAGAAATGTAACTCCACTTGGTTTCAGGGCTTTTCACACCGCACAATTCGAGCGGTGGAGTCGACACCATGTGCCACATCCGTAGTACAGCAGCTGGGCAACCTCGTGCTGAGAAGAAGGAAAATATACAATTATTTGAGCGGTGAATGAAGTTTTATCTGCGTTCACTGGCTAACTATACTATCTCAACTATAAAAGATTCAAACACACACTCCTTCCTCCAATATATATCATACTTCAGAATACTAAGAGCACTTGTGTAAAGAAGGCATCTTTCCCGAATCGCGAGCTATTTCGGATCTCTTCAAATTCTTGGTCACACGATCGTACCTGATTGCTCTCCTTCGACAGAAAATAATTCGAAATTAAGAAGTATTCGGTGATTCGGTTTGACGCTTATGAACCAATTACAGGTTTTGCTGGCTAAGTTTCGTGCTGGTCCATCGTATTTGTTTGGAAAGTTGGGACTAGTGATTGTCCCGTAATCCAAACTGCTAATGTTTGATCCGCAATCTGTAGCGCGAAAAGAATTATAGAAGATATCATCTGATATAAACGTAAAGAATTTACTTTCACTGTACGGAAAAGTGTACAATATTTATGATATCACATTAATTTACCTCCAAATATGGATTTTGCAACGTCAAAGGTATAGCGAGCCTTGAATCCACTGTACACAAGCTCCGAGTCTGAATGTAAAATAACTTTGAGGCCAAGAGCTCCAAGATTTGATTCCACGGGTCCTGGAGCAGTCATCCCGCAGTATCGACCGATCAATTTCTCGGTGTTATCACGATACATATTGTATATCTCCAGCCAGTCTTCTTGGCAGATTTGCACCCTATTCAAGAATATTTTAGACCAAAGATAACATGAATACAACGAAAATCTGTCGAAAATTGATCCTAATATAATTGGATATATTGTCTGGGTAATGATTTTCTGAATTTGAAACAAAAACTTGAAAATAAGAAGAAAGGTTTGAGCAAGTAGTCAATTGTTCTCACCCATAACATCCCACCGACGAATTAGCATTGTCCGCTCTAACTTTGAAATGATCAAAGACTAACGTAACTTGTTCGTTTGGTGTGGCTAAAAATAAATAAGTGCAGTTGGTATCGCTAGGATAATTGCTAGGGTAACGTGGGGAGTTAAACTCTCCTCTTTTGCGAGAGGAACTACGGTACGTGAACAAACAGGTTCCATCTGGAGCTGCGGTTCCAGGTATCCGATATTCCGTTTCAAATCTGTACCTAAAAACCAATTATATAAGATACCGCCCAGAATCTGTAGCATTCAAATTCAAATATTTCTCTACCATTGCAGATATAGCTGTAGATGTACCCATTGTCAACTTACTCTGCCTTAAATCCCAGGCCCTGTAAGTCTCCGCTGCTAAAGACCATGACAAGACGTGGCCCATCGCTAACAACGTTGTTTGGTTTGTCTTCTGCACCGCACAACTCGTGATCAAATTTGTCATAAGAATCTGTTGCCTCCTGTCCTTTCAGATATATTTTCAAATATCCATCGGTACAAGAGGATCTGTAAAATGTTGGACGTCGATGAATCTATTTATGCCCAAGAATCAGAGACCCGGGTAGAAACGGATCTCTGAAGAGTTCATATTTTAGTAAATGTAATCAAGTTCTTTATACATACTCTCCTCTCGTTTGACCCTTGGGTATGTCAAACATGTGAAACTCAAGTCGTACACGTTCTAAATGTTGTGAGTCTTGCATTCCGTAAACAAAATAACGGCAGACTATTTTTGGAATGTACGGGTAGGGATAATTTGGGCTGAATACAAAGCCGGAAGATTCCTTTTTGCTCAATATCTTTTGATCGCACTCCGAACCACGAATATGTTCCCCATCATTCTTAATAAAATCTGTAAATTACCATTCAAAGAAGATGATCAAGATCGTGATAAAATCATCAATCATCGGGTGACTATGTCGTATAATTTGGCCTGATAAATACCTAGTTTAACAAAGCTTTCCGAAAATTCAAAAATACCCTTGAACCCACGGTTCTGTGTGTTGGCTGTTCGTTGGAGTGTAACAAACAACACAAAGAGGCTGGATTCAGACGAGTAAAGCACCAAGTTTCGTTGCTGCCCGCAATATGTGCCAATAACAGCCGAGGTGTTGTCAGCACCGTCGTATACTTTTACATAGTCAAAAGGACAACTGAAAGGAATTGGAATGATTCCATCAGTGTTATAATAATAATAGAATAGGATGAAAATGAGTTGAGTCTCGACCATGTATATGCGACTGAGTTACTTACTGAGGCCCGCCAAAGAACAAATCAAAGTCTCGAAATTCCAGACGAACCCGTTGGCTACGCTGCCCGATAAACTGATAACTGCAAACCAGATCTTTAGGATAAGCACCCGGGTAAGTGGGGGACAATATATTTCCTGTTCGTTTAATGGAAGCGTCTACTGTAAATGTGCACGGTGTACTAGGCGCTGGAGTTCCCACCTCATACTCAGCTGAAAATGAAACAAGTAATTGTTACAGTTGCTGTGGTATTTTGGTCTATTAGTCAATATAAATCAGTTTCTTTGTTCTCCTTCATTATATATCAATACTCAGTCATGAATATGATTGTTTGTACATAGCTATACCTAGATATATCATCAGCGAACTGATTTGTACATAATAAATGTATAAAATACATGTATATATGAAGAAATGGAATGCGTCTTACAGTCGTTGATAAAATTGTAGTGACCGGTGAATAGGTCAGGCAGAGTAACATTCTTGTCAGTATAGAAGCTGAGCGCGATGCCATGATAGAGGGAGACTCGCCTTCGTGGAGGGATCGGACCACAGTATCGTCCCCCAAACGGTGACTCTATCAGCTTGCTGTGATTTCCCGACTGTACTTCTGTGTACACGTCCATATACTCGTGAACGCAACTGAAAATTTACAAACGCGTGATAATACGTCTAGACTCGCATTGAAAATCGGAATTTTCTGATCGACAAAACTACGATAAATAATTCTTGTGTGGCCACTCACGCAGGTAACTCGCCAACTGCCGCGCCACTGAAACATGTCAACAAAAAATCATAATTACCTTAAAGCGTGTGTACACGTTACGAGAGGTCCAGAAATTAGTCACATGTAGGAAAAACTTGATCATATTCAAACGACCACAACATGTACCAATCATTTTTTTGTCAAGACAAGAGGCAGAAAGGATGTTTTGCATTTACATGTGAATTGTATTATGCAACAAGGCTTTGTGTAATTTTACTCACTCGGGAGGCATACCACGAAGGCCGAAAGAGGTGAATACAATTTCGACGCGTTGTTCAGGCCCAGCGAGGAAAGTATAAACGCACTGTCGAGATTCACCCTCAGGGTTGATCAAAGTCGGTGCGCTAAAAGTCCCATTCTGTGGACCGTCTGAGAAGCTTGCAAACGTCTGGTCACACTCTGGGAACGAATATTTTTCATCGACTTAATATTTCCACTTAACAGGTAAAGATTTACAATTGAGGAGCATTGAAGCTTTGAATTAGTGCCTAATGAATTCTTGGAAGTAAAATTCAGTAATACAAATGAGTGAAAGATTGTAATATCAAATGAGTTATGATTTGATGATAACGAAGTATGCAGCTGTACAGTACGTGAAGATATAGGTATAATAGATTGATCGAACAAGACATACTTGGAGTTTTGGCAGTAGTAAATGGTCCCGGTGGCGGCGGCAGTGAAGGAACGTAGTCTTGCTGTGGCAGTGGTACATCGATTACCTCGCGGGCTGATATTGGGCAAGGTGACCATCCAAGATACCAGAAAACATCCACATCCACATCCACCGCCACCGGGAACACACCACACCCCATTATTAAAATAATAAGAATCAATTGAAAGAATATATTAACGTTATACGTATTCAAAAGCAATATGTTAGGCATTTTTCAAAACATCAGCGTAAAGACGGAATGATTCTTTGTTTGAAAATCGACAAGAAGTTTATTACCAATCAATTTCAATTTCGAAGAGAGTGCAGCGTAGATCAGTCAAAGTAAAAGCGATAAATTTACAAATTATTTCTCAACCAATTGTACTACTTTTTATCGTCAAAATATTTTATACGCACCTGTAGTGGCACGTGGAAATAGTAGCAGAAGGAAGGCAGGTAAAACCAAACTACTCCCAGAGGCATGCCGGAGTGCTGAGGCCATACTGTGTCCTGTAATCGGCAATATTTTGTTAGAATAAGTAAAGCGGGACAGTGATATGGGTGCGGGTCGCTCTCCAGAGGAACCCAGCATTGTATATAATGATAATAATAATACGTTTTCGTAGCAAATGCAATAAAAATATTCGCAGATATGCTTACCATATCGTCAGTGTCTGTTCCAAGCACAGGAAGAGGGAGGAAAGTCGATCTGGCAGATCATCTGCAATACATAATGATCAATCACAAGTAGATCCTTTATTTACAGGTTTGCACATTTTAACATTTTTACGTTCATTAACGTTCATTAAATGGAAATTGTACTGATTTGCCGAATGAATTTTTTAACGGTAGTTGAATATTCTAAATAAAGAGACTTATCACACGGGATTACATGTGAGAAGTATTTACACAGGCTGTAGTATTTTATAGCATTAAAGTACAATCTAAGGGCGTATACAACACACGTACGTGTACGTTCAGAGAGATATGCCCTTAATATTCCTCACTCGAGTTGATATCCATACAGCTTATGGCAGTACTTTCTGAAATATACCCGCAACTAATTATTAGTCATTTCGATAATTTCGCGTCCTCAAAGTCCGCATTGCAGAACGACAATATACTCATGTATACTATAGGTGGGCATACTATACACGCCCACTTGGCATGGGCATACATATAGGTATATGAAATAAGGGAATCAGATATGCAGTGATCACTCGAGCTATGAGATATTGAATAGCATATCAATCATAATTAAATATAACTCAAATTTTAATCACGCCCAAAGAATGATATCCAATATAAAAGGACAAAGAGATTATTTCCGCTCAAATCTGTTGCGAGTGAAAAATCCTATTGTTAGTCAGCCGAGCGGCCCCGGTTACCTGCAAGTAGAAGGAGTCCGCCATAGACCGGCCAGTGGTTAGGAGAAGAAGAATCCTGCTATTAGTCGGCGGCCGACTACTACTAGTCAGCCCGCCGACTCGACAATGCTAACGATAAGTAGAAGAAGCCCGCTTTAGTCAGCCTACCACCGTGTGATACGACTCGGATATGAAAGTATTCTAAGCAATCATTCAACTTGACTTTCGACTGATCATTGCGTTGGAAAAAATTCTTTAACTTCTCGACGGATAATACAAGCCCAATTTATCTGTCACATGATAAAATCTAAATGTATTATGTTCGTATTTCGAACTTGTTGTACAAAGTATACGTACAGAATGAAAGTCTACGCCCGAACACTTGGAGTAGTGTTGAGGTGGCCACCAGTTAAAAGTGACAATTGTTTTGTTGTTTTCCGGCCTCATTATTCGTTTAAATGTGGGAAACAATTCCCGGCGCCGGACGTTAGACTTTCACCCTGTATACCATGAGGATTCGTGGATGCGGATCACTCCCGGTTCACTCGATTCAGCTCGACACAGGTATTTGCATTGCCGTAAATGCAAATATCTCTGTCGAGCTGTCGAATCGAGTGAACCGGGAGTGATCCGCATCCACGAATCCTCATGGTATGTGAATTTCTGTACACAAGATTGTATGTGAATATTTATGTTCAAAATAATAAGTGGCTCTAGCAGTTATGTTCAATCAAAAAGGAATTATAGAAACAAGTGGCTGGAATTATTACACAGAAAAGAATGACACCAAACCGCTGCAGCCGCATTGACTATTTTCGCTTTACGAGACAACCTAATCGTGCGCTTCTGTACGATAAAATCGAACGCTATTTACTTATTTGGTCCCCTAACAGGGTTGGCGACGTTTCAGCTGATCAATTTAATCATTTGAATAGCCCGAAATGAATTTCATCGGAGAAAAACAAATAATAAGTCTGCCACGCCCTTAACAACTCGAGTATATTTCAGCGCGGTGTAAGAAGAGAGGAAATAAAATCAGAATGACTGATCTGTAGAAAGAGACCAAAGCTGAGACGAATAATGCAAGAGAGGACGCAGCAAGGATATACGAAAAATCAAAAAATCATCCCGCTCTAGTAATTCGCGTAAAATGTATTTACCACCTCGCGCAAGGGTCCCGCCAACGTCGATAACTCGAAAAGGAAAAACAAAAACATTTCCACGGCCGCAAATGTATAGCTACCTCCGCACCCGAAAGGGTGAAGCACGAAGATGCAACTTAAGATGGTGATGATGGGTGTTAACAGGCGGGACGGCAACCGCTGAGCGCAACCAAGCATATATGTACTACGTATATAAGTGCCAAGAGAAGGCGAGGAGAATATTTGAGGGTTGAAGCACAGGGGTGAGAGCCTTGGCGAAGAGCAGCAAAGACAGAGACGGAAAAAGAGAATGAGAATGAGAACGAGAAGGAGAGACGGGGAAAGTCGCAGGCAAGCAAGCAGGCCAAGCCAAGCAAGCACGCAGGCAAGCAGGGCGGGGTAGTAGACAGAGAACTGAGGATGACTGAGAAAACCTGAACCGCGCCCATGCGCTTGACTGGTGACGTTATACTCGCGGGAGTCGAGAGTCGGGAGGCTGATGGTCAATAGTTGGTCGCCCGCGCGAGTAGTGACACTTGATTATCACTCAGAATTACAGCCAAGATAGAAAACGAAATGTTTATACAGAGATACGTAGAGGGCACATAACTATAAGGAGTATATAGATATGAATAAATTCATGCGTATAAAATACTGCGGGTTGATTTACGCACCATTGATATTTTACCTGCATGATACACTATTATAGGGGGTAGAATAAGAGTCTTGAAATATTCCAGGTCCTCCGAAAATTGGCGAAATCTCATCCGTGGAGCTAGTCATTCACGGGTGTATCGCGTACTCGTCGAGAGAATCCACCCCGTTGTTTGATCGGGTTGAGTAGTTGAGAGTATGAAGTACTGACTGAATCTCCGGATCAATCCGCAGAGCCGAATTTTCTTTCTTTCTTTCTTACTTCGGTTATTTTGCTATTCTTTTTGTTGAGAATTTGAAAACGCGTGATAGGTATAGCACGGGGCACTAAGCCATTTTATTGAATAGCAGTACGCGCGTTTTGTGACTTGCATTCGCCATCAGTCCTATTTTGCACCCGACGATAACATCGCGCGAACGTAACTGAACCACCATATCTCACACTATTTTAAACACCGCGTTGTCAAATCAAACGCTCGGTCAGGTCCAGCCATCCACCTCAACACGCCCCAACTGACGATAGGGGTTGCTGGGGGCAGAGAAAATAAGGGGTAGAGGTAGCTGACGGGGGTAGGTGGGTATAGGCGGTGGCAGATACCATACCGCGAAATTCCAGGAGAGTTCACTGTCGGCGCTTCGAGTATCGTCAGCTTTGTGTGTGTGGGGGGGGGGGTCTTACAGGGGCGTCTTCGTCCCCCAGTTCCCGGGTGTTGCTGCATATTCCTAAGGAAATTACCAATGAATGTGGTAAAGGGGTAAAAAATGAAAAAACAACGAACGAGCAGTCCTTCTTCCCGCCAATAATTACAACAACAGTCTAAATCTGTCCGCAACCCGGGAGACTCGGAGCTTCTCTGAACATTCCAGTAGCAATATGGAATAATAGTTATAGCAACGATGCAGCGAAGCACCTCAATGTTGGCTAGCTACGAGCCTGAAGGAGAGATGCGCACTAGCTTTTTCATCCCTCCAGGTTTCATTTGCTATCTCATCCCTAAGACCCAACCCCTGATTCAACGTCAGCGACACGCCCCGCGTATAGAACCCCTAGAGAGCTTATTACACACAAAGTAAGGCTTCTTTTTTAACGTTTTTTTTTTTTTTTTTCTCTTCACACCGTTATATACATAGTTCGCAATTTTATTCGATTTCCCGATGAGATCGAGAGTCTGAAGATTCTGCAATTCTGCAGACGTCGGGCTCTCTCGTACAGTAAATCGTTTTTTTTCTCCCACACCTACAGTCTAATTGGTGTCGAATGCAAATTCGTCTATAACGTTACGTCGCATAATAATCTGGGAAATTCATGGGAACCGCGATAAGCGAATTAGGCTGATGAAATATTGCCACAGAAAGCGAACAGATGCTTTCTGAAATACACCACGAGGATAGAGGGATATCTCGTTTTCTGGCAAACTTTCAGAGCTGTTTCCAGACATAGAAATGCCTGTATTTAATAGATCTGGTCGAGGTCGGCGTGCAAAGAGTACGTTTAGAACTTGTAATGTATTTAGTTTCAAACTCCCGATTGTCGAATAAGTTTATGAGAATAGGAAAACATTGATCGTCGTAAGTGTTGTGGATTGTGGACGATTACAGTTATTGTTACGTATGAACTATTAGGATGTTTTGCATACGGATTGAGAATAATAACAAGATATAGCCAGAATTAAGAAAGGTAATTCACATACAACTGTTTATTGAGACATGTAGAATACATCTGGTCATACACAAAAATCTTTGACACTTTAAATCAAGCTCCTAGCCCGAAAAGGAACCATTTTAACATTGTTTTAAATTCATCAATAATCATTATGTTTAACTACTTCACACTAAAATTAGGGGCAACTTTTAAAATTGCGGGAAATTAAAAAAAAGCAAAGCAATCGGTAGCTGAATAATAAAAATTTGAAAACACAATTAGCAAATATGTAAAAATTTAGCTGTAATAATTTTTTTTTTTTTTTTTTCATCATTTTGTTGCTGTTTTGCCATGGAGCTGACAGTTGATGAAACGTAACATTTAAACATGGTTTTCCAAGTAATCGATCGTCATTATTTTTTCCTCCTTATTACTGCTAAATAACATCACGTCACAAAATGCATATTTGCAGGAATATAATAATATAATAATATATATAATATATTTTATATATAATTAAAAAAACACGTCCTCGGGTCAAAATTAGTACAACTTCTTTGACCCGAGGCTCGCGCATCTGCCTGACATGGGTCAACCAAATGTCAAGTCTGGTAGTACGCGCCTCGAAAATTTTTATGGCATAGGCTGGGCTAAAGGGTGCACGACTACGGCGTCGCCAGCTACAGTGATGCATTATCCTAAGTGTGACCGCTTCCCAAGGCATCCCAGCTGCCACCGTTCGCCGTACAAAAGATTAGAGTGAAAGTGTGGGATGCCCGTTAAAAAGTTGGGTAGGGCCAATCGTATCGTAACGCTAGTACCTAGATCAGTCTAAAGTCTCGTCACTGCGAGTTGCCTCAGCCTCTTTTGTCATGCTCCCATTGCCCCAGAAAGCCAAACCGGTATATTCTTTATTAACTTGTTTGTTTATTTTATTTATTCATTTATTCATTTTTCAATCATCTTATATAGAGAATAGAATTTGGACAAAGACCAGAATTTATGTATGAAATATTATTATTTATCATGTCGTAAAAACCCACTCAGTATGATTAGCAATATCATTCTTAATATATTGTTAATATTAATAGTATGGTATCATCAGTATTATGCTTTCATATAAATAGGGTAGAGGGTAGGGGTAGTACAGTGTGTTGTTGTTTTACGTAAAATTTTTGGAAGAGGGGATTTTCTCTCAGTTACAATATTATCGTATAAAGACGTCTACCGAGGCACAGTAATTATTATTATTATTATTATTATTATTATTATTATTATTATTATTATTATTATTATTCATTATTATTATTATTATTATCATTAATATTATTACTATTATTACTATTATTAATAAATGTGGCACCTCATGTTACTCTACCGGAATAGCAGTGTGTCAATGAGGGGAGGGGGAAGGATGTGAGAAGGGTTGGGTCGGGTCGGGTCGGGGGCAGGGTAGGGGAGGAAAAAAAAATTAGAGTTAAGTAAAACATGAATAAAAATTAACAAGATGCTCATAAATAAGAGGGGTTGCGAGCAATCAACCTTTATCCAGACATTTTTCTTGTTCTTTTTCATTACCTTTTTTTGTTTTTTTTTTTTTTTTACTTTTTTTTCTTTCAATTTTATTTTCTATTTAGATGATATCGGTAGTCCATGACATAAGCCTTATTTTATATTATTCATTATTATTCATTATTATTATTATTTTTATATATTTTTTATAGTTTAGTTATCATGATCGTATAAATATTGTAGAACGGTGTCGTTTCTGAATTATATATCGCGTATAGGGTCGACGGTGGTTTGCCTTCTGCTCTTCAATTAACAAATTTGATGGGAACATTCCGTATTATTATCTCATTTGTTACTTTGTCGGTGGCGCGTAATACGAGCATGGTTTGAATTTGCGGTTCTCTGTTCGCTAATCTTATTACTTTTTTTTGCTTTCTTCTTTTTGTATTTTTTTTTTTTTATTTATTTTTTTTTAAGTTTTCTTTTCTTTTCTAATTCTTTTCCTTTCTTCTTATTTTATTTTTATCCGGGGGGTGCTTGTAATGCATAAGTTCGTTAAACGGATTGTGTTTTTCTCAAATAATCTCCAGAACAGGGGGGTTGTCTGGGCTCCAGGGACAGGGACCAACTATATAGCCCGCACTTACAACTCTTACTAATTAACTAACAGGCTAACAATAATAACAAGTCAACACTCAAAAGTGTGTGCTGTATGTGTTTCATGCATTGTATACATTTGCGTACATTGTGCAATCTATTTCCAATCTGTAACTATCATTATCAATTCAGTTTCCAGTCATCGTTACGTTTCTTTATATCTCTTTCTTTGTAAAAAAAACTGCAGCAAAAATACATTGTTTGACTTCATATAAAATTTTGAAAGACCTTTTTTCTTCATATCCAAGATATTATCTTATCTTATAGTTTACATAATTTTCTTTTTTTTTTTCATCACTTTTTCTTCCATACTTTTTAGTACTCTTGTTTCCTTATCAAATAATTTATTTTATAAAAAAAAAATTTCCTTTTTTTTTCTTTTTTGCGAAAAAAAAAACGCGTTTTCAGCAAATAAATACAAAATAATTTAGACATAAGTATTTTCTAATTCTTCCTGGATACTGTTATTGAAAGACCTAATGGTACAAGTGGGTTTTCTTTCCCCTACTTTCTCATTAATGAGCAATATTTCTTTCAATCCAATATACCAATCTCACTTCCTTACGTGACCTTAATTAAACAAACCTTCGGAGAGATTGTTAGACAGACATTACTTCACCAGTCTACCATACAAACTCTTCCTGACCCTTAATAATAATAGTTTCACTGACTGTACACATTATAGACCAACAATAGAAGGTCTAGCAGCGCCTCGCGCGCTATCACGCACACATACACACACAGACACACTCTACCTTTCGCTCTATTTGTCTCGCGCGCTTTCTTTCGTTTTCTCTTTCAAAATCACTCTTCAATCTTGATTCTTCTTAAAACCTACGCATCACGTAATAATATGCAGGCTTCGATGAGTCCTCTTCACTTAATACAAGCCGTCACAATCTCAATGTCAACATCGCCTATCGTTTTTTTTTTCCTTTTCTTTTTCTTTTTCCTTTGCTTGGCAGTAGTAGTAAACAATGTGACAATGCGGTAGTAGTAGTAGTAGTAGTAGTAGTAGTAATAGTAGTAGTAGTAGTAGTAGTAGTAGTAGTAGTAATAGTAGTAATAGTAGTAGTAGTAGTAGTAGTAGTAGTAGTAGTAGTAGTAGTAGTAGCAGTAGTAGTAGTAGTAGTAGTAGAAGTAGTAGTAGGAGTAGTAGCAGTAGTAGTAGTAGTAGTAGTAGTAGTAGTAGTAGTAGTAGTAGTAGTAGTAGTAGTAGTAGTAGTAGTAGTAGTAGTAGTAGTTGTAGAAGTCGTAGTAGTAGTCGTAGTAGCAGTAGTAGTAGGAGTAGTGGTACTTATAATAGTGTTATAATTAATATAATAATAGTACGGGGTGGTTGGGTAGTCACTCCAGCGTATCATAGTCTCAGTGGCACATCACTGTACTTAAAAATCACAACGGCGGGCGATGGTGGTGGCGCAGCTCAGCGCGGTGATAATTGTCGGTCATTTTTCATTAGATTTACAATTGTGGTTGGTAATAATATAATAGTACGGATGGGTTTCGTTCTTATTCGCTCAATCACTCACAGACTGTGACAGAAGTTAGCTCCAGGATTGGTAAGAGTCTTGATACCATTGGTGATCGTCGCCGGAGGTTCCCCCGACAGTGGTACCCCTATCACCAAACCCAGTGCCACCGCCACCACCACCACCATTCACACTCGCCAATCCGTACGAATTCCCCAATGGTTGTTGGGCGAGGGGCTGGTTTCCCCAGCTGCTCTGGAAGCGACGTTTAGATTCCCCCTGGTTCTGGTGACCCCCGTCAAACTTTCGCTTACCTGCTGTTAAAAATATGATGAATATGAGAAACTCGGCATCAGGTTTTAAACAACAATATGTCAGGCCTAATCCTGCTATAACATTAATTTATATCATTTATGTATCATAAAGTTATTGGGCATTCTCAAAACTTCACATAGTTTTCATAACATTTTTATACTGAGCGCAGATCAGTTGCAGATGGAAACAAAACAGCCCTCATCAACATATTAACTGTAGTATACATAATAAATATATTTATTTTTTTCCATCAAGTAAAACAGCTCTTTGAATCATTAGAAAGGCTTCATTTCTCATTATGAGTGACACATCAACAGATTCCTAATAATATTTTTTTCCTATATGTAAACTAACATAGACATTAATTAGTATCGGTTGGGTAGGTCACAGGTACCTTGGAGGGAAGAGGAGATGAGTCACTTACTGTAAAGTAAATAATATATGGGAGAACTGTAATAAAGTTTGGGATCGCACCTCGTGCTCGAAAAACATTTGTACATAGTCTTTATCTCAAGCATCTCAAAACCTCACCGATCTTGTTGGCAATCTAATCTCATCCTCATTTGAAACATAAATAATAGAATCCATACGGGAAAGCAGAATTTAGAATAGCAGGAATGTAGCGTGATACATTCTTATACTTAACAGGTCTATCACGGCTGATATCTGATTGCTGTTGATTCAGTGGCAGTAATTAGAAAAAATAAAAAATGAGTAGTATGTAGCAGGACTTTTTTTCGTTTCTTCGACACTCAGTACTTTGTTTCAATATGCCACGTGTACAGAATGTAAAGATTTGTAGAGATGTATTCGATAAAAACTTTATACGTGTACCAATGGACGGCATCAGGTGGAAATTGCGGTAAAGTGGAAAAGTTGGAATAAGAATACATATAAGATAATATACTGGTCAGTGCATTTAAAAGGATCAAGCAACACTACTCAAGTGTTATCACATTGCGGGACTGTGAAAATATCAAGCTGTTAATGCCCTCTGCATAACTAAACGAAGAAATATTATTCATCTCGCAAAGACGCCTCTTGAAGAACACACGTTTCAACGTTATTTAATGTTAATATTTACTCTGGTCGTTGCGTACTAAAAGCAAGATACAAGCAAACAAGTGTGTTAAGAAGCAACGAAATGTGCATGACGTTCGTTAGCAAATTTGTATAGTAGTTGTGTAACTTATACATACATGCTCGCACATTACATGGATTTCTTATAACATTATAAATTATTGCTTGATTTGTATCTAACTTTTGCTGCATCGACGCTGTTTAAACTGCTGGAGTTGGATGACGCTAAAAATTTAAACCGAATATGAACAACAGACATTGCCTCGTAAGACATTCGTAATTAAGTTTGAAGACTTTTGCTTTTGCAACTCACTGGCAGACATAGCTGGCATAACAAAGAGAATAGAATGTGATAAAAGGAGAACGATATTTCCATGTGAGAGTATGTCAGGAAAATTGCTGGACAGATGTCATCTCATTTATAATTGAGAAAACTGACATATTTCGAGAATAAAATGCACCCCTGATCGAATATAATTTGTGGAATTTGAGGGGTGCTTGTGAAAAAATTTAAAACAAACTAGCCGCAAAGATAGTAGCAACGAGCATCAAACAGCTTGGCAGGTAGAAAGTGGTAAGTGGTGTTAACTTAGTAAGAATATTATGAAAAAAGATGATTCGTTGTGGAGATACAGACCATCCTCACCTGGTAAACTTCCCTTGGCGCGGACCCCCCCACGAGCGGCTGGCCGCTGGGCCCCACGAGCCCCTGGGGTTGCGGGGTTGCGTCCCCCCCTGACCGGCCCACGGGCCTGGGAGCCACCGACCCGGCCACGTGCCACTACTCCACGCCCACGACCAGCCTGACCAAACAACACACACCCAATCGTTACCCCTCTGCTGCTTACTTCACTTTATATCATGTATCTCTTATGATAAATGAAATTTTCCCCCCTCCCCTCCATTATCAATTGTCTAAATATCTTTTTGTTCATTTAACAAAAGCATGTCGTCAGAGGTAATAATTTACTCTACGACATGAATCAATTTATGTACAGGATGGTAAGCTGCAAGAGCCAACATGTTAGGAATTCACCTAAAAGTATTTCTGAGTAAATTTTTGCAGACAGCGTTAGCGGAGTTATTCCAAAGTGAAGTCAAAAGCAGACCGGATTTGGGGTGAAGGAACTTTAAGCGACACAACTACTGCACTGGCAGCTAGATTAATGTTAATCAAACGTAAGCACAGCGTTAATACTATAAAACTATTGTAAGCGTAAGCAGAAAGTGTATGCTGAAGCAAGCGAGAGCAGTCAGACGAGTCTCTGGTTTAATACCAGTAACTTTATCTATGTTTCCAAAATATGTAAATGTAAATGTAAATATATATACATATACATATATATATATATATATATATGTAAATATATTCTTTTATCTCATTCCCTCTTTTCTATCCATGGACTGTCGTACCTAAGTGAGTAATCATTAAATATAATGTAATAAATCTCTATATCATACATCGGTCTTGACTTTCTTCCAAGTTCCGCATCGCCTTTTCCTTGCTAACTCCAAAATTTGCTGTTTATCTGCGACAAATCCTTCCTCCTGATATAAATTATTGAGAAGTTGACATTGACTGAAAACCACGATGACTTGCAGCCAATTAAATAATTAGCTTGCAATACCGTTTGTGGAAAACAGAATTTTTTCCGCCAAGCAGTTGATCGGGAGGAAAAATTGTTCGCAAACATTATAAAAAATGATGTCGACGTTGAAATGATGTTCACAGGGTGCCCGATTCTCCTGTATTTTGGATAACCCTGCAACTTGACATAAGAAAATGTATCATATCCGAGCCACGAGACGCAACGTCGCTCTACAGATAGATAATCAATCAATCAATCAATCAATCAACCAATCGACCAATGAATCAATCAACCAATCAACCAGTCAATCAAACCAGGAATGAATTTTAGTTGGTTTTTGATTTGGATGAGGTGATGAGAAGGTATGAAAAAAGCCCTTGTACACTGCATTCTGCGTATAATTGGGAATTCTCCTGTTGTAGCGATGGGTAGTGTTAGGGAGCCCTGCAAGACTACATAATACGCGATATCCCCCCTCCCCCGCCCCCGAGACTATAGAGAAACGCATCTTCTTTGAAATATCAACTCTTTATCATGACACATAATCATTACTTTCATTGCTTTTCCCGGCTTCACTTTTGGTGTAATTTAGAATGGGTCTACCATGGCTCAGATATGATTTGCAAGCAATTTGAGAGTGGCAACGTGTTCAGGGTCAGGATAGTTATTGATAAATATTATGGAGTTAGTTGGTATTCTGGTACTTGAGGGGGGTAACGCAGTGCAAAAACGTGCGCCGCACGTTTATCCATACTCTCTCTCTCAAAAAAAATAATAAAAATAATAACATATACAGTGAAATTGGTTATAAAAAAGCGCTGTGAGTGCAGTGCATTGCCCGTCAAAGTTTGGATACTAGTTTTAGTTGTAAACGCTGCATCCCTACATTAGTGATTACTAAAGCTAGCACAATCAATTAGCCAATGTTAATAACACACACAGGCCTTAAAGAGGGTCGTATAGGGCGGAGAGACAGAGAATTGGATGAGTAATATTGTCAGGAATCCGCGAACACTGTGCCACAGTCAAACTACCGCTGATATCAAACTAATATGATTCAAGAACGAGAACGACTTTAAAACCATTAAAAAAGGCGACCCACCGGTTGAGGCTGCCTGCCTCTCCCTCTGGCAGGTGGCGGAGGCGGCGCATAATCGAAATAGTAATCTTCGTATCGATAATAGTCATCGTAATATGGATCACTGTAGCCACCTCGATAATCCCCATAACCGTAATAGTCGTAATCATAATCTATAAAAACACACATTACAAATAGACCCAAGTTTAGCCACGATATAATCCAATTGGCAACTTATTCAAATAATACATAATAAAGGCATGCCGGGAAAAGATAATTTTAAAAATGCCAATGAACGGAGAAAAAAAAAGAAGAAATTAAAGGAAGACAAAACAAAAAGGAGAATTTCCCTCATCCAATATGTATTAGGATTCGTCGAGGAACTTTTTTTGGTTTCGATTCTGGCACGTAAGAAATATAAGTAAACATAATTGATTGCAATATCGCATGATTAAAACCTGGCAGCGATTACCCTACCACCATCACTTATTAACATTGTCTAATACGATACGAATCATCGAAAATTAATACAATAACTAAAATAAAATCAGACGCAAAAAGAAAAACAAACAATTCTGAAGCAACTATGGGTGAAAATCTGATCGGTCTAACAAAAGGTGAGATAACCAATTGGCTAATAGCTATGGTTAACAATTTTCGATGACTCTATATGGTATAATTGTAAATTTAGTAACTTGTTATACAACTGAGATGAAACAGAGCTGTTTATACAAAAAAATTACTAATCTACAATATAACATACAACGTCAACGTCGCAGCTTACCTATTTCCTTGACAGCTGTAATCAGATTTTACAATTGTTGACGCATACACGCTCTCACAAATAGTAATATAAATAAACAATCATACTTTTCCCTGGCGCTGTGTAGAAACACACAACGCCACTTGAACTTAATACCATTAGGGCACCAGAAACGTAAGTACAAAACAAACAGTACACATGCATATTTTGTAATTTGGTCAAATACAAGGTCGTCGAGGAGGTAGCGAGGTAGCGTAGTAGGGTAATAGGGTCAGTTTTGTAAGGATACATTGACATATTTCTAATTGAAATCGGAACTCAACATTTTTCTAAATAATCATCCTGGCACAAATACTTTGATTTGCTTAACATATCAATTTTGAACAATATTCGAATTTATATAACTGAAAAAAGTGATCTGTTTCACATTCAAAATCAGTGAGTGGTGAAATGTGAGATCTATATTCGGAATCTTTGAAAATGGCTTGAAAAAAATTCAGTCTTCAAGAAAGCAGTATAATCTAATTTCTCTATCTGTAAACAATTACCAATTGATCGTCGAAACCTAATGCAGTTGGGGACAGAAGGAATTCAGGACGCTGTTGATTGTGGATGGGTATTCTTTAACTTGAATTGTTTGATATATCACAAATAAATTCTGATATTTTTATAATTTTTCTTCACACTTCGAATGTTGCCTATCATGCGCGTAAGCTTAAGGTATGTGGTCAGATAAGATTGTGAAAAATCCCCAAAAGCATGCGGGATATTTGTGTTAGGTAAGTAAATTTTACCAAGATGTATAGTGTCTGAAAAACCGGGGGAAAAGTTAATATTCAGTGACTCAATGAATGATTCAGTTGCTCCGAACTTGCATATACAGGGTGAATTTGTAACATCCATCCACCTACATGGAGAAAATTTATCACTGAAAAGTGCCGAACTCCCCCATGAATCACGGGACATTTCACTAGGTGTACAAAAAACCAATGAGAATCGACAAAAAAATAATAAGCACCGATGAAAAATTCATAAATCCAAACGAAATTTTGACAAACATGGTTTAGCAATTTTTTACACACCAACATGGCTTTTTGATGTACTCCTGTGACTTTTTGATGAACTTTTGTGAAGAATTACTACCTTATTCTTCAATAGTTTGTATACATCATGAAGTGTCCCACGATTCCAGAGATGTTCAGTAATTTTTACCAAGACCTTTCGGTATATTTTAGTGGGAATTTTTCTCCGTGTAGAGTCATGTTGAGGTGGCCAAGAGTCAAAGTCGGCAATTGTTTGCTACTGGACAGCCAATCAAGGACTTGGCAGTCACTAAATCAATTGGCGATTTCGCCCTCGGCCACCTCAACACGAAACTTGATGGAAGTTAGGACTTCCCTCTGTATATTTTTGTCTCACACAGTAAATGATTATCATTTTCAATATAATGCCAGAAATTAAATGATGTTAAAATAATATTTATGGATATATTGCAGTTGAAGAAAGAGAACAAATTAGCAATAAAAGAATATACAGCATTGACGTTAACTTGTTAAAATAATGATTCGAGATAGATGTTATGTTGAATATATTAACGGTATTTTTATTGTGCGGAATTTCGTTTATGGAATCATTAATTAACACGTAGCACTTGATTAGTACATTAAAGTCATGGCCAACAATTGATTAATTCTTTGTGTTATGTTAGAGTAATTAATTGTGAGCACAGATTCCTAGCAAAACCTACATAAAACTATGTCATACTACTGTTATCTCCCTAGCAGGGTATAGATTTGTATAATTTCGAAAAATAAAATTTCAGCAATTGAATGACCGACTTTCTGACTTCAGATCAATTGAGGCCAGGCAAAGGTGTAAACTACAACTAGACTCTTTGGATAATATAAAGTTCTTGGAAATTACATCAGGAAATGTTTGAAAATTTATATTTATAACAGATAAACGAATAGTAATATGTAGGCGGAATGGTGTGGAAAAAAAACTGTTAAAATGTACCTTTTCAAAATAAACTGAACCCCACTTACCATAGTCACCACGGCCCATCGCACCACGCATGCCAGAGCCAGTTCCTCGAGGTCCGCCTTGTCCACCAGGTACGCGTACTGGCATGGGGCCTCCCATCATGCTTGGATGGGATGGAGACCCTCTGTAAATTATTTAAAAACACGATGAATTGAAATGCCACTTCACTTGATAGAATTATGGATTGTTACGAATGTAGAAAATTGTTAGAGCAAAACATCTTACCCGCCACGAACTTGCATCATCTGCATCATTCTACGTTCTCTAGCCCTCAGGATTTCTTCTTTTTTCTTTTTGTCCGACGGTGGTTTTGCTAATGAGACTTCTATATGGGACCCGCCCATTTCTTTTCCATTCAACTCACGCATTGCCTGTAAAAAGTCGAATACGTAGGGTACTGTTTCTCATTTTTGCATCGTCAATTGCAATTACATGTCAGGTAAAAAAAAAGAATGCAAAGTTCACCTTAACTGCATTATCCCTATCTTCGAAGTGTATAAAAGCATAATCCTTGATTTTCTTCACCCTCTCAATTTTTCCGAATTGTTCGAAAGATTCCTTCAGTTTCTCTTCTGAGCAGTCTTGTGTTAGATTCCTTACATACAGTACTCGTACCTGTGGACAAAGGCACAAAATAAAGTAGTAGAATATCTTCGTCGGTTGACTGCTTCACTATTCCGTGAAAAATTAAATTGGCCTATCAAGGTAAAGAGTTGAACGTAACAACTGACGAGTGGCATTCATTTGGATAATCCACCATCAAATGGATTATATTTATATTGTAAAAAAAGGGTAAGGCTTACTTTAGACATGGTTTGCTCATCAGGTTCCTCCTGGGGATCAGCCCAGTCGACTATGATGTCACAGCCCCAAACCTTGATGCGACCGGTGCCTAGTCTCCTCTTGGCAAGAGAGGCTGACTTGTGAGACTCATACTCCAGAAAGCAGAAGCCCCTGTTCTTCTTCTTGTCATCCGGCGAGCTGTAGATAATCACCTCTGTCAGGCCAGCTATATCGTGGAAAATCATGAAAAACATAGGTAAGGCTTGTTTCAACGTAGTCAAAGTAAAATGATAAAACTAAAAAGAACTACAGGAACAGATCAGAAAATGCGCAAAAACACAAGAAAACAGATCTAGAGAATTATACCATTTTGACAAAAATAAAATAAACAAATGAAAATAAATAAAATAATGAAAAAATGAATAGATTAGAAAAAAAACTTAGTGACAATAAAGAATTTATTATACCGAATTCAACGACCTTCTACTCTCCGTCATTTTTATTCATTTGTCACAGATTTGTCGTGTATTCAAATAATATTAATAATGAAGAGATCAAATCATAATCGAATGAAAAGTATTACAGGATCGTTTGTTGTTTCGCGAATGTTTTAAATGCCATTAGAACTGGCACTAGGGTTTGAAAAGACTAACCGATAGTCATTTCTAAATGAAGTACAATGGATTTCTTACGTCTAATGCTTATTCCATGTATTTGTAACAAATTAAAATAGTATCATTGGGGCTGCTACTATCCCAGGTGGGAAAAGAAATTCGATCTACGGTGAACAAAACGTATTTATCCATCGAGTAATGAATTCAAGTGAACATACGAAATGGTAAAAAAATTATTTGAAAATTGTCCATAACGAAAGCACTAGCCTCAGACTGATGAAATTTTCACAGAATACTCGAACTGTGGGATTGAATATAATGATGATGGACTTAGTTTTGATTGAAAATGCGCTGTGACAATAGGAGAAAACTGAGAATTGGGATTTAATGATTTAGTGATAAAAAATAATGAGCGCGATTGAGGAGACATTATTTGTAGAATAATGATATATGATGGATAGTGAGAGGTTGCCAAACGAAATGATAAGTTTGCCACAGACGGCAATTCGAAAAGTAATAAATTATTTCCTCATCAACGGAAATGCTGGAAAAATAATATTGGATTTTATCGAAATACTGAACCCCTTTGCTTATTTAACATTCAATAATTATTCCAAGGTATAAACCAATGCCAAGCCATCGAGAACATAAAAATTACTCTGTGCAAAAACCGTAAGTCATTTCTGTGTTTTTCTGATAGTAGATAACGACATACAATCATGACGAAATAAAAATAAAGCCTTAGTTTACGTTAGTCTTTCGTTTACACTTGATCAGTCGGTTCGTTGTCTAAAGAACTTGCTCTTTCCCCTTTCCTTCACGTTCTTCCCAATAAATGACCATAGATCCATCTCTTGTTATATTATATTTCCAAGGTAGTTTTACTATCAAGGCTAAACATTTAATGCGAAAGAGAATTCTACAGCTTTGTAAATCATTTGAATCAATTGCCGTGTATGTGTATGCGTGTCTGACTTTACATGGGTGAAATGCAAACCAAACACGATTCCAGTATCACGAAGGCTCATTGTATTAAGCAAGTTGGAATCTGTTGGGCGGAACCTTTTATCTTGTCAAATATCCGATTGACCTACAAAGAATCAAGTTACATGTTGAGAGAATCCTGCAGTTTAGCATCGTAACACAGAGATTATCACTGATACATCAGGCTGATTTTAGGCAATGTGATGTAAGGAGTTAAAAGAATTAAAGTCCCTATAATTAGACTGTCTGACAATCTATTGCAATACTCTTTATAGGATACGGTTCACCTCTCCTTCCTCTCAGTTTAGGATACAAGAATAATAAATCAGAATGTAATTGGCAGACGGATGTGTTTACTTAATACAATATTGTTGTCTGAACTATACTCCAGTGTGTTATACACAAATGTATATGATACTTATACATATGTGTGTGTGTGTGTGTGTGTGTAGCTAATTATTTCTAAACTGCGAGAGAGTGTTCAGCTAATTATACGACCGGCGATTGAACTCTGGCACTCGCTTCAAAAATGCATTTTTGTCGCTGGCCTCCTCTCTGTGTCCAGACTTTGACAGTTGGTGCAAGAATTTTGATCGCGAACGTATACACATCCGATCTAAAGAGTAAGTTCCACACATTCAATGAAGATGAGTTACTCGCTTAAATAAACCTCGGATAAAACAACCGGGCATGACTAGGTAATATGTGAATTGAATACACAATCGTGCTGTGATTCGGAATGAGGTTTCTGAATCGCAAAAAAGCATGCTGCCAAAATATCCCAATCTAAACATAACACCTTTCCGATGTTCAATTTGTTCATCTTTTTTTGAATAAATGTACCATATTGAAAGTATGAAATATCTACCAACGCGTCTAATTGTAAAACAAAAGCTGAGAATATCAACGCACGATAAATAACAAATAACACAATAAAAATACGTCAAATATATTGGTGGGTATCTAAGCGTAGGTCTGTCTAATAATTACTTGTGGGTATAAAGAATTTTGATTCGTTTTCATGCATTCGCCAGACTCATAAACAAACTTGGGCAGGCCCTCTTTCCAAAAAATTTTCGATACGAGCTTTTTTCAGTTTTTTGTTTTTTTTTTTTGTAGTTTTGTAGTTTTACATAAACTGTAAACACCAATGTGATAAATTTGTAAAATTTAAATTTGAATGAAAAATTTGGTAACAATTAGGTAGATCAATGACTGGTGGTTAGAACCTTGGCACGATGCGAGATGGTTAGACTTGGAGCCATCTGGCATCGGCGTTGTACCAACCGCATTGATTGACCGACTAATTTAGGTATCTTTCTCCCGACTGAACTTGGTTCAACCACTGCCTGCTGATTTAAGGGCAATTGTCAACTTACGTGCGTGCTTTGTAAACTCTTCGAACAAGTCATCTCGGTCTCGATTCTTTGGAATATTTCCCACAAACAAGCGGTGATTGTTATAAGATACGGTAACACCAATCTTTTTGCCTTTCCGAATCTCATAATCATTTAGCTGTAAGAATAATGTGGAAGGAGAGAGCCAATTAAGCTTGCCTTTTGTGATTTCGCCTGCTTATTGGCTGACAGAGCAAAGTGGGTATTTGTAAAGTGATTCTAGGTAACAGATAGCGGAAGGAATCTCAAATGAGTGGGAAGGGAAGCTCGGAGGTGGATCCAAGTTTTACGAGGATCAGGAAACTTTTTGGGGGAATCGGTGGGTGGGAGTGCCTGTCCGTTTGTTAGCGAGCCATACGCCCCGGCGGTCCACGTAGGTCTCCCGTTAACCCCCATGCTTGAGGCTTAGTCATGAATCACATTTCCGCATATAGCAAGGGTCCACCGACGTTGAATGTTATTTGTCAGATCGATTCGGTTAGACATTGGATAGATTCTATTGTTGCACAACGCGTTGAGAAAAGAATTGGCGAATAAGCGTGAATGGTAAGACGAGATGGGCGATCTGACCGGAAGTAGGTAACGGCGGAGCGAGGGACAGCAAAGAGCAGGAAGCAGATCATATAACTCAACTCATAACTCAACCTAAATATGAGAGGAAAAGAAGACATGGACCAGAGAGGTGTTACTGTTTCACTAATAAACCGAGAGGCAAGGAGACTGACCAGAATTGAAAGTGTCACTGATCGTTCGACCTTTGGGTCGACTGGAGTTTTTCAGTTTCATAGTTCCATACCATCTACAACCACTACTTAAAGCTACCAAACTCTTATGTGACAGTACAGGTAGACAGGTAGGTAGGTAGGTAACACACGCCTCGAATTCACTTTACCTGTTAATTTACCAAATTCGTCCAAGATCTCCTCTTTGCCTTTTGACTTTGGTATGTTCCCCACGAAAAGTCGTAGATTAGGAACACTAATGTTTACTTTCAGACTCTTGCCGGGTTTTATTTCGTGATTATCGAGCTGTGGGATGAAGAAAAACACACACATGCCTAATTTTGTTTCAAAGAATTGTTCCATATAGGTGTTAAGAATTACGACAAATGGTAAAATTTCGGAAATTTTTCAAAATGTACAATTTGGTGAAAACGGAAAAAAAAAACAGAAAAAAAACGAAACGACATCAATAGCATGGCGTGGTCCGTGATACCGATTATTTGGCATGCGCTTTCTCGCTCGCCGCTCGAGTCTTCACAATATAGGAAACCGGCGTTCACGTATCATGTATCCTGTAAATAAATTTCAGCCTAGCAAATTTTTAAATTTTGTTACAAAAATTGTCACTGTCCAATTAGGTGCAACCAATCAATTGAATATACCCCTAACCAATTAAACCAATCAAGATACATTTCCCTTTAAATATTTTTTTTCATCTATTTCTATCTTTCTTTCTTTATCTCGTTCTTTCTTATTTTCTCATTTCATTTCATTTCATTTCTTTTATCTCTATCACTTTCTTTGACTGTTCGTTTATTACTCTTTTTGTAAGGTTCTCCACTCCCAATTTTGCCCACTGAGCAAAGAGGAGAGCTGGAAAAAAAACTTGATCCATAGAAGTGCATTAATACATTGTACTGTTGGGACAAATTGGACGTCATTGTAATTAAACATGAATAAATGGTCAGGGACATATACGTATAAGAATAGCAGATATGTGGATTGTTCGTAGAGTAAGCGTTAAAATTCAATTCCATTTCACGTCCTGTCTAGGAATATAAGAGATAAAAAAATAAAAAAATAAAAAATAACTGTATGACCAATGTAATACGTACTACCAAGGAAAAAAAAAGCATATAGATACGAACACAGAACAAGCCACATACAAAATGAAACTGCACTCGTTCAAAATGTTTTCAAAGCGATCTTGGGCAGAGATGAAAACAATTCGACCATACCATCAAAAATAATCTATGGTAAGTTAAGTTTACCCAATAAGGAGCGGTGAAAACACATGAAGACCAGTGTGTGTGTGTGCACGATTATTATCAGCATGGAATTTTTGCTACAAATAAATTCGAACTCTGTTTCTAACAGTAAAGGCTTTCTTTACCTCTGCTCTTCCGATATCGCGTCATCTTACCGACGTGTCGTAAGTTATACGACGATGATTTAAGAAACATTTTGAATGAGAGCATGTTTTTTTGGTAGCAATAACAATTTTGTAACATTTCTAAAAATTTTGTAAACAATAAATAAATAAAATATCTCCAATGGTTCCGTAGCGGCATGGTGGTAACTATGGGGGGTAAGAAAAATAGAGGTAAGTCTGTACATGTTATGAAGTTTGTGATCACGAGTGGCCAAAGAAGAGAAATAACAGACACATACCTCTCTAACTGCCTGCTGCGCAGCCTCCCTGTTAGTGAATGTGATAAATGCATATCCCCTGTTGGAACCCGTCATAGGATCCATCATCAGCCTCAAATCCCAAATCATTCCACATTTCTCAAACAATGGGATCAACTCATCTTCGTACATATCTTTTGGAATTTTTCCACAAAACACCTGCAAACAAAGGCGAATCTTTCAAGACGATTGAAAACACAATCAGATATCCACCATTTTCAAGAATTTTAACATGTGATCTGCATTCTTATTGATCATGAAGACGGCCTACACACCTCGCATCCATTCCCTGGCGTAGGGCCCTCCCAACCCGGAGGAGGGCCTCCATATTTCCTTTGTCCTGTAGTGACGTCTAAAGAATATCCAGTCCTTTCTAATATCATCTGAAACAACCAATCACGTTATTACACACAGTTCGTATCTCTATGGAAATTTCTTTTCAATTTTCGTGAAAATTGAAAGAGTATACACAAAGATACTAGGAATATAGGGAGTAGATTCGAACCTTGATTTTGTCCTCGTCGGGTGCCTTGGGGGTTGTGCCAGCTGCGGTTCCCTGTCCAGCACGACTTTTTTGTCGATAGGTTTTCATCACGCCGCATAGGTAGGCTGACTTGTTTGATACATGTTCTAAGTTGGACTCGAGGAATTGAGTGAGTACGTTGAGCGCGCCGTCGACAGGAAATTCTTTGAGGGCGTCGAGAGCCCTCTCGTCTAGATCAACATGAGCCAATTTTCCGGTCTTGTAAATTTCGTCCAATTTTCCCGCCACTTTGTCGTCAAGTCCGTACTGGACGAGTTTCGCGTAATCCTCGGTCCTTTCGACATATTCCATCTCTTCCTTTGATTGCTTTTCCTCCATTTTTATTTCCCCATTCCCCTCTGCCATAGCTACAACAATAGAATTTCGGCGTTACGACTCGCGTATGCATTCACGGCGATTGTACACAGGCAGGCACTTTCGCGTTATTATTCGTCTAGCCTAGGCTTTTCCCGCGCTAACCGACGCACGAACGATGACGATACTCAAAAATAAAATATAAAGTGATGAGAACGAGTTTGAGAAGATCAAATGGGAAATAAAATTGGAATAATGACAACAACGGGAGGGAGGGAAGGTAAACAAGCGTATTAACACGGCGAGCCTGCGGTCGCCGGTTTAGAAAGAACGAAGCTACGCAATGACAGTACGCGATATAATCAGGTTAGATGTGTCAAAGTGCACAAAGAAGAAAAAGAAGTTCTAGAGAGAAGAGAGGAGAGGAGAAGAGAAGAGAAAAGAAAAAGAACGGAGCAATAAAAAAAAAAAAAGACGACTCATCGAAATATAAAATAATAAACACGTTGTTGCTCGGACAAATGCACCGGTCGCGTGAGTCACTGGTTTGTCATGTTTAAAAACAATTTTTACGACCCGGCAAGGTCTTTAGAGATATTGCAGAAACTGAAATTGCGAATTGCGAAAGGTAGCCGCCGGCCGGCAATAGGTTGCAACCCGTACGTCTTAAAGAATGCGATGCACTTCTGCACTCGGCTCGTCACTTGGGTTTCCCCGGTAAAGGAATTATCAATATTATCACCGGTATTGAAACTGATGTAAAAAGACGGAAATAATACGGCGTCGCGTTCCCGTCGATTCGCACGGTCTTATTACCTCAGAAAATAACTGAACGGAATCCTCCTGCGAGGAAATGGCGGCAGACGTCAACGTGATCGCGTACCCCGGGGTTCACAAAACGACGCGCAAAGATACGCTCAAACCCAGCGAGCCAGGTTGGCCATTTTCTTTTAACAAGAATCGCGAATTCGGATTGGCTCGCGCGAAAAGTATAAGAATAAAAATAAGCGCTTGGCCTACGGAGTGCAGTATGCACTCGGCGAAAATGACAAAAACAAGGACACTTGAATTAATTTTCCTTTAACCGCCGCGCGATTCACGATTATACTATACAACGGGAAATAAATAATAGGAAAGAATTGTCGTACCTCTCTCGATTAATAATAAACTCTCGAAAACAAACAATTTGCAAAGCGAACAATATTATAGAAACACAATGAAGTATATCACAATGATTTTTATCTTTTTTTCCTCTTCTTTTTTCTTCGAAACTCGTGTAGTATATCAGTTCACAATTATATTGTTACCAACGTGTTATAGTATGCGTATTAATTATTATCTCTAATTTCACAGAGTTATTAATTATGCGCGTTATTATTTTATAAGATCGTTTTCGACTTTAAACACTCGTTTTGACGTGCTATAATAATTTCCTCTGTCAAAATTTAACTTCTCTTTTCCGTTTTTATTTTTCTTTTTTAAATCTTAATACATCGCGCATGTATATCAATATATCACTACTATCAATATTAAATTTGATTACGCCAGCGTTTATAATTTAGTGTAGGCACTTTAATGTTACAATATTGCAATATGATATTATATATATTATGGTCCGGGGCACAGCGTACTTTTGATATCGTGTAGTGCCTACATAGCCGTAATGCATAAATTGGACTGTCTCGCCGAGAGAGCGGTGCAATGGTGCAAGCCCTACAAAACCAAACCAGTTTGCTTGCTTGCGCCCCAATCCGATTCAACCGCTTGCCTTGCCTCGTCTTGCTTCGCGGTTCGCGTGTTGTATGCGTACGCACGTACACACCTATACCCATACTCACAAGGTACACGTACCCGCACGTCTACGCTCTAGGTGTAATCGCGCGTATGTATTTCGCCCCGCCTTAACGCGGCTATAGATTGTGTGTGTGAATACACGAACGAGGCACGGACGGGTGAAATGTAACCGTGTGCAATCGGTGTGCAGCGAGTGCAGGGGCCGCGAACTCGACGTCTCATCTATACACGCACATTATACATACACATATGCATGCATATTCAACGATATGCATGCGCCGGCGGTGATGCGGTATGCATGCATGTATGTATACGGCGTATACTCCGAGTGTTCTGTGTGCACCCGCGTCCTCGCCGCGCTCCCGGCTTGTGAGTTTGCAGAGAAGGAGGCATGATTATTACTTAGGCGGCTGCAGGTCGCGTATTGATACACACAGAACCTGTTTCCCCGCGTTTTCAGCTTTCCTAGCAATTATTTTCGCCGATAAGTTCGCGGTAAGTTATATACCCCTAAATTCGTTGAGATCGAATATACGCATCTGGCGCGTAAATACTTATACAGGTATGTATACGCGTTATGAAAAGTTTCCGATATGTAGGTAGGCATGTGTAACTCGAGGCCGCCTGTACGGCTGCAGCGAATTGTTGTAAATAAGTTCGCTATTATTCTGCTGCTACAGCCTTCCGGTTTATTGCGCTCCTCTGTCTGCGCGTCATACAGACGCGATGCATTTTTTTTTTTTTTTGCGTCGCGTTCCCGCATTGTCGTGGGAGGTCAAAATATCCGCTACATCTATAGCTCGATGTGTATTATAGCCGCGGATAATCATTCCGTGAAACGCATCTCCTTCGCATATCATATCGTCTTAAAGATTAAAAACAATCGCACCGTGAGTATACGGGTCGAATAAAAATGATTATCGAGTTGCTGGGTTATATTTGACATATGCTCATAATCTTCGTCATTTAGCAACTATTATCTTTGTAAGAAAATGAAAGAATTATCGACACTATATAGGTATAATATATTCGATAGCTTATATATATTTAATTTTTTTTTTTTCTTTTCTTCAAATACGTGCGGGCATAATAACATTATACATTATCATCGAGTTATTTGTCAAAACACGTTTATCTTGGAGATCAACAAAATTCTCACCTAGTCAATAACCACGCGTATTGCAGCTGGTATATACGAGATCGGAATTAATTACCGTATGGGTATAAAATGTTTATCGCGTCTTCATTTTAAACAATATTCACAAGGTCTTTAGCTTATGCGCGAGGGGCCAATAACTTTTAGCGCAAACATCGCTATTGCAATAACAATTCACGAATACACACGATACATGTATTATTTCGCCGGCTGCCTCCAATAACATACGTCTACTTATAGCTATACCTATCTATACATACACATACCTACATACATATATAACATATATACCTATATAGTAGGTATACTATACGGCGAGCAAATATAAAATTATATTTTAGTTTCCCACGCATAAACGTTACATATATATTAAAGACGACGGCGACGCATTAGTGTGCGTGTGTATACTGGTATCTGCCAGGAATACGTTATTATTATTATGATTATGTAGACTGTAAAGTTTTCCCCAGGAGCAGCCGAGAACGGGCATCAGACCCCCAGCAATCGCGTCTCCTTATTCGAAAACTTGTCTGCGGGTATGAGAAAATCTTTTTTTTTTCACAGGTAAACAGGGGTGAACCTGTGGGGCGACAATAATGCCTGTGTGAGCTTAGGGGGAACGAAAGCCGCAGGGGGTCGTAGGACAAACTCCCCTGTCGGGGTGCTATACGACGACGTTATTACCATGACAAAGCCGACCTAAATGTTATGTCCCATTAAGTTACAGCTTTGTTTTCACTTTTATACTGGGAATTCAGTTAACACCTTTCCCGCTGTGAACTCCCTGCGCGGATCAATTATCTACCATGAATCCGATGTCGCTACAATATGCGTATAGTATATGTGCGCGGGTATGCATATGATGATGCAGTATGCTGTTCCGTGCAACGACCAGAAAAGTTAACATATAATCACAACAGTATATAACGCTCGGCACCTCGCGTATAGCAGTAATCACTTATTTCAACCGTATTTTTACCATGCAGTACGTATACATGCATAGGTACCTGCGTGAGAGGTGCGTATAACTTTCAAAGATTTCTGCTGCCCTCTGATTGTGAGAGAGTTTAAGATTCGCCCCGATTTACAGGCCGTGGGACCGATGACGAACATACAATACTTTCAATACGGGCAATAGTTCAACGAGGTTATAACCATAGGAAGAAGAAGAAGAAAAAGAATACTTTCAATAAACGTTTCTGAGCAGTTCCATCTGCTTATACTCCGGAATGTTAATTGATCGTCCTATAATATATCATATACCTATCTGCATATTTTCAATACATGAACATTTTCATTGTATGAGATATATAACTGCACGTATGTATTTATAAATCTGCGAAGTAAATTATTATAGCGAGTCTACTGCACGCGTATCGCGCGTATGCATATTGCATACCATAATATTGTATAATGCGCAAGAGACGTTGAAATAAAATTGTGTTATCGCGGTGTAGGTATACCTAAATACTTATACGTATGGAGGTATATCCTGTACATACGTAGATGCACTATATACCTAAATATCGAATCCTATAGCGAATATTAACGTACGAGCCACGTATGTATGTTTGTATGTATGTATATGTACACCGGACGTTGTACCAAGCACAGTTGACGATTGTGCATTGTTATCTGCCATTCTGCCAAGCAGCTGTTGCGTCTGGTGTAGGTTATTCAAATTCGGTATAGTATAGTACGCGCAAATAATCTTGCTGCTGATATAGAGATTGAAGTATAACAATTTCTAAAACTCAATGAAAATTGGTATAGTTTGAGATTTTTGCTTCAAGAATCGATTTACACGATAAATTGAAAAAAAAAGTTGAAAAAAAATGCCCATATACAACTTGTATAATACTTTACGAATAGAGGAGAAGAGCAATGCGGAAGGATAGTTGAACGTTACGGAATAATATTCACTCGAACGACCCCGTTGTGAATATAGGAATAGGTATTGGGGATGATAATATTGAAAATAAAGAAATAAAACCATTAATAGAAGCATACTGCGGTAATCGTGTCAAATTTTGATGGTAAATTATCTGATACGCTATTCCACGGCAGTTGGTATGTGTAATATAATGCGCGATGACGAGTCGGCCGTTATCACAATTTCTATAATTGCAGTGCCATGAGTCAGGTGCAACAGCAGCGCACTTGTTGCTTTGCGAATTCCGAGGCTTAATTCTATACATACTTATATCTATATTATTATATATTACGATATTAATTCGACTGCAATCCGCTATGGCCAGCAGCTGTGTTATACACATGGTGTACCTGAAACATGCCATATAGTAGACATAAAATAACCACATCTATGCTAAATTTTCCGTATCGAAGGCATTGAATCATCGCTCAACCGTCAACATCAATCGATCAATCCATTAATGACTTATCGCTTTTATAAGCATGTAGGCGACTCAACCGTCAGACGATTTGAAAGGCGCGAGAGTGACCCGAGTATCGCAGGACTTCGGTTTGTCGCCGCTGTTCGACGCGTGTGCAGCCGCTAGCTGGCAGTACGGATGCCCGGTTCGACCAACCGAGTACGACATATGCTGTCGTGAAAAAATCCGAATTGCAGCGACGCGACTGCAGAGACGGTTCCCTGAGAAAGGTTCCCTGCGCATACACTTTCATCGCAGGAGGTTGACATTTTTTATCAAGACACATAATATTATAACCTGAAAATTGCTGTCAGGAATTTTCGATTGGATGTTTTCCGTGATTTCAAGAGTAAAAACGTGGTTTCTTCAATAAAACCTGCGGCGTCCCCTCTTAAAGCCTGATTCTCACGACAGTTCATGTCGCACTCTGTTGGCCGCACCGGGCTTCCGTATAGCAGCGTGTAGGAATTGTACACCATTGCACCATTGTACGCCAGTGTAGATACATCAACTGTGTTAGTAATCCTCGCTCCCCCGTTAATTTGTTTGGGCGTTAACCGCGTAGGGCATAGCACGCGTTTCTTCCGTGAAAATGATTAGTCTGTCAAGTTCGTAGGTATCGAAACAATAGCGATAGCTGACGGTAGAATAAACATCGTGTCCGTGTGATAGCCGTAAGTTGTGCGTTATCTGTTTTACTATGTCGGTAAAGAACTGTTAGTAATATTATTGTCGTATCGCGTGAGGCTTGTGGAAAACAAGATGATGAGTCCGGGTATATGGACGACGTTTTCAATCGCGTGTTTGTCACTGGGCGTTGTCGGCCAGTATGAGTGGCAGGTGCGCGATGATTTCGACGAAATACGCCGTCGAATGGATCAGGTTACGATTGAAAACTGTCCGATCCAGCACCTCGGTGATTTGTACCTGCCCGAAGACGCGGTGTCCCACTTACCCGACATAAAGGACATAAACATAAACCCTGTATTCCCGAACAGAACCGCCCTCCTTCATCTCCACAACATGGCAATGAGCCGATCGTTCTACTGGAGTTATATACTCCAGTCGCGTTTCATTAGACCTGCAATAAACGACACCTACGATCCCGGAATGATGTATTACTTTTTGTCAACCGTTGCCGACGTATCTACAAATCCCTATATAAACGCCTCGGCCATTTACTTCTCCCCGAACATGTCCTATTCCCCTTCCTACCGAGGATTCTTCAATAAAACTATGCCCAGGTTTGCTCCGAGGACGTTCAGAGCCGACGATTTCAACGATCCCATTCATCTAGAGCGAATCTCCACAAGGAATACATTCACCGTACAAGATCTGGGTGCCTTTCCAGCTGGCAGTTTGAGCATGGATTACGCCACTGATTATTATCGGATAAACGAATGGTAAATCTCCCCAGGGTTCAAGTTATGAAAGTAAACTAGCTTCTTTCATCCATAAGATCGGTCATTCTAGGTATAAAAAATGGCTGCCGGACAAGGTCGAGAAAAGACACGACACGAAAACAACTTATCAAGTGGAGATAAGATATGCGAATAACACAAATGAGACGTTCACATTCCACGGTCCACCGGGTACAGTATTTTATCTCCCAATATCGACGGGTCCTAAGGAAACAGACGTATCTCGCTGTGCAGGCTAGAACAGACGTATCTCAGAAAACTACAAACCGTGTATAGCTCCCTGTATACACTTACTATAGAGTTTTCTGAGATACGTCTTTTCTAGCCTGTACACTGAGATACGTCTGTTTCCTTAACACCCGTCAATTTGGTCTTACTCGTGAGCTACTTTTTCTCATATTGGGGTATTGGAATATTTCAGGCGCTGACGAGTTTCCTGGGCCTGTTAATTGGACTCGACCATATTTTGATTGCGGACGCTCAAATCGTTGGCTCGTAGCTGCCGTCGTTCCTATTGCTGATATTTATCCTAGACATACAGGCTTTAGGCATATCGAATATCCAACGTAAGAATAATGGAATATTACCAAACAAGGCTTAGCAATTTTTGCTAATGTACTTGAAATTCATCGAACATTTGATCCGAAATGTTCCTTTCCCTAGGTATACCGCTATTGCCGTTCTTGAAATGGATTTCGAGAGAATAGACATCAACCAGTGTCCCAAAGGGGAGGGGAATAAAGGTCCTAATAAATTTGCAGGCACAGCACGGTGTAAAAAGGAAACTACGGAGGTGAATAACTGCGGATCATTATTCAGATAGGCATAACTTTCTATTAAACGTGAATACTCACTTCCGAGAGATCTTAATATCCGCCATTATTCTTAAAAGTCTTACAATCACTCCGTGTCATGGCTTAATTTATTGCTAATAACTTCTAGTGCGAACCATTACACGGATGGGGATTCAGAAGAGGTGGCTATCAATGCCGATGTAAACCTGGGTTTAGATTGCCTACTGTAGTTAGAAGACCCTACCTTGGAGAAATAGTTGAGAGAGCTACCGCTGAGCAATATTATAACGGATTTGATTGTTCAAGGATCGGATGTACGTATGCCTGATTTGTTTATTTTTTCTCTTTTCTTTAATAAAAGGGAAATATTTCGATATGTGACATGGTTTCTTGACCAGGTTTCTTCCATACTTTTCAGGGGTTCAAAAAATGCCTGTACAATGGGAAAAGGCTACACCTTATGTGAAAGAAAAATATCTGGAAAAATTCAACGAGTATAAGAACTCTACGACTGGGCCAGAGTCTCTGCACACTGAGAAAATGAACATAGAAGAAGCTCTGAATTTCATAATTGGAGTTAACGAGGATAACTGTAAGAAGTGCGTTATAATTTGTTCATTGAAATCTCGATAGTTATTAAGATTCTTTTTGAAAATTGTCGTGTCATATGATAATTTATGATTCTCAGTTACACTCAACAAGATTTGAGTTTGCACGGAGATATAAGTTTCAAAGCAGAAGAATTTTTTGAAAATGAGGCCAAGATGGCGGTGAGATTGGCTAATTTCATCAGCGCATTCCTACAAATATCAGATCCCAAGGAAGTTTATTCTGGTACAAGAGTGGCGGATCGTCCCTTAACCGAAGATCAAATGATTGGTGAAACCTTGGCCATTGTATTAGGAGATACCAAGATCTGGGGAGCTGGAACCTACTGGGGGCGTAACAAATTTACTAATCGAACTTATTTCGCCCCTTACGCATATAAGACTCAACTCAACACTAGAAAATTCAAAGTTGAAGATTTGGCCAGGCTCAATGGGACAGGTGAGGGGAAAGAATCCTTACTCATCGATACGTAACACCCAAAGTATCGGGAATTGATTATTCTCGCATCGAAATTAAGATATTCATTAATGAATGACAATATGAAAATTTTTTAAATAATTTCAGAGGAGGACTACACCAAGAAGCATTGGTTCAGATTTCTCAAACAACGGTGGGCGACTAACTTTGCGGAGTTGGAACAGTATTTTATGAAGATCAAGATTCGATTCAATGAGACCGGAGAATATATGAAAAAATACGAACACTATCCCAACTCTTACAGGTGAGGAAAAACGTTGGACAGTACTTCGGTTGGATTAATGATACAAGACAATAAGATAAAATAATGAAAAGTACCTGTTGTCGACTTTTCTCACGCTCAATCAGCTGATTCTTCAGCTCAGCTAGTCTTGGAATCTATTCACACCAAATGCTTGTCACTAGTTTGAACGGTGTTAAGCAAAAACGTAAAAGAAATAAGAAATTGACCCGATGCCACGGCTAAGACCCATAGTGAATCTTAGGGCTGTAGAACTTTGATAATGTTACTAGCAGCGCGTCTTTGCAACAGGCTTGAGCAAGGCATGCGAACTAAGAAGATTATGAATCAGGCAAAGGGTGAGCTTCATCTCTGATGTATAATTTATTCTAATGTGCGGGGATGGGGTGGGGTGGTTTGTATCTGTGTAGGGCAGCAAACCTGAAACATGGCCACTGGACCGCTCCTTACTTCGATTGTAACGGCAAAGTGAAGAAATGGGTAATTACCTATGCATCCCCGTTTTTCGGCTGGGACAACTTGAAAGAGAAACTGGAATTCAAGTGAGTGTTAGAAGGCGTACGTATACGGCCGACCTTCGTGTGTATGTAAATTGAGTGTGAGATAGTTCGAGCAAGAAACCAGTTCAATAATAGAAGTGGAAGGAAGAGGAGATCATATTTAACATTAAGACACTTACAGGGGTGTCGTAGCTGTTACCATGGAATTGCTTCGACTGGACATCAACCAGTGTGACGATAAATTTTACGTTCCAAACGCATTCAAAGGCACACACAAATGTGATAAGAAAACATCATACGTGAGTTCTCTCTGTTGCTATTTCAATGGCAAAGTACGCGCGCGTTTTCACGTTTTATACATGCACACATGCGCGTACATTTGACATGTTTTTCAGTAGAATCCTTCCTCAATACGATCATTACTTAATCAATAATGGTTTCAGCTTATCCCCATTTTCCGATCGTGTAAGATTAGCAGTCGTAAACAGACTGGTTCCAAACCTTCAAACGGTTTCATATTAGGCGTTTTTTCGCGAGCCTCTGGTATAGGTTTGGTATAGGTACCAAAGAGTACCAATATGTTTGAATGACACACACTATTATTCCGGTACACTCTGGTACCTATACCAGAGGCTCGCGAAAAAATGCGTATTCATAAACATAGTATATGAAATAGGAACACTCGAAATGAATATATATGTTGATGCCTACTGATCCGCGTTGTTTCAGTGCGTTCCGCTCCTAGGTCGAGGTTTCGAGACAGGAGGCTACAAATGCGAGTGTAAACAGGGTTTTGAATACCCGTTCGAAAATTTGATCACTTATTACGACGGGCAGCTGGTGGAAGCAGAATTTACCAATATTGTTCATGATCAAGAAACTCGGTAAGCAGGGGAGATATCTCTGATCATGATATAGATTATTGATCATTATATTTCTGTCCTTAAAATTTTATAGAAAAATGACGTGGATTCAAACACGTGTGGGTGTTTTCTTTTTTCTTGTTACAGGTATGATATGTTCAAATGCCGTTTGGCAGGTGCAGCTTCAATTCAAGCTAGTTGGTTACTACTGGTCGCTGTGCTTGGTCTCTTTTACCGACTGCATCACAGATAGCAGCTATTTTTTTAAAGTCGTACAAACTTTATTATATTCTTTTATCACGTATATTTAGGTATCTTAGATCTGAAAATCAAGAACCGTCCTTAGCTATTTAAAAATATCAAATATTATCTCAATAATGACGATATGTAGATTAAGTTACGATATTGTATATGTATAATTGCTAGTGCAGCTCCAGAGAAATAATACGTCCCTCCATTTTTATACATTATTCTCATTTATTTGTCAAAGTCTAATCAATAGCGTTCTGAAAACGGTTTGCGATTCCTGCTCAAATATCAGGAACGGAATGGCGAATGGCCTTTTCGTAATTTCCGTCACACTAAAAGCCGTTAATAATACTGGCAATCGAATTATTGTCAACGCTAGAAGTTTAGACCTGAAACTGCTAAATCATTCCTATAAACTAAGTGAAAGCTGCGTTCCAGCAAATGCTAACGAATTTCGTCCAATTGTAATACTTAACAATATGCATAATCGTATTTTTTTTTTTTTTGTACTTCTTTTTAGTCTGATATATTCACAATGTTTTTATACGCGCTTTTTGCGGAGATTATTTTTAAATAATAGAATTATACAGTTCGATTTGTATACATATTTAATAGTGCAAAAATGCTCGTGATTGCGCGAGGGTAAATAGTTTTGTAATCAAATTAGACTAGTACGGCCGTCCAAAAGTTCGATCAAAATAATGTGCATAACGAATCCCCCAATATGTAAGGACTTTAAAATATATTTTACTTCAATTTACTAACGTTCCATACGAGTACAATTTATGACCATATTTTAACATTATAATTATTATACACAATATTTTATACAAGACAATAAAGAGACAAAGAAAAATGAACAAAATTTAGCTGTCGTTTGAAATAATTCATATAAAAATCCCCCACTTGATAGATTATAAAAATATCAACTGATGGTTACTAATTTTACTTCGAAGACAGCGTATGAAGATGTGTCAAAGTTTTCTCATTTGCCTTTTCCGCGAACTTGGGATGATTACCGATGAATTGCACGACTAGATTGAGATTATCCGAGGTATGTACGTACGTAAATGAAATAATACTAGCGTAAAATATAACACATGGGTATATTCGTGAAATCGTTATCTAAGTAGCTTGATTGATTTCGTATTTACTTACTCATGCTCATAACGTAGTTGCTGCAAAAACGTGGGTGAGTTTTGACTTTTGAATCTCAAAAGGGAATTGTAGCTGGTAGGCCGAACGGAATCAAAATTGTTTCGATGATTTTAGGGTTTCTTTCAATCATGCAAATTAATTGAATTCATTTAATTTCAAACCAAACAAGGAGCATTATCTCAACTAATACGAAGAGACGAACAACGTTTTGTTGTAAAAACAAAACTCCCGCGTTGCTAGAGCATTTATAAAATCTGAGAAACGAAAAATGCCCGCATTATATTTACTCGACGATTTTATGAATTCTCGTGTTTTACGTTTCGAAAGTGCGTAGACGATACACTTCAATGTATACAACATAGGTATACGGGAGTCTTTCCCGGTGAATATAATTACGCTAATCATTCAAATTTTTTCGAGGAGGCGAGTATCGCTTAATATTATATCTCATCGCAGTCTTGTCGTTTGCTGCCGATTATAAAACATATTCCAAGCAACACCAAGGGCAATCACTATTATGCCGTAAATTGAAAGGAAAACGATCACATAAATAACCATCAACTTAAATATCATCTCGAATTTTGAGTGGGCAACGCGGTCTAATCCGAACAACAAATATCATTTATTTGCTAACAATAACGTTATGGAAATATCGAAAAAATGCGTCTCTAGTGTTTGGCGGTTAAAAAATAACACGACATGTTCTTTTTTTGTTCATCAATAAATACAAGCTTAGTTTTATCCATTATTATTATATTCTGTACAAAGTTATCTATATCGATTTAATAATTATTATACTAGTAGCTGATGTAGTTGCAGGATTTCCAATACATTTTTGTTCCCCTGATTCGTCTCTGTACACAAAGCGTATTTCCTTCTGTCCGTATGAAGTTGGCACCAGACTCTTCTGTCTCCTTCTATCCTTCATGATTGCATATAGAGAAGAAAAGAGACAGAAGACTGTGGGGCCAACTTCATACGGAAAGAATCGAATACGCTTTGTGTATGTACATAATAACAACGTCGTAGTGTTTAAAAATCGCATACTAAATAGTCTATGTATAAATTTCCTCGAATCCCGATTAGCTATGATCTATAATATGTATAAGTATTTTTATGAACACAGTTGATGTGTTTTGTACATAATATATATTTAAACAACAAATATTTACATTGTTGCATCCAAGACAAAACTTGTGGATAAAATTTATACCTGGGTGGTGGATACATGGTAATATTTATCTAATAATGTGTGGTAAAATTGTTCGTGTTATATAAAATCCCTGCCACCCCAGAATCCCGGGTACTTAATAAATTGTCTACTACCTATATTAATTGAACAATTATTCACTTGGCAAATGAGTATTCTTCAGGTATTATCGTTACTCTTCTTTCTTCTTCTCTTTGTAGTGATAGTTTATGAAACGAGTTCCCTGCGTGAGTTGGGCTCCTTCATTGACAAAGTGACAAGCAAATAGGAGCATGTTTCGTGGCTGTACTCTGTATGCGAATCTCATAAACATTGCCGAATACAAACACAGGGCTGTAAGGAAGTCGACAAATGAACAAATAAATAATCATACGACCACTTTCATGGTATCCAAACTTATCAGATAATTGATGTTAGATACAAGATTAGTTCGAATTCCTTCTATTCCTCGTTCATCAAAATTTGTTAGATTGGCTGATCAAGGTTATGCAAGATGTAACAGACTGGCTCACATGATTAATTGAAGAGAAATTTGATTTGTTATGTAGAGGTGGAATCTACGATATATCATTAAAATATGTTCGGATGAACAGTGCACACGCGTGTGCTTCAACAGAGAGATCTCGTGAATACTGATTGATTTGACCTCAGTGTAAGGTAGCTGAACTCTATGACTGGATGACATATATTATAATTAGGTGTCGTAACTCACCAAAAGTCATTTTTCCACTAATAAATTTCGGATCTCTTCGAATATCGGCGATAGCGGCGATTGGGATTAGCCAATTAGCAATGGGCCCCCAGAAGTGAGTGCTGAAAATTGGTAAAATAATTTGTTAGGACTCGTTGGCGCTTCATTTTCAAGTGTTCGTCTATTATACTATAATTGTTATATCGAGTGTATGTCATCCTTATGCTGTCTTTCCCGTGTGACGGATGTATACATAAATGACGACAAATTGGTATTATCTAACCTCATAAAATAGTCGCGAGTCTCTTTGCTCTTCAGGATTTTTAACATTCGACTCATTTTGATGATAGTTGGATAGTTCGTCAGTCACAAATGTAATCCACTTGAATTTACGAGTAAATATTTATATGTGCGATCAGAGGTGAAGGAAACGCAGTCACGACGGAACACCACAGCGAAACTAACGAGCGAGACAACAAGATACGAGTACCGACGCGTCGTCTGCAATTGCAGACAACCATGTAGTCAATAGCAGTCATTTTTTACGAATTAATTGCTATTGGGACATTGATGCTGAGTGAAAAGGACTCTACAAGAAAATATGCTCATCTAGGAGATCCCACGAGTATGGGATTCGTTGAAAATTCGACACGTTACAGTCGCCCGCTTGATTTCAGATGCGTGTCAAAGCGCGCGAAATTTTGGCCTCGCAAATCTTGAATTTGAACAGTGGTCAGTTTCAACGAGCGATAGCTGATGACGCTAAGAAATTGAAAGAAACCCAAGGAATATTTTAGCTATTAGTGTGCAAATGTATTTGGGTAAACGTTATTCAAGGTGTATATGCATATAAAGTGGTTGATTGTGGAAAAATGATACTCATAAGCATTAAACATATTTTTAATTTAGAACACTCATCCAAAATATGTACACAAGTTTCACATGTTATACTGCCTTATAAAACTAGTTTATATTTTCGTATTTTCTGTAGTATAATTACAAAGGGGAAAGAGATATTACAAAATGTACAAGAAGATCAAAATCATTTTTTTTATAATATATAAGTATAATAAACAGATCTGTATCGTATTACAAGTAATATTAATAATTAATAGTCTGATGTGTTAGATGCGTGTGCGCTCACTGCGACCCTGCATTAGTACTGTATTGACTGTCCCAGTTGAATTTTTATATCATGTTTATTACACGTTACGATTTGCTGCCTTAGAGCATATATACCTGGAGGGAGCATGTCGCATCTTTTCCCGTAAGTGGCGAATGATGTAGAGACAGACTTAGTAAGAAAATGACCTCTCTTTGTCGTGCAGGTTCTGATTGGTCGTCACATGTGACTAGCTACACCCGTAAGTAAAGAGTCGAAGAGAGAGGATATTTTCTTACTGTTTCTCTCTCTGTCTGCATACTTTTCAACCAACATGCTCCCTCCAGGTATATATGCTCTAAGCTTGCCGCCTATGAGCTCTCAAAAAATATACCGTCAAAAACTTCCTTTCCCTGTTCATAATTCCCTATAACAATTGAAGGCACATTCTCAGGGTATAATTGACAGGTTTCAGTGTTGTCGTGAATACATAATAATCTTATGTAAATCATCGATTGAGAACGTGTGAAAACCACAGCTTTGAGAATATTTATAAAAAATATCAAGTCAGGAATATCGATAACGGTTCAGTAATGATATGAAGACTGTTTCTTATTGGTAAACTTCGCATTTCTTCTTTCTTTCGACTTAAGTCTAGATTAAATTTCTATAAGGACACTTTCTATAGCGCAATAATAGTTTTGATCTAATTTCGGCAACAATATACTCACTCCAACAGTCAATTTGCTTTAATGATATCACATTTGGTCATTTCGATAAATAAAATGTACGCATGCACAATATGCACAATAAATGCTTTACAAATCTAGGGATATAAAAACAACGTTTGATTATGATCATAGCTGGCGCGTAAGTGTATCGTTGCGGAAAATTTAATCGTGGTACATCATTTTGTTCAATGAAATTTTCTAGCTAGAATCTAAAAGGGCATAAATATTTATCTCAGAAGCAGTTTTATTTAAATGTAATCTATGTTGTTTCTGATTGAGGCGTGTAATCTTTCACTTTTATTTTTCTCTTTTTTTTTTTCTGTACATAGTACATACATTGCCATTCGCTAGTAATTATGGGGCAATTTTCAACACTTCAGTCCCAAAAAATTAATATAGCATGAGTCAAGGATAGTTCGATAGAGTACTGAAGAAATGTTCCAAGTACTTCATCAGTGTTTGGTGGTAATTTGTGGAAAACCATTTAAATCATGAAGTATATTGTGTATTACTGATATTGATGTAGTCGAATCCACGTCGAGTTGGTGCTGTTGTTCGTTTTCTGCTCTTAGTCAGCATCAATTTCAATCGATTATCATAATATGTAATTACCGAATAAACGTATGTACAACTAATATATGCAATGTCGTATGACGGTATATCAAACGGAGTTCCACGGTGTAAACATGTATTAAGAAACGTCCACACACAAAACTGCCTAATTCGCAATGAATGTTACGTCACATCCATTTGCAGAATCTATACAATAATAATATTAGAGTAGCAGTATTGTTTATTCGATATAAAAGAAAACGTTAAATAGGACACCATTATAGTTATATAAGCCACATTACACTAATAATCTGCAATATCACAGTACTTGCTGAAACGTACCAAACGCGTACTTTCCAATATGAAAGTCGATCTCAATAAATGAAAATGGCAAGCAAAATATCTGCAAAATATATTTCATGATAGATCATTGCCCAACCATGATCACCCTTTATGCCTTTATGCCTTTCTTTATGCTCCTCGCCCTCTGAACTTCCCAACTTCTTTTTTATTAGCAGATACCCTTTCATTTATAAGCCAAACTTCCGCTCAAAAGCTTCCAAAGCTATTATCCTCTCCCAATTATTCTCCAATTCGTTTTGCACTATGGAGGTCGAAGTATAATGTAAGGTACAACATAACGCGTCGAGTGACTTGTAAGTGAACCGATACAACTTGCTTATCAATAAAAATTGAACAAATTATCGACGTAGAGGTAAGCGCTGGAATCTTACCTTACACAAAGCCTAATGTCATACATATACAGGACCTTGATTGTCATTATCATCCAAACTGATTCGGCTAGGATAAGCGGGTCCCGCGCCGTCGTCGAAAAATCGTCTGAACGTAAACTCAAAGAACCCATGAAATTGTTTCCCATTGTCCAACATCTCGTCGGATTTGTTCGAGTCGGACGATTCAGAATTTCGTAATTTATCAGGATCCACAGGATCGAAGTTACTCGTGTCAGTTGGATACTGAATGCGAGGTATGTGTGGCGCGACTTGACGACGTAGACCTTTGTCAAAATCAATGTTCGAGAAGAACGGATGACTTTTCACCTCGTCTGCATTTTTTCCTAAGCGTCGATCGGCTCCCACACAGAGCTTTAAAATCAAATCCATACCTTCTGGCGATAGATTTGCTTCTTTTGGGATATCCAAGGTAGTTTCCCAATTTATTACCTGATCGAAAAAGCATCCAAAGTTAATACCATTGATTATTGTGATTTTTCAACGAGAGATCAAAAAGCTGGGTCCCAGTAGCAACACATTGAGTTCTGTTGGAATCGTACGTACCTTGTGTTGCGTTTCTGCCGGACTGTTTGCCAGGAAGGGTGGATGACCCACTAACATTTCGTAGAGAATAACACCGACGCTCCACCAATCGCACAGTTGGGTGTAACCAGTGCGTTGTAGCACTTCAGGTGCAATGTAATTTGGTGTACCAACTAGGGAATGAGCCAGACAACGTTGATGTTCTCGACGTCGCCGCCGCTCCAGTGGCTTTAGCTGATTGCACCTGCACTCGTTGTTCCAGTCATCCGTTGGATCCATCGAGTCCTGCTTGCCATGACCTGAGAAGCACAAAAATACCTTTACAGCACTGAATTCAATTATCTCATCAGCATAGAATTTCATCCTTATGAATAAAAAGATCTGGCCAAAGGCTGACAATGAGTTGGTGCTCGAGCTCGGCAGATCTGAAGATGAAATGATTTTTGAATCTGTTATAAGTGAATCTGGTACCCAAATTAATGTTATAAAATGTAAGATGCAGGAAAAGTAAGTGATGCAGAAAGTATCGTACCATTTTGTTGATAATACTTGGAGTTGTGGGTCCAACGGAAGCCTGTGCATAGCCCAAAATCCGTGAGCTTTATATGGCCGTCCCGATCGATTAGAATATTATCTGGTTTTATGTCTCTATGAATAAATCCCATTTTATGTACACTTTCTACAGCACAAGTTAACTCCGCTATGTAGAACCTTGCCAGAGGCTCTTCGAATATACCAAGTTTAATTAATAACGACATCAAGTCTCCCCCAGGTATGTAATCCATAACGAAATACAGATTGTCTTTGTCTTGGAACGAATAGTACAATTTGACGACCCATTCGTTATCCGCCTCGGCCAATATGTCTCGTTCAGCTTTTACATGAGCCACTTGATTGCGGTTCAGCACATCTGATTTCCGCAACGTTTTCATGGCATAGAACTGATTGGTATCAAGTTTTCTGACCAACGTGACTTCCCCAAAGGCTCCAACACCTATAGGTTTTATTTTAGTAAACATAGACTTGTCCATTTTGGCTCTTTTTAGTCTGATGTAGTTTGATTCTTTTTGCGACAGCATTTTCCGCATTTGACACTGTGCCTCCGCGCTGAGACCAATCTTGGCCATTTCAGTTTCTAACTGAAAACGTCGATACAGTCTTTGCTTGTGAGATTTCAGCACATTTTCAACGTGTTGTTCCATAAAGAATTTGAAAGCTTGCGGAGAATAATTTCGTACTTTGCAGTCCCGACGCTCTTCCTCTTTCTCTTTGCTCATATGTTTTCTTTCAGGTATAGGAGACTGGTGTTTAATTTTATACGATGGCAGTGACGGGCCTCCTTTGGCCCCGCCCCCGTTCGGAAGAGAGGGATGATTGTTATTGTTGCGAGAAGATACCGAGGACGAGGCAGTAGGCGGAAGAGGAGGTGTCTCTTGCGGATGTTGGCTATTTTCTGCAGGTGAAAACTTTCTCTGAAGCGGAGGGTGATGAGCGACAGGAGAAGAACGAGGTGCAGCTCCGCATTCCACTGTTGAAATACCCACAGAATCGTCATTCAGTGTTCCGTAGGGTGGGGGAGGCAAAGGATGATGTATCCCACGCTGAGCTGCCAAAGCTTGCATGGTTGTAGCGTAGCTAGGAGGTTCGGTGGTTGGTACGCCGACCGGGACTCCTACGCTCATAGAGGAGGCAGGTGTTGAACAAACGTTGTTAACAGGCGGATAGGCTGGCGGAGGTTGTTGTAGTTGTTTCTGCTGAATCGATGAGGCGTAAGACGGTGGCGGAGGAGGTGTATTACCACTTGAGGTGGAAATTGGTTGGGGAGAAGTTGGCGCTATGGCCGTTTGCAGGACAGGTTTTTGCACTTGAGTACTTTTAACAGACTGCATAATGATCGGAGGCTGAGTTTTGGCCTGACGAGCGCCCCAGGCTTGTAGAGGAGTCGGTCTAGCCATAGAAGTTTGAGTGCTCGGCGAGATGGTCGAAACAGTGATGGGACTTGGAGAGCCTGCTGACGTTGGCCCAGAATATATGCCAGAAGAGGGGCTTTTTCGATAGTCTTGCTGGGACTGCGTCGGACTTTGACGATTTTGTATGGAAGCACTATAAGATGGCGGTTGAACGGGACCAGCCGACGACGATGGGACTATAGGATACGGAGGAGGGGGCTCAACTTGTGAACTAGACCCACTGTTACCAGATTGATAAATGCTGAGTGCTTGCATTTGCTGCGAAAGTTGCTGCTGTACTTGAGGTCCGTTTTGTACAATCATAGGCTGACGACCGCTCGAATTATTATTAGAAGCTGCAACAGGGCTGGTACCCCGTTGTGGTGGATTTACAGATCCTGAGACAGAACCGGAGTTTCCCGGCACAGCCGGCGGTGGCCGAGACGGCACAACGGGGGCTGGGGACATTCGTTTGAGCATTTGTTGCATATTGGTGGGTACATTTGACTGAGTATAAGGAGCGTGCGGAGGCGGGGGTGGAGGTGGTGTGGAGCTGCATCTTGGAGGAGGTGGTGGCGGCGGTTCTCTTTCTGCAAAATTACTTGGCGAGTATTGTCTGCTTAACTGAGGATGTGGACTAAGTTCTGTGAGCCGAGGACTGTCGGACCGAGAACTCCCCGCACCGCTGTCCAATGCAGGACTTCCACGCTGCAGACTAAGCTCACGTTCCAAGCTCGGCTTTCTGATTAGTTTAGTGTTGAGTTTGGCGAGTCCGTTGAGAGATTCTCCTTGTGCTTGCTTCAGGAATTCAATAGCTGCATCCAGACGCCAGCCTGCTAGTTTGAGGGCGCGTAAGCCAGTCTCCTGTGGGGATATACACATTTGAATGTCGACGAAAAATCAACTAGACTAGCATAGAAGCATGTTTTTCCTCGGTTTAATGTCAATACCTCAGAATACCCCATAGCTAACAGTTGCGCCAACACCTGTCGCTGATCAGGTTTGTCTACTGTGGATCCCGAAGCAGCTGATAGCCCACTGAGGCCAGAGGCTGAACTGACCCCGCTGGTAGTCGAGAGTGTTGATATAGTACTGGCTGCACTGGAACCCACCTCACCAGTGCCACCGATATTAGCAAAAGGAAGCAAGGAATTGCGGATTTCAGCTAGCGCCTTCTGATGGTATCCAGAGCCACGGGTGCTCGACTTGCTGACCGCAGGTGGATTCATAGTGGCCCATGCTAGGCCCGCCAGGACCTAGCTTCGATCCAACTCTGGCATGTGGAAACCTGAACGATCATCAAAATTAGTTATACGTTTTTGTTTACCAGACACAATGGTGAAAATCATCTTAGTACAATCTCCTCAACTTCGATACGAATTTCACAAACTGCGTCTCTGTTCTCATTTCCCTGTTTTCGATACTTTGATGAGCATGCTACAAGTTATCAACCAGTAATCATATTCCTGACCGAGATATGTGACGACTTTTGTGACCAAATTCAATTGAAAGACGGCTATTTTGTTACATAAAACTTCAACTTGCTGCCAATTAATGTGTAAATATACATATTGTGCAAGATTTAAAATAAGGGATTTGCAATAGCAAACTAATGGTGATTTGTACGTAAAAGAAGTTAAGGCAAGGAGACTAACGATCGATCATTCCAATATTCGTTATTAAATTCTCCGATGTGGCTATTCGCACGGTTCCGTGACTCCTATAGAGACATGGGAAATTTTTTCATGACTGCAATAGAGACACGGGAAATACCCGTGTCTCGACTGCGGAGACGAAAATCGCCCAAAAATTCTGTATCTCTATTGAAGTCACGGAAAAATTATGATATATATAAACATACTATATGGTCTACGATGACGCTGTCCATTTGGGTGCCTAGATATGGGACCGCTGAACCACCGGGTGGGTGGATCGTACGGGTCGCAATTAAGGAAAATCATCAGTCCCGTTCGGAAACCACCTAGCCACAGGATTCTCGGATGGAATTCTAAACTTTTTTCGTAAGGGCCTCGGTCCCGTGCATAGTGATGACAGTCATCAAACTGTCCGATTTATACACAGGTTTATCGGTGACTAGTCATCACTATGCACAGGACTGGGGCCCTTACAAAAAATATTTTGAATTTTGTCCCAGAATCCCGTGGCTAGGTGGTATCCGAACAGGACTGATGATTTTCCTTAATTGCGACCCGTGCAAGCCACCCACCCGGTGGTTCAGTAGTCCCCTAACTCGGCACCCGAATGGACAGCGTCATCATATTGACCAAATAATATGTTTATATATTATAATTTTTCCGTAACTTCAATAGAGACACAGAAATTTTGGGCGATTTTCAACTCTGCAGTCAAGACACGTGTATTTTCTGTGTCTCTATAGGAGTCACGGAACCGTCAGAATGGCCACGTCCTAAATTCTCATTTGATTTAAATTGATAGATTGAGAACCCAAGTCAAATCGTCGAGAGTTAATTATAATAATAATAACATGAATAAAGATAATAATGACAACAATGAAGCATGGTTTAGGAATTATTGATGCTCACCGAACAATTGAAACTAGCGACTATTGTAGTTTGTCAAAAACATTCTTCGCTGGCATGACAGTACTCAACACCGACGATTGTTATTCTTCTTATGATCAAGAGACTCACAAGATTATGAAGAAACTTTAACAGCAGCAGGTTTGATCCCAATTAGAATAGTTTTAACAAGATATAAAAATTTACTTGATCACTCAACAAATTGTTACAGCTCGGATACAGGTCGATATTTTTATAATTTACGGAGAGACTAAAACTTTTTTGGCAGATTATATATTTATCGACGAAACTACTTGTGTCGATGAAAATCGACGTTTTTTTTTCTCTCCCTCTCTCTTTCCTTTTGCGACTTATCGCCCTTGCGAGTGAAAATCAACGTTGAAAAGGACTGACAAGTTGTGGAGCGTGTGTCATGGCTATTTGATGAATTCTTATCCGTTTGAAAAATCGTTTAAAAATATTCAATGATGCTTTTCGTTCCTGTACGAGCACGAAACCGTACTGTATTTTATTATTATTGAATTGGCAAAACCCTGAGGAATTTACAAGATATATAGAAGCGTATGTAGTTTATCGGATTTAATCCGTGTATGTATGGGACGTGTAGCTATAGAGAAGACGGAGTTAAAGATCTAAACTATTTCGTTAAACACTTTGCGATAACCACTGACTTTTCATGCCTTTTGTTATTATCCGTAGGTGGATCCTTTTTTAAAACAGATAAAACCTCTTACTCAAGAATATCTTGAAATAAATTCCTTTAAATTCGAGAGTGATGCCAGTCTAAGGTCCGCGAGCATATTCCGTAGTCACATTATATTTGGGTTTAGGGGGCGAACGAGAAATATTAATGAAACTTTAAATCAATCACTATACGACGGAGAAGACCCTTTTAATTGCAAAAACCTGGCCGAAATCATAAAAGCGATAACAAAGAAAGATACAGCCGTAAATTACTAAAGCAGCTGGCAGCCATTTTGAGGTGCCACATTCCTTCACTGACTTGACAATCTTTTTCACAATTTCTAGTAGATACACAACTTGTGCCACCAACATTCCACATTTAAAATACGTGTATCATCCTATGAGCTGGCTTTATTTCCACCTATTTAGGAAACGATTATCCGAACCGTTTTATAGAAATTTATCAAAAATGACACATTCATTGAACTTGCATCGAAATAGGCGCTACTTTCAAATCATCACAAAATTAATCGGTCCAGTTCGATTTCATTTTCAACAGTTATTCAACTAAAAACGCACTACCAATTTCGTTCACACGCATACCTTGAATAATATCACATCATGATATACGCGAGGATATCATTTTTCTTACCAACTAGCATCCGACCTAAGAAATAAGCGCATTTAACCAACAAGCGAAGCGAGCTCGTGAAGCAATAGAAAGACGATGCTTGGCGACTCGACTGCGTATCCTCACGATTCAAGTATTTCAACACAGATGGTAGGACCGTAGTAATTTCGCTGCTTTGTCGCGCGTCCTGTGTTCGTTTCAACTCTATTGTCCATGCCCCGCGGACAGGGCATTTAATAGCATCCGATAACCAATCAAAGGAAAAGAGAAAGAGAGAGAGAGAGAGGGCATTTAATCGACTTTCAGCCGACTCCAATTCTAACCTCTTGTTGTCCTCGGCTATGCTGTGCGTACCCTTTGGTATAATGGCAAATAACTAAAAATACAGCTTTGATGAAATAACATTTGCCCCTGAGGTAATGTTCGGAAGTGAATGAATGAATGAATAAGGAAATAAAATGGGTAAGGTGATCTCAATGTTGTCGCGAAAAGTTCAAAGGTTTAACGTCGAGAATCGGGCTCAAAAAGTTATATCGAAAGATAAACCGACCCCCGCACCTCGCCACAAACCGTCCGTGAAAGAATTGGAAATGATGAAGCAAGGCAGGTATTTACATAACTTTATTATTTCGAAGCCTGTCTACGTATATCATCATCGAATTCTTGGCTGTCGTCGGTAATACTTAACCTGCTCCACGGCCACTCGCCAACACTCAAAATTGGCTATACTTTTGGTTTAACAAATTTCAATAAAATTTACAGCTGACAGTGATTTCCTGGAGAAACATAATATAAAAGATACGAAACTTGATGACCGTCTCAAGGAGGTCTATCTCGTGTCTCATGCGACTGAGGTGACCTATTTACTTCCCTGCAATTGCAAGATCTTGTAATTTTTAAAATGAGCTCAAAAGTTTTTCGAAAGTTTTTTATGTCATTCATGAATTACAGATGATAGAGAAACTCAATTCAGCGAATCCAGAACGACCTCTTCCTAAACGTAGAACAAATGTGGACGAGCTTGAGTACGGAGTTTATGAGCCAGTAGACATCAGAAAGGGGAGATGCACTCTGCGCCAAGCTGTTCAATTCATAACTGATCATAACACGGAGCCTGTAAAACATACCGCTGCCGATATAGCTGCTGAATACAGACTTACTCCCGAATCTACAAGTATGACTGATTCACTTGGTCATTTTTTCCAAAGTCACTGTTTTTCATCACTAAATATGATACAAATTTTTTATATCACAGGTAATATATTGAAATACTTCAAGACGTTCAAGCTCTACATCCCGGAAGTAGTGCCTGATGAAACGAAAAAGCGACCCAAACTACCCTGGAAAAAAGAAGAAGAAGAAGCAAAACAACTGAAGTAGTTAATCTTCATCAATGAAAATATCTGTAACTCACAATTCAAAATGATTGTACATAGAACTAGTTATTAAACATGTATGAGTGAAAATTGTTCTCCAGTTTAGTCAATACAATGGTAAAGCCTTTCTGTCTAATTATCTCATCGGTCTATTCGGAATTTCCGCTATAATGCATTTACCCCGATTTCATGAGTCCCGACTCATTGGTCACCATGACAACCGACTGACAAAACATCAAAACAAATATCGAGCCAAATACATGTCGAATTAATTCAATGCTTGTAAATTCAGTAATACCCAGAATAAATGAGCCTCTTGTCAGCTAAACAATATACAACGGTATTAATGATACAATATATTCTTTTGCTATATGATATAAGCGTTAATGCATTTGTACTGTTAGCCCAAAATCAACCGGTCGACATGCTCGTTCTTTACATGCAAGTATAATCCTCACCTTGCAATCTTCAAGAGATTCTAACTTTTATTCCAACTGCTTTTCATCCGCCTTTAATTAGGATTACTTTTTTTCTTCTCTTGTGTAGAATTCAAGACTCGTGTTTGATAATAGCGCTCACTACGCTTCTAGGCAGCTTTTTCTCCACCTATATATTCAGGGTAAGTTGATTCAAAATATTGTTGTTATATTACGCTACAAGATTATTTCTGTAGCTTCCTGAGGCAGTAATTTTTCTCTCCTACATTGTAGGTCGGATTAATACAGTTGCTGTACTCAAGGTTTCGTCTGACGTTAGTACTTTGCGTAACTTACCTTATCCTCAGTATCACATTGCATGCCTGGCATGTAACTTACCAATGGACCCCTGCGCAGTCTCACCCTTGGAATAAGGGCTTCCATGCGCTATATGCTATACACAGAATAGGTAAGCTACTTATAATTAAATAATCACAGCTGATTTCTGCATATTCTTTGGCAAAAGTCAAGAAAACTTTAATAAACTTTGTACAGAATTTATGCAAGAAAAAAAAAAAAAAAATTAGTACAAATTTTGACACTTTCAATTACTAATTTTAATGGTATTGCAAAATATGCTGATATTTTTGCAGTTGCAGTCATTTATTATTACTTCTACAAAAGAGCAGCATTGAGGATCAGCGATCCACGATTTTACGAAGGTTCCAGCTGGGTGCAGAAGCAATTAAGTCTTCCCTAATGTACCTATATGTCTACAAGCGCAACCAATAGCCATTAGGTATATTACAACCAGTTCAATTCTGTCTACTCCAGATTTCATCATTTCAATTGTAATATACGTAATGACAATATAATATAACATAAATAGCTTTTGAAACATGCCCCTGTGGGAAGCCAGTCTGCAGTTTTGTAATGCTACATCATGTAATGTAAAATGCAATAATACTTGATCGACATTGAACATAAATAAATTATCCATAAGGTTCATGATTGTCTTATAATACTCGCTCAAGGACTTATGGATAATCTATAGTAAATGTCGATGTAAACAAACATCAACAGTATATTGACTAATAAATTTATACCATATTTTATAAGGAATGTTAATCATTTTTCACGAATACACCGTATAGATTAATAAAACAATAAAAATTAAAGGGAAAAAAAAACTCTGTGATCTATGTAATATGGACGTAGTTTTAATATCAAAGTATTGATAGTTCTGAGCACAACAAATATAACACTGATCTAATAATAATTTTGGGCAATTTTCACTTCAAGTTTTAAACTACCGTGAAATAAAGAACCAGCTCTTATTTTGAGTCTTTGTTGAAATTACAACGCTACATATTTTAGCAAATATGAAATTTCGAATGCATATTAATTTTCATCATATACTGTATATTTGATGCTAAAAATAGGTTTTTGAATGATATTGTAAACTGGAACTACTTCTCTTCCCTCTGTCGAGCAAGCGTTTCACATACGCGGGAAGTTTAATTCATCTATTTCATTACATATTCCCCTCCTTCTGGCATCAGATAGAAGGTAAAAATTGTGTTATAATCCCAAAGTTATTGCATCATCATATCAACTATACAACTGATGATAAGTAATTAAATTCTCTAAAGTATTTTGGAATGAATATTTACTATTCAAATATTTTTAGACCAAGTCTTCGAAACGATTATAAGCAAATTTTTTGCGAATATTTGGTCATTGCGATTCAAGTGGAATTGCCTACTGATACCTCAATGCAATACTTACATCTAGTAGCGATTTAAAAAATTAAATATACAAATTTACAACAGAGAACGTCAGTTCGACTCATAAGTGATGGAATCACTGAAATGTTTCTATCAATCGCCATTATATCGACAGTCTTTGACAAAGTACACACTATCCAATCCAATTCTCAACGTTCCTAAATGATTAAAAACCTAAAATCTAAAGGCTGTGCTTTCAGAATATGTCACAGGGTCCAGAAAACAATTTGTACTAGTATTATAAATATTTTCTTGGACGTATTATCTATAGAAATTGTAGGATAAAAAAATATTATTACCTATATCGTAACACTTAAGTATTATTAACCTGAGCATTTTTATACGTTATGATTGCCGTGCAGGAACAGTAGCTTGTCGGCCAAGTGTGGTGGTAGAGCCGCTCTTCTTGTGTCATAAAGAACTTGAGTATCGGCCGGTATGCGTACAGGTGGAGCACAACAGGCAGGAACGCAGTTATACCTCCGAGCAAGACGGCCAAGATTCGGGCATTTTGCTGTAATCTTAGCCCACCACTGTAAAGGACAGTAATCAAGAGGTGCTGTTGCCTCAGATTGATACTGGACCAATTCCAAGTCTGCCCTTTCTTCTGCTGGCATTCCACTTTTTGTTGCGCACAAACCTCCCAGCAGCAGTTCCATACCTACAACCAGTTTTCCTTTTAATCATAACATTCATAAAAAAGTGTAAACCTTGAAAAGTTCATAATGTAAAAGCAGTTAGTTCGTCAACAGACAATTGCTCCAATTCGAATTTTAGACTATTCATTGTGTGAAATAATATCCTAGGTCACGCACCAGACAGACGGCTCTTTTTACTGGATGGTTCTTCTTCAATTTTGGTATTCTGATCACCACCCTCCTCCTCGATTAACTTCGTCAGCATCTCCTTGATTGGGCCAGCCACCATATTTTTATCTTCTTCGGTTGCATATGGTAATTGTTTGAAACTGCGGAGTTAAAGCCAGAGACAATCCATAAGAAACAAGCTCAACTGTTTCATTTTTCATAATTGTCACAGACAGAATATGAAATTGTAACACATGCATTATACAAGTATTGACAGCAATCATAAGAAAAAAGCAGAATCCTTAGCAAATACTAGTTTAAGGAAAATCAATCACCGTGGATCGAGGGTGGTAGCTGTTTGCAATAGTACCGTGACACTGGGATCAGAATATCGATCGCACAGCATATCAGAAAGAGATTCCTTGAAAGAACGGGCAGTTTCACTATCTGATTCTTTGGCTTTAAGATGGGAGGACACCAGCTGCCACAGCAGAGGCTTCAACAGCGATATAAGTGGCATCTTCTCCTCGCTCAGCGTCATAATTGTAACTTTGAAGGGCTCGAGAACCGTGACAAGGTCCTCGACTATTTTCCATTGTTCGTTTGACAGGCTGACAATCTCCTGGTCAATTCCCTCCATTCCCTCGAGAAGCGAGGCGACTATGTTCCTCCGCAGTGCCATCTGCTCGAGCATGTGGTACGTGGAAGTCCATACCGGGGGGTAATCCATGACCATAGCGTTTTCTTCCAGCTGTGGGCATGTCCAAAACATCACGTTTCAAATTCTAATTTGAGACAACGTGGCAACTAAGCAATTCAACATTTTCTCAAAATTAACTGTGGTGGGAAATCGATGAATCGTACCTCTAGTATTTGTTCCTGCATGACCAGGGCAGCAGAGGCGGCTGGATGACTGACAATAGCTCCTATTGCAGTTCTGCATTTAGCCAAAATAGCAGCAACCTCATTATTCTCAAAACACGCCTGGGCGCAGACTTGGAGAGTGTGAAGCAAACATGGTACCAGGGCCAAGCCTCGGCTGGACAGAGCTGCCAACAGTTCAAGTCTGGAAGTACCTACGACCACAGCCGTGATCCTGTCCACTCTCAAGTCCCAATCAAGAAGCAACGAATCAATAGCGGTACCCCACTGAGATTCGCCCCATTCCAAGGATATGTGCAAAGTAGCCAAGACTTTGCATTCAAGGGAAGCCTCTCCCATGTTTTGATAGTAAATTGATATGGTTGCAAAACTTTCTCCCGAATTGGACCTCCACTCCTCGATTACCAGCCCAAACTCGCAATTGACACATGACAAACTAGCCGCTACAGATTCCCTGAAAGTGTCGTAAACCTTGGGTATAATTTCATCTTCCAATTTATTTTTACTAGGAATTTCACAGGGGGACCGTAGTGTTGCAATGAGTCTCTGGAATCCTCGGCCCTCTACTACTTCTGGCAATTGCAGATCCATTATAATAAACTCCGCTATCGCATCCGACACTGTTTTACCATCTATACTAGACTGCTGTCCCTGGTTCTCCTCCGGCATTAGGAAAGCAACATTTTGACTACCGTTTCCCATCCCTGAACTACCCTTGATCATCACTCTCAACGGCTGGCTTATACCGATGTCATCCTCCATGTTGGAAAGACTTATGTTAGGATCTGTTACGAATTGTATGTCCCCGTCGATTTGGACAGTGCCATCCGCGGCGGTGGTATAAATATGTTGTGTATTGGTAAGGCCAGCTTTGAGCATTCGTTTTTGGGCACGTCGCTCCTTAGTCTCTTGGGAAAGCGTTTGACGACGAGGGGGATTGGTCGCTTCAAGATCCATCAACTCCTGAGCATGTTTATTTTGAAGATGCATTCTCAGGTTGCTAGTGTTACGATTGTAGGCGATCTGGGTCTTGCATAGTATACAGACTATCTTCACTTTAGTTAATATATCGCCGTCGTCCGTAGCTGGGAAACCAAAGAACTTCCAGTATATGCTGCGCATGGACATAGGTACAACTAATTTTTTGTAAGTGTAAGTATGCTTTTCTTCCATCATTTTGGCAAGGACCATTTGCATCTCATTCTTATCGTCTACAACTACGGCCGATGATTTACTGCTGTTGGATGCCGTTATTTGTTTACTTTCCATGATTATGTATAGGGATACATAGTTCGTTCGACGATTAACCTTATACGGTGTAGAAGATTATTTATGCTATTAATAGTACTCTATATTCCTCACATCTCACCAAAATGGACGACTATCGTTGCATAATTTTCAATTCAATCATATCTCAGCATCCTAAACTCAACGACACCCCAATCTACTATATGCATTTGACGAATAACAAATTTACCGCGAATATTCCGATATCTCAAATCAACTTTTGATGAATTATATTTTATTGATATCGAACTTCAATTTCTCGCTGAAAAGAACGATGCCCGTACGGCTATCGACCAACGCCACGAAAAACGATGCTATCGACTTTACGGTTCGCGTCGGCTTCAATACGCGTCGGCAACGTCACGTGTCGCATGTCGTCCTCGCCCCCCATTGACTAACAACTAGTTAGTTATCCCATTTTCCTCGAAACTAGACGATAGAAATTGGATTTATAGTTCTGAATGTATCAAAGGTGTGTTGTTGCAGGTTTACAGCCGAGGTTTATTGAAAATAACTCGTATGATCCGGATTTCCACTCAATTTACATCGGGTTTGCGCACGTTTTTCGGTCTGTGCTGCTGCTTCGGCTCTCTTTCATATGTGCGCTGTGTCGTCCGTCTACCGCAGATTTCTGCGTCTATGCACAGCTGCTTCGAAGTGGGGGTTAGCCCAGTCGTGTAGCGAAGTAAGGCAACGTTGTTCTCATTCGGTTAATTCACCAACTACCATTAACAAAAAATTGACAACATTTTGTTTCAAATAATACTCTATTCGAGTAATGCTTTGATGAAATATGAGTACGATGATACAAGTTTATAATAGTTATCGATGTGGGAATATTAATGCGTCTTACGGACCGTAGTGTTCATTTTGAAAACCTTGCATTTTTTCGGAGTTCTATTCTGCATAATATGGATTTTCGTCAAAAGGTATGTTAAGTGACAAGCATTCGTCACTGTTACTTTTTTTTGTCAACATTCGACCCTCCGTTCTTTGCCCCCGTATTATACCTACTCGGCGAATTATTAAGTGATATATACTTTCATTTATTGTTGCCTTTGCCAACTGCTGTTCTTGCTCTACATTAGACAACCCGTATACGAAACATATTTCACGAAAAGTCGCGTGTAGAAATAGGATATTACCCAGAACCAGATGTAAGACCTCCATAATCGGCAACGTCCCTTCGTTTTTTTTCCCCCATATTTTACAAGTTTAGAAATTTGTCATTGTTGTCCACGTAGTTGAGAAATCACCGAGGCAAGGTGATTTTTACCGAGAGAAATAAATATTTTTCCACAGTCTGCACACCTTCTATATTTGTCCATCGATGAATGTATGAATATACAAAAGACGATGTGCTCGTGTCTTGTTATCTCACCTGCACTAGTTAGTTAATCAATGAAAATTTTCAGATGGTTGTGGCCTCAAGTAAAACTCATATGCACAACGATGGCGAGGATGACGACGACGAAGATTTGGAAGCGCTCAGGATGGCAGCTCTTCAGTCGTTGCGTCCGAAAGACAATTTGCGCATGAATCCTCAGATTCGGCTGCAAACGAGAATTAATACTCCACAGATAGCACAGCCACGTATGCTTTACAAAGGGCAACGACCTCAGAAGAGATCCTTTTACCAGACCAGACCATTGAGGCAAAACGGGGTGGGTGGAAACTGTACTTATGGTGAAACAAGAAATTAATTAGGGAAATTGCGACGTTAAGCTTGTAACAAAGATACTTACCAATATCGTTCTATCCCAGGGCTGGATGACAAATGTGTTGAATTGTGTTTTCAGGGTATATGCTTCCAGAGCCATCTGAATCCAAACTTGATAGCTATAGTACCGGTTGAAGATGAAATTGTTATTCAACAGTCCGAGCCTTCCCGAAAATTGTCAGACACAGCATCGCCTAGCCATAATCAGGCGGCAGGTAAGGTTTTGAAATATAGACAAACTACAATGGCAGATACACCTGCTGAGCCTCTCGTTATGAAAAATCTCAAGGCCCAATAACAACTTGAATTAATACTTAAATTTCTGTTACAGATGAATCAAAATTTTGCAGATATAGAGATGACCCTAGTGGTTCGGAGGAAGAAGACGACGGAGATAGGAGAGGGAATATCTCTGATAAGCCTGAAACAGAAACTGCGGCGGAGGAGAGAGCCTGCCATGAAACAGGTGTCGAACTTAGCGACTCGGAAAACGTTAGTACACACGACGAAAGTCCACAGCGTAGCGAGGAGGATGAAAAGGAGGAGGACGACGACGACGTGCTTCTTATGGCGGACCTGGAAGAAGAGGACAGCCTGGAGCGGCTAATGGATGAAATGGAAAGGGAAATGAGCGTGGACAAGCCGAGTGATGTTACAGAGAAAAGGCATTCGAGAAAAGAGAACAGAAGCGCAAAGAGAGAAGAGACGAATAAAAAGCAAAAGGATAGAACAAAGTTGGAGCCAAGAAGGACAAATAGAAGCAGGAGTCCCACAGTGCCGTCCCCTTTGGTACCTAGTGTGTTGAAAAACGAGCCAAGACCTTTGTCCCCGAAAAACTCTAACAGGCCTGTACACAGGCGTAGATCATTATCCCCAAAACCTAGATCTAGAAAAAAATCTCCAAGAAGATCCCCAAGAAGATCTCCGCCCAGACAACCGAAGAAATCACAGAGAGATGGAGGCGGAAGAGAACCTCTCAGATTCAGATCCCCCAGAAAATCGCCACCTCGATTTTCCCCGAGGCCCAGGTCCCCGAGACTCTCACCGAGAAGATTATCACCTCAGAGATTATCCCCGAGGTTGTCTCCATACCTTCGATCGCCCTGCAGATTGCCACGTTCTAGATCACCGAGAATATCTCCTCGTCCTAGATCACCGCGACTTCCTCGCTCAAGATCACCCAGATCATCCCCACGAAGATCACCTGCCCGATTATCTCCAAGAAAACTATCACCGAGATCGATAAGGTCCCCAAAATTATCACCTAGACTTAGATCGCCGCGATTATCACCGCGTCGTTCTTCACCACGTACTAGATCACCGCGAATATCACCCCGGCGAATGTCTCCCAGAACGAGAAGTCCCAGAATGTCACCAAGGACTTCTCCCAGGCGGTTGTCCCCCCGAGCCCGATCACCCAGATTGACACCTCCACGAAGAATATCACCTCGAACCAGATCACCTGTACTTTCTCCGCACAGGTCGCCGTGGTCTTCTCCGCGAAATTCGCCACGTCTGTCGCCTCGGAGAAGGAGATCGCCGAAAGAATTATCAAGAAAAATTAGGCCACGTTCTATAACCCCATGCAGACATCAGAGTCCGCTGGTTAAGAGAGGATCGTCACCAAATTCGAGAGCAAAGCATTCACCGGACGAACCCGTCAAATCTAAGCCCAAGCAGAAGGAAGAAGCTTACGAAAAGGCTACGCCAGGAGACACAGGAAAGGGCGGAGACGCTGTTAATAATGATCCAGTTTTAGAAGCGAGAAGACGAAAGTTTGAATCAACAAAACCGATAGATCTTGTAAGTGCGAATAAGAAGATAAAGCTAAGTAGGAAGGATAATAGAAATAAGAAATCAGATCTTCTGGATGAAGCTGAAGTTGATGCGACAAACTTGAGGAACGCTTACAAGGTGAATGCCGAAGTTGAATACGAGACGATGGAGACTGATTCCTATTTAGGAGAGGACTTTGAGTTTGAAGATTTGGAAGAACCTATAGAGGAGTCGCCGGCTGCAACTATTGCCAGTGCGGTAAACGTATGCAGCGAAATAGAGCCAGCAAAATTGGAGCGTGAGAAACCTGTGAAAAAAAAAAAGAAGAAAGATAAAGAACTTTACCAGGTTCACAAGTCTAAAGGTGAACTCCCGCTATCCGAACGTATTGGCAAAGAGAAGAAGTGCAAGAAACGAAAAGAAGTTGTCACGGACGGTCCTACCGAGAAGACAGAGACCATATTTGAAGACCTCACAGTCGACGAAGAGGAGGGGGACCTCCGAACTGAACTGAGCAGGAGACGAGCGGAGAGGTTGAATAGAACTGGACCGATTCATCAGCAATCTGTTAGACTTGTGCAATCAGCATTCAAAGGAGTTGTTAGCGAGTGAGTAAACAACTTTTATCACTTTGCCAATACTATGCGTCAATTATCAGAAACAGAAAGCTTTTATCAATATTTTACTTCTGCAGATAAAAAATTGTCGAACTTCGCGAAAATCCAATAAATATTGTTATACCCATTCATATTTTTCTTCCTCAGGGTTGTGAAGAGCAACGCGAAGAGCATTAGGAAACAGCTAGTCAAAGGTGACGAAAAACGTGAGTGAAAAAAAGATATTGCATTTGTTAGATTTGGAACATGCCCCCATTGTCATTGAAATCAGTGCATGCTTTAAATTGAGAAAAACCTCTTGCTCAATAAGATTCGAATAGTAGTATTGAGAATGGATATTATTATCATAGATAAGGTGTAGTAAATTTACCCAGCTATTGTACTCTACAGAAAATCATAAGGAAGTGAGGCGAGTGACTGTGCTCCATCGACCCGTATCAGATTTGCACGAGTCAGAGGGTGTGTATTTTACCGCTTGAGGATACAACAGATTCTGAATATTTTTCCCTGACCATTAATTCATTTCCATATAACTAGATATTTGCCAGGGTAGAGATCTTTCATCTTTCGTTACATTGGATAGATTCATTCCAAAACTGTGATCGGTGTCTTTGATAAAATTGTATCTAATTCCTTTCTGTAATTTCAGATGAAACAATTGTGGATTCAAAGGTTCCCGTCCGCTTCAGATTAGGCGTGAACAAAGCGTCGCAGGACACAAGAGACTCCAAGGTATCGAGGAAGAATTCCAAGAGACAAAGTCGCAAGGTAAAACACAATACAAGTAATTTATCTTTAACAGATGAAGATCGTCTATGTTAGCATTAAAGATCAACTCAATTGAATGACTCTACAATCAACATGTCATATATAGACCCGCACCCCAGACCCAGATGTTACACGACATCTTAGTTAGGGCTTCTATAAAGTATTGAACAGGTCCGTTTGTTATATGGTCAATCTCAACAACAAAAGATTCTAGTGATATTGATTCTTAGGAATCGCTCAATGATATCGTGATATATAAAAGTTAAGAACGTACACTAGAACCTCAGCTCTTTGACCATCAGCTCTTTGATGTACGCAGCTATTTGACCGAGTTTGTTCTCAACTACTTGACTCCCTCTACCCCCACCATAAGGCTGCGTTGGAATCTCAAGTTACGTATCTGGGTCTGACTGAGCCTGCGCACACCATATGCGCAGGAAAGAGCAGCCATTTAACGACAGAGAGTGAGGGCCCCACCTCTCGTCAAAGAGCTGAGTACGCGTAGTCCTGAGTTGGTCAAAGAGCTGGGGTTCGAGTGTAGTACGTTAACGTGGTTATATAGCAGCGTCAGATTGGAACATGTCCCAACAATAGGAAAATGTACAGTCCGAAATTTATTACTTATGAGGGTGCTATGAAACTCGCTTACCTATAGCCAGATATCGAGAGGGAGGGAGATGCACAGATCTAGTATTTCTGTTAATTGTACATTTAATTCATTCATAACTTGTTCCTAATTTCTGCACAACTTTCGTCAAATGGAATCTAAAGTTTTCAACTCAGCAGAGTATAGATAGTAGCTTCGTACTGTGGGTATTGTCCATATTTGCCAGGAAACTTTCACAATGCGGGCCTAAAATCATCAAGCGAAAATTCAAAATTGATAACTAGCACTGGATGTATTATTTGTATGAATATAAAGATAGGGTGATTCTTCTACCAATTGACCAGTACAGATCGTAAGTTAGCCCTAAGAATATGCTTAGAAATAAATGTGATATCTTTTTTTTGTTTAGGAATAATGTTAACGAACGATCGCCTGATTGCATATTTATACGAAGAAAGAGTAGCTGTTCACCTTACCTCATTATGTTATCAGCGTTTTAAGGATAAGTTTAGCAAAGATTGCATTGTATAACCAGTTACAATTGTATGGTAGATATTATCTTTAGTTTCATCTTCGAATATTGTACGCTGAAAAGCGAAAAAAAAAAAAGAAAAAAAAAATGAAAAAACATAGATGACAATATCGAGATTTCAATCATTTCTAATTGTACCTAGTTATTTATTCTTACAACATATTACTTACGCTGATGATTAAGTACAGTTATATACCGCTGTCTATTATATCAAAAAGGTGTGTAAATAATTCACATCACCCGACCGTCAAATAAATAATAATATAATGGTATTCAGAAACGATTTTTGTAAACCTGAACGAATCTGACTAAACTAAGTATATTGTAAAAATGAAAAATCGTTTGATATAGGGCTGAAATCAAGTTAATTTGTTTGAAACAATTAACTATCTAGGTAATTTGCGTTAGTAATAAAATCTACACAATTCAAATGAACTCACAAATTTGTACAAACAAGGTATTTGTTCTACAAAATCTTTAAAAAGAAAAGGCACAAGGTACAAAAATTGATACCTTTCATTTGATTTTGTTGAGAATTAGTTACCTCACAGGGTACAATTCATAGATAACAGTTTCTCACTCAAATTTTCTACTGATTAAACAAAAGGTGGCATATATTTTAGGAGAAAGATTTGTACTCTACTATTTATACTCTTAATAAGGCTCGCTCTCCTATTAATTATGTTCGTCACACTCTTGGTCTGTAACTCATGGTGATGACAAAAAAAAAAAAGAGACTAAAGAGGGAAGTTATAGCGAAAAAAATAGTTAGATTCACAATATTATTCATTAGTATATGTTGCAAGTATACTTCGGTGTGCTATCGTCGCACATTTTATGAAATCACGTTGGTGTTTATAGCGCTACAAATATATAGCATCTGATTAGAGATTGCGCAAAGGTTTTTGCATCCCAGCAGTATATTGGGTTTTTAATTCTCGCGAGACGATTTTAACACAAACGTTAAAGTTTGCGAATTTTTTATTACTTAGATCACTATTCCAGCATTTGAATTCAACCATAAATTGTACATAGCATTTACACTTTATTCCATTATATTATCTCACTTGCATTCATCACAATAAATAGCCCAACAATCCTAATTTGTATCGTAAGTTATTGTGATTCCCGCCGCCTAAGTTTATACCTACAGAGGTATATCTGTAGTGTTTATATCTTTACTAGTCAAAACTTCAACCTTGTGAATCAGCCTTTGTATCTATAGTATAATTAAACATGCTAATGTCAAATGAAACAAAATATTTGGGTCCATTGTTCGCAATGATGCCGAGTCGAGCTTCGTCAGATTGAGAAATTGGGTGGAATTTTTTTTATCGTAGCAAAAGCTGGTAGTACTGCCTGATGGATGTTATTGTTGTTTCAAATGATGAATGAGTTAATAAATATTTAAGGTCTATAGCATTTAGGTATGTTAGATATAAATATTTCCCAAAGATCGTCAACCAGACTGCAATGGTTATCAATTATAGGGAAATGACTGTAAAATTTTTTTGTTAAAGATACTCAAAAGTAGTAGAAGAATAGAGATCTATGATGACTGTTTGTTACATTTTTTATACCATCAAATTTATTAATAATCCTTGAGACATTTGATGATCTACTAATTACTATTGAAAAGGTATACTCTAGTATTCAAACGATTTCACCATCGTTGGTGATTAATGCGTCCGATGCGTCATTAATATAACACAGATACCGCTCACTCTAAGAATGACTGTAACTAATTGAATCTCTTATTTCAGAAAGTAAATAAAATATTTTTTTATATAGATTGGCATTATTCATTGATCCCATGTTTACTGAACAGATGAAAAGATTACCTTAGAAATTTAATTCAACATAATAAGTTTATTCCATGAAGTCTCTTATGGCAAGTGCGAGCGACAGCGAGCAGCAATAATGCAGACGTGGCTTTAGGTTCAACGTCAAGTTTATAGTTAAAGGATGAACTTAAAAATTTTCAAGTCAAATCGATCAAATAATCAAATAGTCACCTGACGCCTGCCTAAGTAGCTGGAAATTCATTTACGTTACATGATAATTTCTTTACGTTGTTTTGTATCTCATTTATTGGATTCTGAAATAAGAAGTATCATGGGGAAAGTAAAAGATAACGAAGAAGATGATTATTGGTACATCTGGGAATTTATTGCTGCGGCATTGATACAATATAACTCATTGTCAGAGTCTGTCATCGACGCCACGCAGGCCATTGACCCCACAACAAATGTTCGTACCCCGGGTCAGTGACCTTCCCAGTTCTTTGTCCGACCGGTGCACCAGAGGGGCGCAAAATGGTATCGCCATCTCGCAGGAGTTGACAAACTACTTTTACTGCAAGCATGGGGTAAGGCCTTATCATATGCGATCTCAAATTAGAAGTCACAAGAATGGCACGCAAGTCGCATACAATAAGGCTTACCCATATTCACGCCAACAAGTAGTTCGTCAATTCAACCGCGAGATGGCAAAACCATACCGTAAGGCAATCTTGTAATTTACAACAGGTGGTGAGGGCGCGAATTTCTATATTTGATGCAAAAAAATCCTGCGGATGAGTTTGAATTCTTTCTATCGCTAAACTTACTCATAACCGCTACATAAAATGAGTGTCAGTCTAAAGCACAGATTCTTTTTCTATTCTTTGTATTTATAGATATAGTATATAGTGAGATTTTGAGTTTCACCATACAGCTGCCGATCCATCGGGGGTGGTTTTATAGTTTATCTTATTTCACTTCGAATTAAGGGTTCTTAGGTAGTAGCTTTCTCTCTGGGTAGCAATGAAAGAAACTAATAAATGTAAAAGTAAATCATTTTTTCTTCTATGCGCATACAAAAGAGAATGAGTAGTAAATCTCGAACGAAATATAAAATTCTTGAGTGTCGAAAGAATCCAACAACCCTGGATATTTTTTAGCAGCGTTGTCCGTACTTCAATGGTAGTAGAAAATACAAATCACATGAAAACACCGAATACATGATAATAAAGTTTATTAGATTATGTAGTATATTTATGCTCATGTATACGTGTGCTCTGTATGCTGTGGCGTGTGTGTGTGTGTGTGTATGTACGTATGTAGTATAATGTGTGTCCTCATTAATTGTAGAGTATTTATACATAAAGCAAGTAAAAAATGTGTTACCTTGGAGCTAGAGTAGACTAAATGAATAAATTTATACATGAAAAATTAAAATCAAAAAAATGATTCGGATTACATAGGGGTTGCCGGAAAGAATTATTACCAAACAAAAGATTAGAGGATAAGATTTGAAACGAAGATTCATTGCATGTTCTTAGGAATTAAGTTATTTGCCTATCCGCTATGATCACAGTTACAATTATAGTATGCGTTATCAGATAAGTTATTACTTATTAATGATAATTACTGTATTATGTATTATATACTATATATTATATGTATATGTATGTACACCGTGGTTATAAATAGTTATGTTCACAAAATTAAATACAATCTGGTTCCAATGCCTATGACTAGTGGTATATTGGTATGCCTATCTGCTCATTAGTCTTACATATGTTATAACATTATTAGATAACATCTACTACAGGATAAAATAGAAACGAAGCAATAATAATCGGTTTATAATATTAATGGGATAACTATAACAAAGGAATAATACATCATTATTATGCAAAAAGCGTTTCTACGTTTCATGTTTGATACACTGTACACATAGTTTTTATTATCATGCCGAGTTCTCAAGCATTCGCGGGTATATTCTTGTTCCTGATCAAGGCTCAGTGAGCTTCGTCTCCCGACGCAGCCGCAACGGAAGGGTGTTAGGTTTGTATTGCGTGAACACATGACCTTGGTACCAAGCCTTTGTGTTCCCCTCTTGAGCAGAGTAACCACTTGTTATCGACTTCCAAAATAACCCTCAACTTCTCACCTTCGCCGAATGAAAGGTGGCCATTGTCCGACGGGAGCCTGTGAGTAAGGGTTCTGACCTCTCTGAAAGATGCAAAGACAAATGACGTACATATAGAAATATCAAACAGAGTTACAAGCACCCGGTAAAAATTCCCCCGACACTTTGAGAGTAATTAGGCTTGTTAACTGTTACCCACTTGAGAGAAGATTTCGACGTTCCTGCAGTAGCATTCCTTGCAAAGGCTGTCGGCCGTGGCAATGAGGTAGATGCAGCTCGTCTGGGAGGGGATATCAGATTTTTTTCCTTAGCAGTAGCTCCGATAGGCGGTTTGTACGGCAAGGAACTCGGCCTGGCAAAGTGAATCCGTGGAATGCCGCCCGGCTCTTGATCAACTCTGCTGGTACGACCAATAGCTGGGTCTTTACGAATTTCGCCAGGTTTTCTATTCACAGTTTTTGGTATTGTAATCGCGGAAGGTTTTTTCAACGAGGGTATACCGGTTGCCGGTGATTTCGTATTTCTTGAAACTGGAGATATTGCGTTTGCTGTCTGTCTGGTGGGAGACGACAACAATCGGGGAATTTTTGACTTCCCAGCACTGGTTGGTGTCCGGGCCGGAGATGCGGGCGAACGCAGAACAGGCTGCTCCTTATTGTCCTCTTTGCCGATCATCAACTCCCACTTTTCCTGAAGTTTCTTGAATTTCATACCACCGGGTATAGCTTCTTCGTTTTCAACCTTGCGAACAGGACTGGTCAAAGCTTTAACTTTGGCCAATACATTTTGTTGAGCCGCGGCCCTCTTCAATGGTGAATGTTCTAGACTGTCTGTATAATCTTCCGAATCCTCAGACGCCAGTTTGTCAAACGCTTGGAATAATTTTGAGCCCGCCGGAAGATTGCTCCAACGTTTTTTTACAGCGTTGTTCAAGTCTGCTTCCCTCAGGATACCTTGGGTATCTTCAACGTGAGCGTAGCCTACGCAGGATCGTGGTCTTATTTTAGTCGGACTGGTGGAGGTGCCACGAAGTTCTCCTTTACTTGGAGAATTGTCTTTTGGCGAATCAATGGTCTTCAGAGCTGCAGCCTGTAAGTGCGAAACAAGTCATTAGTTACTTGTGTTAATTTGCGACGGCTGTTCTCTCAGTATTTATGTTTATGTTTATTGTTTTTTCAACTAAAGTAGAAGTAGGTAGTGGAATTCACCGTCGTCGCGTGATTGTTGATGTTTCCGAAGCTGTTGTGCAGTTGTCGGTACTGATACAACATGTCCAGTTGAAACGGGCAGAGCGAGAGCGGTTGAAGAATGTCCAAGAATGTATCTACCATTTCTCTGGCATTAACGCATGCAAGAGAATTAACAAACAGACTGCTGCTGGAGTAGTGTTTACGCAGAATAGATTCTCTTGTGCATAAATATGCGAACCAGGCATCCAATGCCCTCAAACTGATACAACAAATTTTATGGTATTAAATTTCGGAACAACATAATAATAATAATAGGAACTTCAGTATACTAGATAAAAGACAGTACGATGTATAATATGTACACTTTGAAATTGGAATAAGAGGAAACATTTTTATGAGTTGATTTTTACAGATTAACAGACAATAGCGAAGTTTTTCCTACTTACTTCAACAGGCCAAACACAAATGCGTGAAACTTGAGCATGCCTTCGGTGATGAAGTCCTCACTATTGATTTTTTGTACCAATTCGTTGAGGGTTTTAGTTAATGGTCCTTGTTGAGAAGAGGCCTCGACCACTTGCCAAACGCTATTTGCAAGTGGGCCGAAAGTTGAGTTAATACTTGGTCTCAGTCCATCGGACATAATGGCGTACAGCGCGGGGCACAGATTACTCAGACAGAGCTGAGCGCACTCATTCCTATTCAAATGCACCTGCTTATCCTCAATTTCTTCTGTGTGCCAATAATTCAGTATTAGACCCACCGACTTGTTAACCGATCTAAGCATGTCTGCAAATGAAAACAATAGCTTGTCACTGGTTATCATGCAAGGGACATATTTTTTCGCAGTGCCAGGAATTAGGTATCTAGCACTCTTCTCATATGCTTCCTGCCTAAGGGGGGAGAGTATCGTCTTGAAGAGATGTTTTATAGCTGTCAATATAAATTCACAATGTAGGTATCGAGTGAGACAGTATGAGTTTAAACGCACCATTCTTTTCGTTCAAATCGAATGATTTAGAATCGCTGCTACTATCAGGAGACTCCGTCATGGGTGTCCTCCTCCTCTCTTCTGGTTGTTTGTCTGTTACGAACTCGAGAGCACCAGCCTGGAAGCGAAATGATGTAGAATATAAGTGAGTGTTTTTTGTCCGCTTGAGCCCTAATGATGCAAAGAGAACTAGCTTCTTACCTTATTCTCGAGAAATTTATTTCTCTGTTGTACCGCAAAACTGACTGTCTTCTTGTTAGACTCCATCATCTCCACGGTCTTGACCAAATCTTTGTTCATCTTCAGACGTAAGAACTTTCTGACGTATGATCTGAGCCTCACATCTTGATCTTCGCTATCTCCGTCACTGCTTTGCGAAGAGAATCCACTGTGTCTCAGAAAATCTTCCAACTGAAGCATCTCGTTGCTCCGTTCATTCGGATCAGCCTCTAAATCTATGCAATTTCCAGCCTCTTTCAATCTCTCTGGAAATCAGGTGACAATTTTAATTGTTGCGAATGTCTTGAAGAAAATATCAGCAAAAATAAGAAAAAGATCGGAAAAATGTAAGAGAATAGAATGAGAACCGCATTTTCAAATACCTGCATAATATCGACGCTCTTCCACTTCGTCGACATCTTTCTCGGAATCGATAATCCTGCGATTCCCTTGCAGCTGAAGGTCATTATTGAGATAGTATGGTTCCTGCAGTGACATTCGTTTGTTGGCTTCAGGTCCTGCCTGTTGATCCTCAACTTCTTCGACTCCACCCATCTCGAACATACTGTATCTCTTGTTGCCAGTCAGTTTGTTTTTCCTCAAAATACCTCTTGGTAGGGGAGGTCGCGGCGGTGCCTTTGTGTTGGAACGTGACTCTTTGTCTCCATGTTGTAAGGAAATTGACCGTTTAGGAAGCATTGGAGCATTCATTTTCGGTTTACACGAGGGTCTGTGCTGTCTTGCATCTTGAGAAGATAGGCTTGCTTCAGAGCTAACGCTGTCGTAACGATACAAGTAGAGGGGATTGGTATTGATCATTGGGCCTTGCTGATTGGTGGAAGAATCTGATAAAATCGTCGACGATCCTCTATAACCAGACGACGGTTGTGTGCCTGTGCTGCTGGTAGAGGAAGCGTTGTTGGGACTGACCTCATCCGTGGCACGAGCTCTGTGACGCATTTGCGGAGACAAACAAAATAGCGGTTTTTTTGTTTCTTCGCCGAGTTTAACGTGCCGTGACACTTCTGGGACGTCATGCAGAATCTTCTTGTACTCAGTTGGCAACAGAAATGTCAGAGACTCCCAATCTTTTACGTGAGAGAATCCACGTTGTTTTAACGCGTCGACGTCGTTGCAGGAAAATGGTCGGCTAGATCTGTTGTATCGCTTACATCCACTCGCAGCTCTGTCGAAACACTGAGGCTTCAATGCCACTTTGTCAAATTTACCGTGGCCCAACTGTAAGAAGGACAAATCAGGTAGGGCATAATTTGGATAAACAATATAGGCGGGCCTTTTCTCAATAATTGTTTCGCGAATGGGTGGATAATGGCTGTCCTCAGCAGAGTATATCAGTGAAGTTTGAACCCCGTTGTCCTCAACTTGGGGGAAGACTTGGGTTCCGGTGGTTTTTGAAAGTGGTAAATCTTTTCTGAAGGAATTTGTCCATTCTTTGTTTGACTGTGTTATGTAATCTTTCAAACAGAAGGTCTTCTGTCCTTCGCATTTGTTGCCGCAAGCAGACTCATTTTTCGAAATGCTCACAGACAATTCCTCAACAGATGCAGAAGACTGGGATTCTCCTTCGAATTCCTCAATTAACGGAGATTGCTTCCTCAGAGTATTATCAAAATTCTCACCAACAAAGGTATTATCTGTACCTTTGTTGTTGTAATAGTCAGATTTCACCCAATTGATTGAGAAGTCGTTTTCTAAAGTTTGGTTGCTGCAAGTATTATTGATATTATGCTGATATATTTGCGTACGGGTTCCACTACCGCTACCGCTTCCGCTTCCACTGTTACTTGTGGGCCAACCGCCGTCACTGGCCGACCCAGACTGATCAAGCGTCATACTCATCCCTTCCGCGCTCATGCTTTTTTGTTTCATGAAACGTTTCACTAGACTCAAATTTTGGATCTTCTTTCCTGTCGATATATGATCCATGCTCTCAGAACTGTCTTCGTTCATCGAACGACTCATTATTGACCCCGAACTTTGCAGGTGACCCACGTGATTATTTGATTCCGCTGAATCGACCTGCAAGTAATTAGGTAAGTAAGTAAGTGAGTATGTCTTTTATTTCTACATCATTTTACAATTGAAATGAAAATGATTGATTATAAATATTTGAACAATGTGAGATGGTTATGAAAAAAATTTGTTGCTGAGCATTGTAGAATTGAAATTGATTGCCATTAAGGTAATTAAAACTATCCAGGGTCAAAGTACTTACAGAGAAATTGAGAGGATAGCGGCTGAGTTCCCGAGTCTGCGTGAGATCGGGTAGACTTTGACTTTTTTTATTCAAGTTTAGATTCATTTGTCCAGTTGCTTGAAGAAAATTTGGTATTGTATTATTATTGCCAGACGGATGACGAGTCATGACATTATTTGCCGAACAATGTTTCAAGTTACTCCAAGTGGTGTATATCTTTGAGTCTGATCTAGCCATCGAGAGACCCAAGACATTTTTTCGATTCAACTTTTTATCATAATAGAAATCTGGAACTTGATAGATATTTTGTTTTTCTGCAACAAGTAAAACCGTGGTAAGTCTTATTTCTTACGATCGTTATCCATTTACTTTAAACTTCTACAGACTCGTAACTTGTTGAATAAAACCCGAATAACTTTTTTTAACCAAATCACCTTGATTTTCAAAGTCTTGCGACCCATCAGAATACATAGTCATGCTGCCTTCGAAGGCAATCGTATAGTTGATTTTGTTGTTGGCCTGGCAGGTTAGTAGGACATCTTCGCAGTCCAGGGAGTCGACGCTGTAGCTGCCACCTGGTGGCAGGACAGGTGTCTCCTTAACGGGAGAGAAGAGGAGTGACGACTTGCATATGGACATTGTGTCCGTCGTCGAACACGCCGAGTCTTCTCCCTTGGGAATAGAAAATTCACTGAGGTTTGACCATGGCTAAATTTACATATCTAATAATTTTGAATGCCACGCGATTGCAAACAGAGGCGGCCTCTGTTTTCTCCTCATTATCGCTAGAAAAGTAATAACATTTATCAAAGCAAACTTTTTGCATATCTTCAACACAGGCACTAGTAGATTTGTGTACAGTCACGGGACACACGCATTTACTTAGCATAAGAACAAGCACTGGATTTTCGAGACTGCTGTAAGCAGAATGGGTTAAAAAATTATCAATGCTCTGTAAAATGCAGAGTCGAGCCTTAGCTACTCTGCAGATCGTCTAGCAGTTTCATGTCACGGAGCTAGGGTATTATTAGCTTTTTGGGGATGAAAAAAGGCAACGTGCAGTCTTTCGACCAAAAAGTTTGGGCAATGGCTATTCAATACATTCACATATATTTACATGCATGTGAACGAGACGTGCTTAAAATCTGTCGAGTCGCCGAGTCCTACCTGGCTGCTTGTATGGGGGCTGATGGGAGAATCAAATTCAAGTTTTTCCATAATTGAGCCAGACATACTGGCGTATCTTTCCCTTTGATAGTTTGACTGGTACGGCAATAAAAATAACAGAAGAGGTAGATATATATATATATACATATATATGTGTGTGTATATACAAACATATGCACAGGTATAGGATATTCTTGTGCCTATGAGTCGCTCAATAATCAATTTAGGCACACACGGAGCAGACATACAGAGACTGACAAGAACAGGTGGACTACCGCAGCGCCCCTTACCTCCGAATGTTGAACAGGATCGGTACATATCATGGGAAGAGTAAGCAGAGAATGAATGTCGGCAGTTCGAAAACTCTCCATATCAATCTCTGCGAAATTGGCATCGAGGTATCGGCATTCAGCGTCGTACCTCAAATCGTCTCGAGTGTACGAAGCGGACAGCGAGGACAAAACGCTTGAATGTACGTGAAGCCCGGCATCCCTATAACTGAATCACCAATCGACAATCAGACGAAGGATTAGAAAAGATCGTGCCGTGATATTTTTCAAATTTTCCACACATTTAACAACAAAATGACACAGGATTCTTTCTCAGAGTTGTGATGGCGGCAAAGGATATGAACAAAGTAAATGCTCCTTACCCGCAATCGGCGAACCACTGATAATCCATATTGTCGTGCACAAACTCTGAGCCAATGAGATCTTGAGAAGTCGGATCCATTGATGGGTTGGAATTGCAGTCAGATCCAGGTGTCTGTGGTTCGTCCATGGCTGCGCCTCCTCCTCCCCCGCCTGCAAAAAATATTAAATCTTCACTCAAGGGTAAATTGAATGATAAGAGAATGTGAGACAGAGTGTCTCAGCGACAGTTGACAATGATAATTTTCAACAATGGCCCGTTTTTATATCCCTCATTCTCTGATTGTGTGTTTGTATACGATTATAGAAGTCACCTATAGCGTTTTCGGTTGAGGCCGCACTAGGCTACACTGGTGTAGTGTAGAGCTGTCTTCATCTCTGTCTACATCAAAGGAGTGAGAGCGACAGATAGAGCTAGAGTACACCAGTGTAGCCCAGTGCAGCCCCAATCGAAAACGCTATTAGAAAGAGTAATAAATAGGATAAACCCTGGTCTATTCTTAGAACGAGATGAATAACAATGATTGTGGTATAAAACGACACTGTCTTACTTAGGATGATTGAATCTTTTCAGTTCTACATTTCAAACTACTTGGGTGGTGGGGTAATGATATAAGCTAATTCGGATTGTTGTACGACGGTAACAGCTGTTCTTGCCATTGCGTAAAAATGTCTGATCGCGAAATAAATATTTATCCGAATATTCGGCGTTATAAAAGTATTATAAGTAGCTGTGGGAACTCCTGTGTTGCCGAGGAATTCTTCTCTATCTACATATCTGAACACCCGGTTGGACATTCCTCGTAGATTATCCTGGTATGCGGTCAAGAGGAATAGGAGACAACGGTATTCGTCGGTTGAATCTTATTATCATGATTGACATCAACACTAACGATCTGTTTACCAAACGCTAACGGTTTATCCTTACATTAGCTGGAAAATAATGCTCAGGCATTTCCATAGTTTTATGAAATCGTGAGTGATTCATCAGTTGGTGCAATTCCAGCGATCGCTAGTACTACATACATACCGAGCGTACTACGTTGTGTATGTGTAAGGTATGTCAGTAGGTATGCATACATACAAGGCGACGTCGAATTGGTCGAATACTAACCTCCTTACATGGCAGTCAGATCGATTTGATGCGCACGTATATGTGACAAGGTAGTACGCGGGTATAATGTGGCACCATTTTCAAGGAGATCGTTGCACATAATCCCGTGTTGGATTACGGATATATCCTGTGTTTCGATTGATCCGCGGAACTTATCGGTTACACGATTTCACAAACAAGTACCACGGATCACGTGCGATACGAAGAAACGCGATTATTTATCACGAGAAATCGCAAGGGAAGGAAGAGACGAGGACGAGGACGGGGGAACCCAATTTCTCCGACAACTGCTCGCAGCGGATCACTACCGGACTACAGCCCCACCAGTCAACAAGCCAGAGAACTCGCGTTTGACGTTTCCCCCGTATCTCGACCGACCGCCTCAGTCATCGTTTTCATCCACTAGAGCGCAGCATCGGTCTGAATAATCATCGGGTGACGTCACATAGTTGGCAAGCGCATTCTTCAGACTACCTTCGACCCTGCTCTCGACCCCTTCGACCGAGAATTTACGCGCCCCTCACAATTACGGCTTCGTAAATATAAAACGGCGGCGAATAGATGGATAGTTTATCAGTACGTTAATTTGTTGCCTAGATACATCGCGCTAATAGAGCGTACACAGCAATTTTCAAAAGTTTTTACCCACGGATTATTCAAACGAAGATCTTAGGATTTAGTATATGCCGTTCTGCAATATTTATAGTTACGGTCATTATGCGATTGAATATAATTATATGTTCAATAATAGGTTGATCCGATTATTACACTCGCGTCCGCAATCGGGGCGGTATACAATACATCATCAATATACTAGAATAATATTCGATATTTCTCATCAATGCTCTCGAATAAGAAAGAATTACGGCCAGACTAGATATTCGTATACAAGGATATCGCATGTAATTTTACGTACTACACACATACATTTATGCGTTCAGATTACTTTCGTATACACGCGAGATGAGGCGTTGGTCTGAATGTATTCGTATAGTATAGTATATAATAGTATACATGCGCTGGGTGTCTGATTAAGAATGATGGTGAAGCAGTAAAGTCCTAGATATCAGCGCAGCATTTCACAAGAAATTTTCAACTATAGTCAGTTTTATAAATTCAGTAATCATCGACTGATCCCTGGAATCATCTAAGATTTGCTCCAATTTTACATACTTGAGGCCCATCCCTAGTCGCTCACCTCCTCTTCTTCGAAAAAGACATATTTCGATTATTATCCAAGCCGATCAGGCGTCGAAAACGCAAAAAAGGCCAACGCTGCGCAAATTTAAATTCAATTTCGAACACATATGGCCAAAAACATGTTCGTTATTTGCAAAAATAGAGCCTAGGTTAGATGGTTTTTACGTTATTCGAATGTAAAATCGGGTTTTAGAGTCTGTATCCGCACGAGACGAACATGTTTTTGTACGTATGTGTTCGGAATTGAATTTGAACTTGCGCAGCGTTGGCCTTTTTGGCGTTTTCGACGCCTGATGAGCTCGGATAATAATGGAAATGTGTATTTTTCTATCAAAAGGAGGTGGGCGACTAGGCATGGGCCTCAATCTGACGAGTCAGTCACTTTAAATTTGAACACATTCCTGAATGTAAACATTTGACTTTGAAACGTTTCGTATGTCAAGCAACCATTGATTGCAGCACACCTCTCATCAATTTCTATAAAAGCGTACCCGTGATAATTCTAATACTCATTGGTATTCAAAGAATATTTCAATTAAAAAATATCAACGCATCATATATTTCGGCTACTTTCTATAAAAAAAAATTCATTATAGCGGACGTAAAACCGAGGTCTACACGCGTGTAGGGCGCAGGCATCTCTACTCAACAATTATACGTTGTAGCTTCATGATTTTAACTAGTGGTGGTACGAATATACCATATTTACCCATTTAACCGATGACGTAATAATTTCGAACAACTCTAACCGCGCTTCATTCTGTGCCTTCCTCGCTCTGTCGCAGCTATGCTGGACCGCAGCAACTTGCGGCAATGAAAAATAATTGCTTTTAATGTTTCGAACCGCGGGGTACGGATTCGCAACACGATATAACTAGCCAGTGTTATTCGAATATTCACTATGTGTCAGAATGGAAGAAGACGAAAAAAAATTATCCCGGTAGTACCATAGATATCGGACACCGCGCAAATGATAATGTAACCGTAGACTGCTAAGCATAACTTATAAGCGCAGGGCTCGTTCGATATTAATGAAAAATTAAGTTAAATACCTGTACCTATATACGTATATACAATCAGGGTGGTCCCTATGTCGATGAATTTTGAAATGAATGTTAGCCGCCCCCTGGATACCTTGCGAATATATAAATATAAAATTCCCGCAAAATTTCAGCTCTTAATTTCAACATTAACGCGTGCCCCGAAATTCCCAATGTTTTAAATAGAAAATAAATGTCATATTTTTAACCAGTTACTTTTTTTTTTTTTTTTTTACAACTCCGATGAAAATTGACGAAACAATTTGAAATTTGGCACAGTTGGTGCTCATAACGATAGGAACCAACGGTGGGAATTTCAAAATTTTAACATCCAGGGGGCGTCTAACGTTCATTTCAAAATTCATCGAATTAAGGACCACCCTATAGTATACATATCACTATATGTATGTGTCGTTATTATCTTGAATGGTTGAGCTTACATTTATGCAAAATATACTCTGAATGCTCGCCGGGCCTCCGGTTATAATGCCGTTGACGTCGTTTCCGCTTATTGCAAGACGGCGAAGTCGGTCGAGCCGGGCGTGTCGAGTTGCTCAGCGGAGGGCTGCTGCGACCGACTGAGAACTCTGCTATCTTCATTATGACGCACAAGAGAAGCACTAGCATCATTTGTTTATACTTCGTAATGTCTTTGCTAAATCATTATTAGTCACTTATCTCTTTTTCCGCGAAATCAAAATTCGCTCACACGCAATAGTTAAAATACGCAAAATGTTTTTCCGCACCAATGTATACGTATATGGACCGCGCACTTATAGGTATACGACGATAGACCACATTGTGCCCACTATAACTCAGGATAATTTCTCAACATATCACAATTGCCTAACGCCTACCATTATGCTTTACGATGCTCCAAACGTTTCACAAATTATTTCGATCATCCGCGAATTGTATATTATATAGCACTGCTGATGAGGGCGCGGGCTGTCTGCACTCCACACTGAGAAGTTGCAAGAAGTTAAGCTCGGACGATGTGAGACGCCATTTTGCCGTTAGTAATATTTATTTTTGCTTACGAGAGAGTATATGTTTACACACGAACGTGTATGTATATACCAATGGACAGCGAGGAGCGGATATAGCTTGTAATCTACACATCAATTAATGTACCACATCACGGTAGAATACAACGACTTACACGCTGCAACCGCGTGCTTAAAGCTGGCCAAATTGTCTAAATAAGCTTTAGTACGTATTAATCGTAAATCTGTGGATATATATGAGAATAGACGACCTGCAGGTTTATGCGCATAGACTATTCTGAAAATTTGTCGGACTCATTTCCGTTCCTCGCATCTACTGCACAATTATTATGTTAAAGTTATAATTTTTAGTTTGACGTTAAATTATTATAGTATAGGTATATATCCTATATGCTTTGGCCCGAGAAATGTCAACGTCGGGAGACCTTTCGTCGACATACACTGCGTACAGGCGTAAATATCACTGCAGGATCGCAACGCCAACGATGAGATCCCTCACGCGGACAATCGTCGTCAACTCCACTTTGATGTCCAACTTTCAAGTATTCGAATACCACGGACTTAACGAACTGTTCTTTCGACGTAAAGAATTAAGCTATAAAAGAAAATCGCACAAAAAAACTTCACTGTACGCGCTTCCAATTGTTTCTGAAATGACAATTTATATCTTTTGTATTGTCAATTATATGTATATGCGTATATACCTGTACCCGATATAGCTACACTACTTCTGTATCGACAAAAATTCTATAAATTATTATCATGAAACCGCAAAAGTTCTTGGTATATACTATTATCTAGGTGGATGTATCATTTTCTGAACCCTTTCCCGAGAAGTACCATGTACTGCACATATTGATATTTACATTTGCCTATATTATACACGAACGTGTGGATTACACCGTGGTAATTAGTTATATGTATATTATATTAGCTTGAACGTAATATGAAATAAGTGACGATACAGCGGTGTAGTATATGAATGCGATAACGCGAACGATAATACCCTGGGCCACACTCTGAGTCAGACTGAATCGTGGAGGCACGGCGCGGGAGTTCGTCTGCACACGACCCGACAGTATACACGACATGGCAACACAACGCTGCGGGGTTTAATCTCTATTAATAATACTCTCGAGCGAGAATAGAGCTACTCGTTGCTTGTTACAACGTTCTGCTGCTCGTGGCTGTTGCAGCTGCAGCGGCGGTCTACGAATTATCCTATACCTCGCTTCGCTGTGTGAAAATCATAACGTTAGACGAGTCGCTATACGGTGCTCAATGAATATATCAACAACCAAAGCGGTTGAAGATTTTTTATACTTCTTTTGCCTAATCGAGGGAAAATACATATGAAGAAAGGTTCGTGAAATTCTGCGATGCGTCAATCTGGAAATATTTTTTGATCTACGTATATAGGGATGATTAATTTTCGTGCTATGTACTACGATATGGCAGGTGCATATAGTTATTACAGTTAGGCGTAGGTGAGTATGTGGGCACACGATTTTCTAAAAATTTTTAGGATAAAGTATATAGTATTCCATCTACGACAATATTATTTGACAAATGATTGAAAATAATGATGAAGTAGCTTACCAATGACCTTGTCTCCCGATCCTCGAACCACATCTGTCACAACCACCTGAAACGCAGTTCACAATCAATGATCTTGTCACGAAAATCATATGCGGTACGAGAATTATGGTTTCAAAGTTTCTTAAACCTATACTTCGATATCCTTCAAAAGGTTATTCAATAGAATGGTAAGTTTTGAACCAAAGTTCATGTTTTGTTTGTGAAACGTGAAAAGGCCAGAGCTCGATTTTTGCACCCTGTGTAGCTATAGGTATATTCTCTGCTTCGTACAATACGGTTCATTTTTTATTTCAAATCTGTCGTGTGAAAATTGGTGAAAGAATGAGTGCAATATACCATTCACACCTATAGGCTATAGCAAAACAATTCCCGATACACCTATCGTGCTGCAGTTTATGAGGGAATTGTGTGTATACCAACATACCGATAATGCAACGCTAGGGTATACCATTGGTAGTGTATAAATACACATACGTATAAGTGTACGCTTCTTATACCTACGTGAGGTAACCTATAGATTATACGTAATCGTTATACGTGCGTGCGGCATGGTGAGCGTATATCTGTCTCTAGGTATACGTGTGTCACTACACTTATGGGAAACTTACGCTCATGACACCGGATAGAGTAGGTAGCTGCAGTAGGTCTAGGTATTGAGTTAATCCAGAAAAATCTCGCCCCCGGAATCACCGCATTGCAGAACAGTATCCCAATTTGTGCGGAAAAAAGATACGAGTTAGGAAAAAGCCTCGATTCAAGGATCTGGCAAACACATGATTACGTGATTTCCGCGACCGCACTAGTTTAGGGATGCATTCTGAGTCACTAGGAAGAGCCCCTCCCAACCTGCAACAGCCCTCGTCGGTACGGAACGCGCATGCCCATTCTGGGCCTCCCTCTATGGCCTAGGCGCGATCAAAAGGGGATGAAATTTTACGATTCGTGCTCCTCATACAAGGCGCCTGTCGCAACCCTCTCGTGGATTTCAGGTTGCCTGTATAAATATAATACCGTATTCAGCTGGCTATCCAAGCCTTGATTCTGGCAACGGTTTCGTACTGCAGTACACAACTACCCCTATTTCCATTTAGAATTTTCAGGAACCAGAATTACACGCTGGTCTGAGCTCTATATCGCGTACATACATGAGGTATATGCAGTACAACGCATAGGCATGTGAGAAACGAAAAATGGGATTGTAGTAGAATTGATTTATCGTATATTGTGAAGTACTAGTCGATTTATTTCGTCACTCTCACGGTCGCGAAATTATCCCTGCAGAACAGTCAGCGCAACCGTTCGCTCGAATGTATTGATTTTAGGTATACCTTATATACCTATACCTCTATACTTACCTACATTGCGTGCCGAACGCACGCGTTATGAGCCGGTATATTCCTTAGTTACATTTTCATATAAGCTCTTTCATATGTATATATTTATACCTATATACATAATCACGATACCCATATCTCGTATATGTAACATGATGTGTGATTGTGACGTTTATCACTTGAAAGAAATTTTCGATCGCGACTGGAATCTTGCGCTCCACATATCTGCTTATCTATAACTATAGTCTGATTGTAGCATAAGACACATTGAATTCATCCATACCTATCGATATGTTCACTGTTGAAGTTGCCGATTTTTATTTTATACAAGCTCGTTATACCCATAATACTATGTATATACCTACATGGGATGTGCCAGTACATCCGGTTATCTGTCGTGCTGTTATCGCTGTCAATAAATGACGTATATGTATGGTGCGAAACTCGCAATGTTCTATGCGAGCCGCGAACTTACCGTTCGATGGACAAAAAACTCAAGAAAACTTCACGATAAGAACTTCAGGGTGTTGTTTTTCAACGCTTTATAGAAATCGTCAAAGCCTGAAAACGGGGAAGTGTGCCTTGCTGTTTATCGATAGGAAGAATACTTCCCTCATAATGATATCCACCACCACATGACTACTCGCCCCTTTTCGAATCAAGCGGTATTGCGATGCGCCTGATTAAATGCAACCCGCGAACCTTTCCCGCAATATTGTGCGATAAAAATACAATGTGCACCCTCACAAAGAGTTTTTCTTTTACGCTCTCGAGAAATTGTAAAATTTCCCGAAAAATGAGGAGGCTCGGGTTGTTTTTTTGTTTTTTTTTTTTCACACATTTCGTCAAAGTAAAACAACTCGTGTTCTCAAAATGGTTTCACAGATCTGTGCGCAATGTACTTTAACCCAAGACCCTCAGGAGCGGCAAGCAGAATTAATAGCGTGGGATGCACAGGAGAAAATTTCGTAGCCACCGGAATCGATAGATGATTGGCGTGCACCCTGGTGCTCGCCAATGCAACGGATGCAATCGTGCGGTCAGAGTAGTCCGGCGCACAGCCTTACCCACACCTATGATTTGCCGTCCCGTGCGTTCTGCTTTACCGTGATAGCTCGGAGGCACCCGTTGATCCTACAGTGGTTCAGCAACGGGGCAAACGGCTTTCAGTTGTCTTACGCTCGCGCTTTCGTGTTTGTTGGCTTGGTAAACGCGAATTCTAAATACGATCTCATTTATTTGTAAGTATTTTGGCTAATCGCAAGCTCAACTAATCCATTTATCAAGGCAATCAGTCACCGCAGATACCGGTTAACGGGACTGTCATACGTTATTAACGGTGTCCACCACTTCCCGCCAAAAGTTTTCTCTCGTTCATTGCAGTGAAAAATTGTTTGTGTTGTACAAATAAGTATATATATATATACCGGGACAATCACGTGAAACCGAATGGATCCATGTTACCGGACAGCGAATATTTCGTATTTTTAGCAGGTTAACCACTCGTTGCACTGAAAACCCCTAGGGTGATTTTGGCGTGCGGTCGATGAAACTCGGCAGCCATTGTTGGACATTGTTGTTGGAAACCGGCTGACTGTCAATACATCGCGGAAGGTAGACATGTGGGGTTATGTTCGCTTATTTTAAGCAAATGATAAATGAAGTGAATAAAACCTACGTGAATAAGTTATTGATATTTATCAAAAATCGATCAATCAGTTTTCAATAATATCATAGTACGATCAACGAATTAACTTAAGCTATAACTGCAAATTAATTAGAATCAAAGAGTTCATCGAGAACAACCAATTCCTTGATTGTATTAAGATATCATTCAAAACTAATTGATAGATTTTTGATAAATATTCATAGCTTATTCACGTAGTTTTTATTCGCCTTATTAATCATTTGCTTAAAATAAACGAACATAACCCCACATGTCTACCTTCCGCGATGTATTGACAGTCAGCCGGCTTCTATCAACAATGGCTGCCGAGTTGCATCGACCGCGCGCCAAAATCACCCTAGGGATTGTTCAGCGCAACGAGTGGTTAGCCCGCTAAAATGACGTCATATTCGCCAATATTCGCTTTTCGGTAGCATGGATCCATTCGGATTCACGTGATTCTCACGGTATATATGTATTACGATCCGTGTCGTGTAGTGAACCTCTTTTCTTCGAAACAATACCACGATGTTGTGTTTACCAAGTCTCGGTTGGAAATCTGTCAATTCTGTGCACATGTGTAAACATTCAAGGTGGCGAAGAGAAATAAAAATTCGCTTCAAGGTCAAGTCTGTTTACATGCGTTCATACATGTATGTGCAACGGAGAATATTTTGTGATCGGTCACTAGGGTACGTATACGTATAGGGTCCTGACAGTGCTGCTTGTAACATATTCATATACATCAAATTAGCAGAACCAAACTTGGTTATACGTGTGTGCGGAGATGCGCCACAGCTAGCGTATAACTATTTGTTTTTTAGTGTCTTCTTATTATTTTCTTTTTCTTATTTTTATCAAAGTCGTAATAGAAGAAAAAAAATAAAAATTTATTTTATCATACCGTACAAGCGCAATTATCAAATAAAATTCTTGTGTCCTGTGCATATATATAATTAAGAATCGCGTGAGTATTATTATAGGATCCACCGTCTAGCGAAAGATGCATTCTTCTTAGCACCTTATTACGATGTCGGTGCAGATCGCATAGTGAAATAATACAATACCATGGTGAGTGAGTGGGTGCGTTCTCGAAGTGCTATCCGCAGTATATGGAATACGTACGATATAATACTCGCAGTGCAGTGGATTATTTTTGGATACATATTCGTCGTTCCAGTGTATCCCGAGTTCGAGGATGGTGAGTTTTGCATGCGATGAAATTCCTCGGTTAATTACTCGATCCATGATGGACATGCGGTTTATCGTTAGCGCCGGCATGGGCCGTTGTAGACATAACATATCTGTCTCTGTCTCGTTACAATACATAATATTCCACCCTATAGACGGGGTGTGATGCATCTCTTATCTCGGGTGTCGTTAGCCTGCGTCTTCAACTGCACTGATTTTTAACCCGCTGAGAGCCATAATTTTTTGCCGTCCTGATCTGGGCCAGCCTGGGTCTTTAGTGACCCATGAATTCGTTCACATATAAAACACGTTTTAATTCTGATTTTTCAACTTTACGCTGGTGAAATGGAATCGTTAGAGTCTCGGGAATACGAATATGCAGGTTTAGTGTCAATACCTACATTTTTTATAAAACACGGTTACAGATAATGCAAGAACAAAGTCAGAAATTTGAGCGAAAATGACCCTTATGCAAAAGGTGGTACTGGGTGGCTAAACATGACATTGAAGTTTGGATCGTTGGAATGCAAGCGGTTTAAGATAATATGATTTCCTCTTTATCGTAATTCCAGGTATTCGGTAATCGAAAATTTATTTCACTGATTATCAGTTCGACTGTATTATATGTTCAACGGATATACAGGACTCAGTCAAACTGATTGCTCCATCCTCTCCCCACAAGCTATCTATTTCATACAAGACGGCAACCCTTTTCGACGGTGTGATTGATGAGGATTAAGGAGTGCCTGTGCTGTATCTGGATTATCATATGCGCAATCATCAACAAATTTGATATATCCGTAGCTACGTCGGTGTAGAATCATGGACGTATGGCCAACCGCGGTTGGATTTTCTGTTAACTATTGAAAGATCGGTGCAGTATGATTTGGTGTGAAACGTGTGTCATTTATCAATCTTATCTCTCCGTTCATGCGGGGGGCTTGAAATTAAGGTGGGGGACGGGCAAACAGGTCCCGATAAACCATGCAGATTAAAGCTCAAGTTGGCATCATGAATTATCGGAAACTGACCTCTCAAAAATGAATACTTTATACCAGTCATGATCGAATAACGCCAAGCGTATAGCTATACCTATGTGTTTATCCAAAATAAAACATCACATTGGTGCAATAAAAAAAGAGTATTACTATTGGGAAGTTTCACTGTACCTATATAGGTATATGATACGATCTGAGTATACCTATATATATAATGATAATCGAGCCACCTCGAGAAATAATGTTATCGTATAATCGTTGCCGTGCACCCTGCCGCGCCATGCACGCATCTTACATTGCATCAGTTGAACGGGAAGAGTACGTTTCACTGCAACACCTTTATTGTATATTGCTTTGTTTCGACGACACAATAATTGATCCGGGTGTTGCGCTTCATTTGCCATTTCGCTTTGAAACAATTGAAAATACGCCAACTTCGACTTAAAATCTAGATATTGAAGTTTGAATATAAATGTATAAAAAACTATATGCAGGCTTTGGTTTTCCCTCGTCCGCTGGGTATCACGCGAAATGCAGCTCGGTTGAATGGTTATATAATGATAATGGTGCGCGGTCTTGGATGCGCGATTGCGTGCGACCATCAATTAAGCACACAATCAGCACTTACAGGTACACCAAGCGTACGTGTTTGATTCCGACCGGTATGAAGTTGGCCCCACAGTCTTTTGTCGCTTTTCTTCTCTATGTAACCATGGGGGATAAAAGAAGACAGAAGACTGTGGTGCCAACTTAATATCGTTCAGAATCAAACACGCCAAGCCTGCATGCCTATAATAATGACGATATAGGAGGAGTATGTATTATACACCATTATGTTCGTATGTACACTTCACGTTGTAGAGCTTCGTGCAAATGTATAAATGTAACTTATACTTATTAAGGTTCCCGGTCGACCTATTTCGATAATACAAAATCCCCCGGATTCTGCGAATTCGTCGTATTCAACAGGTGTGCCTGTATACGCGATCGACGGTGGGTCGTGCTGGTCGTGCAAACGTGGTTATGAAACGGTTGGGGACGAGATTGGGGTGGTAAAAAGAGAAATGAAAAATAGAAAGGAAAATTGTAGAAAAAAAAAAGAAAGGAAAATCGTTCAGGGATAACCAGCTACAATGCAACGTCGCTCGGTCATTCAGTCGGGCGTCTCACCCTACTATACGGGGACCAGATGAACGTATCATGCTGGATTTCCTCGTCGAACTCCGCAATGGTTGTTCCACTTTAACTGAGTAGTATTAGTTGAAAAAATCTACGCGTGCATGAGAAAGTGGCCGAAAGCGCCTGGGAGCACGGAACAGGATATTTCCGATAAAAATTGAACCTTATAAGTTATTAAAATAAGTGAACAGACATGCATACTCCTCGAACACGAGGGAATGCGGAAATCACATCCCTTACCGCGCTATAGTCCAGACTCTAGAGTGTAGCACGTGTCGAGTGTCGGTACCAATATCCGAAGTAGGGAGGTGGTCGGTAAGCGGTTTGCTGCGCAGCGGTGGCGCGATGCCGCCATGTACATTAGTTCGGTTCACCAGGTCCAGTTTACGGCGTGGCGTCGAGGCGTCGGGACGTGATGACTGTGTAGTGAACGTTACAGAGAAGAATATTGTACATACTCGTAACCTATACCGGCATCAAGGACTCAGCAAAGTTTGAAAATAATATTCCATATTCACAGGCGATATCGTCAAAGACTACATTCTCGAATCGGAATAATTCCAGGGATAAGAAAATTAATAATAACTCAACTGGAGAGACATGGGGCTCGCGCAGAGATTTAGGGGTAAGCAACAGGCATGGAAAACCTGTTTTCTAACAAGTCGTAGATACGGACTGTGTGGTCAAGCACCGCGTGTTATTGGGTGAATTTTAGTTAACATAGGGTCTTCATTGTTCGACGAGACCCTTTTCATTTGGGTATACTGGCATGTGATATCAGCTAATCTTCACTTCGTTTCAATTCCAATAATTACTATATGTAGTACATAGTCTCGAATAATATATCTTGAATTAATCACCGGCGCATGAGGCGCATGCTATACGGCTTACGTCGCGTCGCGTCGCTTCATCTAATTATTTCGCATACTTATAGATGTACTACAGTATGGAAGCACATGAAATTGTACCACGCAAGGCAAGGCAAGGCGGTCTTCGTGTCCACGTGGTTTGATAAGATCCTTTTTTTATTTTTATCATGTAAATATCAATAATCTATTTCCTTCCGCTCCAACGAATTTGATAAAACGGATCATTTGCACGTATGAATCAATGAACGTTCAACTTCTCGCTCACACTTTATTTCGACGGAGTTTTCGTTTTCTTCGTATTCTTTTTCAGAGTCTGAATAACACCAAAATGTTTATTTATCACGACGAACACGCCGGGCCGAGGGCCTCGGACCTCGCATTGCATTTGCATACGGCCGTGGGTATTACACGATTTCACCTGAAATTGCCTCTATTGATATGTATACAGTAATGTAACTACATCGATGGGGTCCCTGTGTCTCACTATTTTTCCTAGCTTTTTTTCGAACGGAGTTTTCCTCTCACAAATATTTCATTTTCCCGTGACCAGGGGAACTTCAGGTTATTAGGAATTAGACAGCTGCGAGGTGGAGCAGAGTCGTGGCTGCTTCATTGGTCATGGGCAGATTAAATATTTTCAAAATTAGGGAAAGCCTATTTGAAAAAAGGCTAGGAAAAATAGTGAGACACAGAGACCCCATCGATGAACATTACTGTACATAGGCATACACGTGTACATTTCCTCACACAGTTCCGTATGTGCGTGTGCGTTTTATCCGATTGTGAATACACGTATATTTCCGGTTTCTCTCGTGTCTATAGAGTGTCGTTCCCGCACATCATATATATGCTAGACTCTAATTGATGAAAATCCTCTCTTGCTGGTATAATAAATTGTAAGAAAGCGATGGTCGAATCCTACGAATTTTCAGAAATCATAATTTGCACACCACAATCAAATCTATATCGACATCAAGTGTATCGATCTATTTTTAGCGCGATTCGATCTTATCCACGTCCATCTTGGTATGTAATTGAATTCGATTTCATGTTATCAAACGCGAGCCGCATTCTAAATAAAGCTGGCTTACATACAATATAATTAGCCAGCAACTCGGCAGTTATGCATGCAGCCACCTACTGCGGTGGCGTACGTACGTACGTACGTACGTAGGTAGGTGGGTGGGTAGGTAGGTAAGTAAGTAAGGAGGTAAGAAGATGAGGAGGTAGAGAGGATTGTACCTACGTATTATTTGCGATCGAATAAAGTGAGCACGTCTTACCGGCGTCGTCTCATACTACATATATACCTACATATAATGTTTCTCTTCATTCATTACAAGTTTAATATTGACGACCAACAGGTATTTTATCATTTTTATATATGTATATTGTATAATACAGACGTACGATGATTCCAAGATTGAAGAGAATGATCACCAATTTGGCTCTCATGGGGACTCTTGTGTTACTAGGTTATTAGGTTTATCTCTGAAGAAGCCGCGTATCTTCGTTTTGGAATGTCATTAAGCGACGAATACGAATTGATACTAACGTGTAACAGGCACCTATACACATGTGAATAATAATTACGTGCTTACACAGCTGTACGCAGGGATGTTATCTAATTCTAATTAATGAGTTATTTATCCCGATGGAAGTTGAACCATGATATCTGCCGTTAATTTTTTGTGTTAGAATGAAACGTATGATATGTACGGCCTATATACATTTGTGTATATAGGTATAATGCGAGGTATGATGTCTGATACAGTATATGTGCGGTCTGTATAGAATCACCTCCAGTTTTCTGGATCATCTTTTGCCTCGAATCGTCTGCATAAGTTTTACTTCGACTGAATACCCGCCGAATTCTCCGGCGTTCGATTTCTACATATGTGAAACTTTATAAATTGGCGCCTAAAACTTATTCTCAGAAACTAAATATTGTCAGAGCCGAGTATACTAAGCAGGTATGCGTGATTATATTACATATCATAATTGATCGTTCAATCGGTTTGGAAAACAACACGTGGTATAGTGGAATCTCGGAGATGATTAGGAGACAGTCAGAGACTGCATTGAACCTCGTTGGAGCAGCTCTCCTCGACATGGACCTAATTCGACCGTAGAATTACATTGCCGCGGGAGCTGAAACGAGCATACATATATGTGTATACATGGGTACGTTGGGTGTGGATGTTAATAGCATTCATTATTTCAAATAAAAGAGCAGCCGAGGGCAACTGACTCGCGACAATGTCAACGGTGCTGCGTAACACGTATAACTAACTACAACCTAGTTGTATAATCCTGGGCATGAATAACACGAAGAATATTATTATTTTTTTCTTTTATCGCGGCGCGCGGTGCCACTGTATTATACGAGCCGGTTTGATGTATCTACACACACAACATTCGTATAATTTAATGTTCTAGGCATTTAAGTGGTCTCGCCGCGGCCGCGGCGGTTTATATAGATGCATAATACGCGTGTAGCCGTAAGACAATGACGTTCTAATTGTCGATCCTGGCTTCCATTGTTCCCACCGTTGGTTAAATTGATACATTCCACCATATTATGGTATATTATGTATCTCTATGTGTATACACCATACAGCATACAGCATGATGTTTTTTATTTTTCATTTTCACGTCCCGAATGTATCCAAAACGACATTAACCATATATACTGTATATGGTGTATATGGAGTAATGAAGCAAATCTCAACAGTGAAGTTTTTATTTTTTGAAAAATGTCCTTCAACAAGAATGCGGTTCTTCTCAAACTTCTCGTCGTGAGCCACACGGATTTATTTATTGATTTGGACGATCGGTTTTGCGAAAAAAATATTCAAGGAAAACTCCATTGCTTACTATTATTTCTTATTTGTGTTTTATTCTTTCGAATCAACATCGCTTCTTTGGTTTCGAAGGCTTTGTAATCCAGTATGGTATAACGTGAGGTTTCGTGGAAAGTGACCGGTCAAAGCGCGCGGACGCTGATTTATTCGCATATTACAAGGGCTGTGAATTTCAGACTTGCCACCGCGACAGCAGAGTCCGTATCCTATTTGATTCCGATTGTTGTCAAATAAAAATGACCAAAGACATTCGGATAAATCAGCGCCCGCGCGCTTGGACCGGGCTCTTTCCACGAAACCTCACATTAGCTACGTTGGCCAGATATACTGTAAAGACGGCATCGACGAAACCTAAACTAAATATACTACGCGTAATCGAATTGTATAGATATTCTGGCTGAACGCGTTCGATATTACATTACGCAGAAAGAAATTCAGGGACGCGGTAGTAATCTAAAACTACTACAAAATGAGAGAGGGAGTGGATTTATTTATTTATTTCTTTATTTATTTATTCTTCGGCAAGGCCTCTATAAACCTGTACAGCACACGTACGTATACAATAAACGAATATTTGTTACGAAGATAAAGATTTATACCAAACCTATGCAGGAATTGTATAATTGAAAGAATTCATACTCTAATCAATCAAAGCTAAGTTATAATCTGGACAGTCATTTTTTTTATGTTTGTTTTTTTCCGTTTTATTCGATGTTGCGTGGGTACCGGGATAATAACTAAAACTTTGAATACATACAACGATAATTTTCGTTCGCAAGTAATCGCGCGTGTTAATAAATCGTTGACGGTTTATCAGTAAAATAAGTTTTCGCAACCTTGCGATATCATATATATAGTATGAAATTATATGATCATTGCACAATTATATTATTTGTTATTAGTCTATTTATATGTATAGTATAGATTTCCTTACGTTTCGCAATAATTTAATTAGTATCATACGACGTGGTATACATGTATACAGTGTTGGTATATAGTAATCATAAAATATGCTTCGGATACGTCGTGACTCGTGGTTGCAATGTTCTCGACTGTCGTATGACGCCCGGTGTACACTACCGTACGTATAGACCGATGTATACGCTGCACTACTGTTGTTCTCTTTACACTACTCCTAATATAGATAAGCTCTACGATCTTCACGATCACTGTGCAGCCTACACATACTCTTCCATTTATAGCCTGGGTATTTTATAACGCTTCGTTTTTTTTTTAACACACACGCACACATATCTTACTTCACTTCATATCCAATATATTACGCGATGTTTAGAGACATGTCAAACACATCTTCCATTTTCGTATAGAAATTCAGTCGTGCATGACACACCACCACTTTATAATAATTAGTAGCAAGTGCATATGTAGATCTGTGCAGTACATACGAATCATCATAGGGGTCAAGCATATGCACAAATCCGTTACGCTATAATATACGACTGTAGAAGGACCAGAACAACATGGTTACATTAGTCGGATGTGGGCGTAAGTAGATAAACATCTATTCGATATACATATTGCAGTGCATGTGTGTGGGTGCATAAATACTGCATGCATACACCTGTATACTTCCAGCCTGACCATATACCTCAACAGAATCGACAAACGGCGATTGCAACGTCAATTGCGAGGGGTAAATCACGAGGCAGAAACACGTACACCACATCTCCCCCCCTACATTTTCCTAACATTTCTTTGATTTTTCAAGATTGTCATAAATAAACGTATCGTTTGTTAATCGGTGCGATGTCATAGAATTGTGAACATACGTTTCGTTGTGTGAGTTAAGCTACGTTACGATAAGTTGATCGTGATCCTGGCTTTAATCTCAAAGCTCCTGTCTGAATATGAAGCAGTGGAGATTCAACCAATTGTGTCATTCGTCTATTATTTCGGTGCAAAAACAGCACAACTCCTCCTTATCAGTGATTTGACCACTACTATTACAGAACCTGTACCGTCTTACTTATATATCACTGTTTGATCACTGATCAAGCCTCGTGCTATTTTTTCTTCTCTTCAATCTTTGATACAGATATTTGTCGCTGCAGAATGTGTCCTGCATGCGTATATATATATACGTTATATATATTATACGGCCTCCGTTATAGAAAAATGACAAAAATATTCCACCTCGTTCCTAATATATTGCAGAGAAGGTCCCTCGGCGTGGCATACTTGGAGTCATGATGTTCCTGGCCTGTATGTTCTCTTACGTAATAAGGACCAATCTTTCAATCATCATCGTCGCGATGGTCACGAGTAAGAAAGGTAGCGGTCGTCCTGAATGCCTGGAAAATTTGAATACAACTGTAAACGCGACTACTGGCAACGCCACTGCTGTAGTAGAACTTGAGGACGTAAGTCATGCCAATCCATCGATGATCTCGCGGACATATGACGCGACGGTTCTATTACTTGAATTAACAGAGATGGGCACGTCTAATTACTTCTTCAATGATTATTCTCCTGATATATTCGTCGATAATCATTATTTTTCTGTCACAATTCGAAAAATCTGTGGCCTATATAATGCCTTACCGTTTAGTACCAAACGAAAAAAGACTGATTTTAGTATATTTGGACATATACACCTATGTGTATTGTTATACCATAGAATTTGACGAACGTAATTCATTTTGTACCCTGCACCTAGTTATTATAGGATATAGGCAATTGGTATACATACACATGTGTATGTAAAAAATAAACAAGTAATTTATCTCCAGTATGGCGAACGATTCGAGTGGAATCAACACGTCCAGGCGCTTTTATTGTCCAGCTATTTCTTCGGCACACTTCCGTCTAGTATTCCTGCCGGTATTTTGGCTGAAAAAATTGGTGGTTCCAGGGTCGTTGCGTAAGTCTTCCAGGGTCATACTTCTTTCAATGCCTTTGTTTATAGTAGTGTGAATTCACTACACAAAGTCGCGATAAAAGTTTTTATCAAATCAATGAGATTTTACACGAGATCGATCTCTAACGCATGGGAAATCAACTGATATGCCTGAAAACGTCTTGATATTATCACTCTATTTGTAACTGCATATATTTGAAACCGTTTGTGATTACTCTAATCGAAATTGCTTGAAATCATACTTCGTGGATAGCAGCTCCTTGATTAGAAATATTGTTCCATATATCCACGTAAACTTTCCTCACCATTTTTCATACGTAATGCTGTACTCAAACCTCCGAATTTAAGCTGATTTCCATTACAGGTTTGCAACGTTGATTCCAGCCCTACTGAACCTGCTTGTGCCCTGGGCATCCAGTGTTCATTATGTGTTCGTTTTTGTCCTTCGATTGCTCATGGGATTCTTCGGGGTCAGTTGATGCTTGATATAGTATATATCTAGCATATATGGGGCTGTCCACGTCAACTCGACACGCCTCCTCCAGACCTCAACATCTCCGAATTGACTTTTAACTTTATGTTATTACTCTTGCGATTTTTTTCAGAATTTTAAAACAGGTCCTTTCTTAAAGATGAAACAAATCACAGCTCCGAAAGCGTTAATTTGAAAAATACAGAAAAAATTTGGAACGTTCTCCAGACATAGAGTCATAACATTTAAAATTAAAAATCAAATCGGAGATGTTGAGGCTTGGAGCCGTGTCGAGTTGTCGTGGACAGCCCCATATATATATATATATGTAAAGTAAAGTACTACATACATTGGTAGGTATATATATATATATACCAAGAGGTAACATACGTCAATATGTATCATGACTTTTCTTCTATAGTGTGCCGTATACCCGGCCCTCCACGCCATGATTGCCAGATGGGTGCCACCCAGTGAAAAGGGAATATTTGTATGGACTATGCAAGGTACGCGATGCTATCAATCTGTACCTATACTCGTATACCTATACCTATACTTTACCCATTGATTGGTTTGCAAAGAAAAAGAAAAGAAAAAAAAACAAAAAAACTGCAGGTAATTCCGTATATCGAAATCCGCGGACCTTATACGCATATCTCATCTCGTATGTATAGTATCACTTTATTCACTACAAGAAACAGTTTATAATATGATATAATTTTATTCGTCACGTATAATAAGGTATGCAAGTATAGGTACCGTGTGTAGGAACATATAATTATGGGTAGAGTATAACACGTATGAATATCACGGGAAGACGGTATTGTCTTGCGAATATAGGTGGACCTTTCGGGACTGTGGTTACGTTCGCTCTATGCGGTGCGGTGATCAGTAGTATTGGGTGGAAGGCTGCGTATTACGTGACCAGTGGACTAATGCTCGTATTCTATGCCCTCTGGGTTTACCTCGCCTACGATACGCCGGAGGATCACCCCGGAATTACGGTAGAAGAAAAGTTGTACATCAGAGAGCAAATCGGAAATACTGTCAGCAAGCAAAAGGTATGTTGTAGGTATATCTCGTGCGGGACATATACCTAGCTACGACCGAATAGACAAAAATCTCTCTTATACCTCTCTTCTGCTCTTTGATCCGTGAAGACAAAGCTTCCTGTCGTCGCGGTTGCCACGTCAATTCCATTCTTGGTCCTGCTTTGGGCACACTTTGCCAACATGTGGGGAATATACTTCATATCCACAAATGGGCCCAAGTACACGCTCCAGGTTCTCGGCCTCAATATGGAATCCGTGAGTATAATTATTTCTATAAAATTTTCACAGTTCGCGCGTCCCAGGTCTCAGACGTTCCTACCTATGCAACATTTCTGATATATGTATAACGTCTCACACTTGTGAAACGTTGATAATTTTTCGACGCTTAAATCACAGGGTGGAGCAATAACGGGGCTGCCCTACATCGCGAGACTCGGTGCCGGTGCGATGTTCGCCGCTGCCGGTGACTACCTACGGAAGAAGAATTACCTGAGAGTTATCTCCGTGCGCAAGAGTTTCATGCTCTTTTGTAATACATTTTCACATATCTATATAGACTAAACATTTCATCATAACGTTTACCCGATCCTAACCTATATAGGCATACATATGGGTACACACTTCCGGAATGAAAATATATCATCCTTTTTTCAAACCAGCTCACGTGGCCCCCGCGATCTGCCTAATCGCCATGACTTACGCCGGATGTGACGCGGTATTGGCGATGGCGATGCTGATCCTTGCCCTGGGCTTCAACGGTGCCGCCTGCCAGACCAGCCTTCAGAATCACCAAGATCTGGCACCGAATTTTGCCGGATCCCTCTACGGCATAATGAACACCTTCGGGAGTTTTTCCGGATTTATTATTCCGCCGATCATCGGGGCTCTGACAAACGAGCACGTACGATAAGCAGCATAGTATATTATGATGTACTGCAGTATCACGTGTTCGATTTAACGTATTCACAATTGGATTTATTCCAACCCACTTTCAGAACGGCGTGAGAGAGTGGCGTACAATATTTTGGATTTCCGCAGCTGTTTTCGGGTCGGCAACTATATTGTTCTGGGCATTTGGATCGGCAAGTGTCCAGCCGTGGAACGACACGAACATGGCACCAGGCATTGTGCGTGGTGAAACACCGACCCAAGAAGGAAGGCGAACTGCCAACGGCAACAGAGAGGCTCAGGCCTTGCGAGCTGGCGAAAATGAAGAGAATTCACGTCTCTAGGTGCATTCTTATTTATTTCAACCCAATATCAAATGATAATAATAATAACAATGATGATAATAAATGCGCGTCTGTACGCATATATACGAAAGTTGTACACGGTGGTGTACGAAACGTGATAAAAATTCGTTTACTTATCGTAGAAGGAACTGAAATATTTTTCTACTTTTTGAAGAAAAAGACAATCAATAAGCGACTTGGAAACAAAAAATATATATACATAAATAAATAAATAGGTATATGTATTCGTAAGGCTTTTTTTTTTTTTTTTTCTTTGTTTTATTCGCGTTCTGTTGGAGAAAGAGCAACATGTCTGTTTGACCACATGTGTCATACGTCATGTGTTCCACACATAATGAATGCACGTGCCATTCCATTCCATTTTCTGTTCCAAAACTGCCAATAATTATTGTTGTATTTAATGTGAACACATTTATTTTTAATATCTATGTATAGGTACTTAAGGCGCCCGTATAAGTGTATAGTATAACGACGCAGGTATCTATCTCTGCAGTCAAGGGCCCCGAACGTTTATTCATAATTGAACCGCGTACGGTATCTTATCTTGTGTTATGTTATGTTGAGTTATGTTGACGAGGGAATTTAGCCGTACATCCGGAGCACCGATCTAAAATAGATCAAGGTTCCGCCTTTCGCATATGTATTTTATGTATACTCACGGTATAACATGCATATCGTTATTTCGAAAATCGATTGTTACTTAACTCGTCTCGCCTAGGCCCTAGGGCGTACTTTTTCTTCGGATTTATCGCTAGGTCTGATTTCTTATTCCCTTGTCACTTCCTTTCGACGCGTATGATAATCGCACCTTGTGTAATTAGCAGCGAAACTGGGGACCGATACTTACGCAACCTTGCGGCGTGTAGTTTGAATTTATAGATTCTAGGCTCGGTAAATCTATCGCGATCGATATTTTCTGTTGTATATTATTAACACATGTTGTAATAATATTCATTTTACTTCATCGTAGGTATTATCTCGTTATGATTTACGTCTGTATTGATGTCGGTCACGCGTCTCTGTAAACGTGAATGCATATGTAACCTACGTACATACGTATACATAGTTTACCTATAGTTACACTGTTACATACGTGTACCTGGGTATGTGCCGTGAATTTCCTTATATATTTTCGCATTAATCGGGTATAGTTCAATATAGTGCCAAAGTACACTTACATATAATTAGTAGCTATACGCGCCGCGATTCACGCGCGTTTGCAGTAAAGTTTATACTGTCTACACTCTGCATACGCATGTGAAATATTTATCATATAGCATATGGCAATGTCGTATACACTCGGAACCATTTCTATACTATGTATGTATATTATATACGGAGATTATATTTCACTGTAATATTAATTGGCTTGTCACAGTGTTCAATAAATTTGTGGTAAAAGTCAAGAGCTGCGGTGGACCCCCTCCCCCTCCCCCCGCCCCCCCCCCAATTGCAACGCTACGATTTATTGACCAAGGTTGCGGCCGCACGATGAAAAGTATAAAGCTCCTAAAATATAAATCTCCAAAGAGTTCTTTTATTTTTCATCACTTTCTATTAATTTGATTCGGTAATTGGACAATCGGCACCACCCTTACACGCTCGCCGTAAGAATTTCCATGAAATCCCGGCCCTCGCGACGTTTGCTGATCCGCACTCTTCTCCCTTTCCTTGTCCGAGGATGTACTACCCGTAGCTACTGCTCCTGATCTCTGCTCCGATAGTTTGACGTCAATTTTTTCTCGATCGTATGAACAATCGCTGCACGACTCTTCGTTTCGGTTGAAAGTCTTTTTCAGTATACGGAGAGCTTTGACGGACCGCACAAAGACATCACACCGAGATCCTGCGCATTCCATATGAGGAGGTTTTCTGGAGAGGCACGTCGACGATGCTCCAACTTGTCTGCGAATTGTGCTACTATTCGAACTGCTCGAACCTGTAACATGTACCTATATACGTAAGTATAGTTCAGCTGCCGGAAGTCTGGTGGTGAAACGCTGATCCAAAAACCGATATGCGCGTCGATGGTGGATCATTAATGCATGTCACATCTTACCGTGTATCGACCACAGACCAGAGATTGAAGAGGTGTCCTGCGCCACTCTTGCCCAGTCGTTCAACGAGCTTCCTGTAGCAGGTGTACGCGATTGTGTGTGAATAGCTACACATATATAGGTATAGGTAAGGATTAGTGGCTTTCGTTGCGCTTGTCATAGGGTCGTTATCGAACCAACGTATGTAACATACGAACCTTCGCCCTTCTCCTTTAGCTTCGCGGACTTCTGACCTGGCGGACAGACGTCGTCGAGCCACCGTCGATCGAATGAAGTCGAGTCAGATGCAGAGGCCGAAATGTTAGCCCTTGAGAGGCGCTTGGGCTGTTCACTCGCAACCGGTGCCACCGGGAGCCGCCTTGGTACTATAGGGGGTTGAATTTCGGGGATTTCGGATCGCGTAGTAGCTACCACATAGCAGGGGTTGTAGGCGATTAAAATATCCTGGGTTCTGAGTATCTTTCCCTGGACAATATTCTCCCTTTTTGTATTCTCGGGGTCCAGCTCCTCGTCATCGAGGCTTGCGTCGCAGTTATAACACTCTGACTGTTGAAGACAAGTTGAGCAGACGGTTTCTCGCGGTTCTTTGACTTTCATTACATCCGGAACACCGGCCAACTCCGTTTGCGCGCTCGAGGACAATTTCACCGCTGTTTTATTCTGCAATAATTCTCTCAGTCGTTTCTTTCTCGCGTCGAAAATATCGTCCATCGGTTTATCTGTTGTAATACAATTATAAGACCGTTGTGAAATTATAACTAATTTATGATATTGATGACCCCCTTTTTTCACATACATGTCGTTTGCTAATTATAAAAGTCACGTAACTACCAACATTTTCAGGTATCGCAAATTTGGGTAATGATCACACATCTCCATTTCTTTCTCATCCCTCCACTTTTTCCACACTGTTTTTTTGGTTCTTACGTGACTTCTCTATTAAGCTAACGATGTATACTATAATATTCTACTCTCTTATATACTCCACATACGCGGGCATAAAACTAACGCGACACTGCTTCTCGGCGAATCGCTGCAAGCCTCGTGGCGATCGTTACTGAATTTTTTTGGATCCGGTCTAGGATTTCGGCGGCAACTGTAGAAGCGTCTTGGCGTATATCCATGCAGGTTCTTTCTACTAGGATCTCAATCAACGGCAGTACAATTATCGACGATTCGAGGGTATCGAGGACGATCTCGATGCGTAGCTTTCTCAGTACTTCGTCGTCTCCGTCATTGAGCGCGTTGCACGGTGCCAAAGTCTGCATAGTCTTATCCTCGAACGGCAAGTGGATTTGACTCGCGCATCTCTCGACTACTTCGTCGAGTATAGAGTGTGCGATAATTCTGGGATGTATGCCTATTTCCAGACACTCGTCTATCATATCGTGAGCGAATTCCTTAATCGCTGACCACTCGGTTAGTAGGCCAGTGTTGGACCGCCTTGGCTCGCAAGTAAGAGAGGTCTGGGTATCCGCGTCAAGGACAACTTTTCCCAGGCGATAGTCATACTTAATGAAAGTCTGTACGACCTCGTCCTTTAGCTTGACCTTGGGGACACAGTCGCCTGGCTCCGTCAGCCACAAAACTCTGTCGAGTATGAAGTGTAGGCTGTCCTTGACATACGTAGACACAGCTGTCGCCTGTTCGTAGGAAGAATCATTCGCCCGTAGTTCGTCGGCTGTAATCTCGCTGGTCAAACGCTCAACGATGTAGTTTCTCGGTGCGTCCGGTTCGAACGTTACGACGCTTTGTGTCATTTCGGTCACCTTTTCCGCACCAGGCATTATTCTGTCGTTCATGATCCCTGTCAAGGTGAACAAAAAATGAAACGAAGAACTTCTCCGTGCATCTAGTGAAATCAAGCAGAAGAGGGATTACTCGTGACATCCTGAAAGGACTGCGGATTGTACGGACATATTTTCCCCAAATACATCGTCTGCGTCGCCTCGTCCTTGAGCACTGATGGCAATTCGACTTTGGGTACACCCTGGAGAAACGTCTGACATTCCGCATCGCTACGGCTTATTCTTTCCTCCAACTCGGCAGTATCTATGAATGAGTCCTGCCTCATCGTGTTAAACTGCACCGTTCGCCTCTCGCCTATTTGATCAACGCGAAGGACAAAGGGGGTATCGCGGGCTGCCGATATCACCGTCGTCCCTGATATCGTACGAATTGCCGCATCTTCTTCGGGGGTTATAGTTATCAATGTCTGAGTCCACGACTGCTCGTCTCCCTCTTCGTCCTCCGATTTCCCAGGCATTTGGATATTCGACATATTCGACATATCCGATCTCCCGCCTCGCCCAGATTAGATATATTAATTCTAAATTTCCATTCCTATTTTCTACGCTAGTCACGCGTTTTGCTACTATATACTTCATTGTCGCCTGGTATATTGAACGCAGTTGCCAAATCAGGCTTGCGTTTTAAATGGGAGGCTATCTATTTTTGCATGCAATTGATGGAATTTAAACTTTTTTCAATCCATAACGATAAACCGTCCCCGGACAGTCGGAGAAAATTAAAATAGAGGGGAATTCGGGTAATTCTCGAGATTATCCCCAAGTTAGAAAATTTTATTCTTTTATAGTAGCTGAAAAACATCACTTTTTTGAGCATATAACCTTTGAAATTCGAATGAGCGCCCATTAGGCACACATTCAACCTATCCCAATAGATTTATTTAATTTAGCGACCACCTTTGACCTTTTTCGAATTCTTTCCGAATTTATCGATAGGAAGACACGAGGGAAGGCACATCGCGGTTTCTCAGGGGGATTTATATGGTGCTTTCCGGGAGAATGGGCCTTCAGAGAGAGAGAGAGGGAGATAGAGAAAAGGGTTTAATTTAGATACCGATCGTAGGAAGAGAGAAAAGCGTTTAGTTCAGACGCCGATAGTAAGAGACGTATTGATACCTGAGTAATTTGTGTTTTGATAAATTATGCCATCAAACTTCCAATGATGATTTCGGCTTTTACGTATGTTTAAACGATTATTCGATCTTCTTTTCAAATTTTCTCCCGCTGTGCGTCTCTCGTTCATTCACGTCGACGCGTCACTCGGCATCACAAGATGATTCACGTAGATACAACGGCTCATGAAGGGTCGAATTTCAAAAGGATTGATCAATGATACCAGAAAGGCGCCCGCCGTTCTCGACATCAAACATGAAGTTAGGAATGTTGCAATGAAAATGAAATTAATCGTATACGTATATAACCCGTTTATTGACAATAACGACATATGTATAGCCTCGCATAACTTTCCATACACAGCCCGAAGGACATAATTTTATTCCCATGCAGGCCGTGGTGCGGAAGGTGGTGAAAAAATGTTTCAAAAAGTAATATAGCAATTGGATTTATAATAAGCGGCCGTACGAGCGATATGATTCCATACGGCTCAACTTTTTTCACCGCATACGTAAACTAAATCACATCATTGAATCAGTTCAAAGAGATTTTGACAATGAATGTACGAATCTCCATTGGATTCAGGAGGACGTTGATAGCTTCACTGTCGTTCATTAATCCCGGTCCTGATGCATCCCCATGCTCCCGTTCCTGATCTATTTCGTTCGATTCGCTCGTCCACCGCAAAGGTTCCGTCTCGCCCAGCCACACGTTACCTCCCAAGGTTGTTTCCCGTGCGCTCACAATCGTGAAGGGAACGAAAAGATCCTGTGGCAAACGAAAAACCGGTCAATCATAAATCATACAGGTGTATAGGTCTCTCTGCGTTTATAGTATACCATATTCATATAGTAGAATCCGGTATTCGTGGGGACAAAATTCGAAAGCCTATGTAGGGTTTTGAAAATAATAACGATTCCGCAAGTAGTACAAGTCCCTGCGCGAAGAGGGCGCGGCAGATACGGCTGCAGCTATTATGAAAATTGTCAGATAAGCGTCCGAACTCATTGCGATGGTTGCTAACCTTGATGTTGATCTCTACAGGCCGGGAAAATCTCGGATCCTCGCCAGCTTCGAACATGTGTTCGAGTCTGAGAATCAGGCTGCTATCCTTCCATGGCTCCAGGGTCAGAATACGAACGTTCGACGGTAGTTTCTTCGCCAGACCAGAGCCCTGGAAGAAAAGTGATAGCTCCTATTATATATACCTGCATAAATTACACATTAGTCCCGTATAGACTTTTGTCACTTCTTTAAATTGCATGCGCAAGGCGTATGCGCACATTCGGATATACGCTCCGACTTGCCTGCATTCGATAATCACGACGCCATTCATCGAATGACTTTTCGCCAGCCGGGGAAACGAGGAGACAGGGGGGATTTAATAAGTCCCATGCCAATTCCTTCTCTCTCAAGATATGTGAGACGCCCTCTGAACTCGGCTCTGATGCGAATAGGTAATGACGACCACGTACCACCAGTCCCTTGCCATACGCTTTCTCGTTCAGAGCCTCACCAACGCCGAAGGCGTCGTCGCTCAGGAGCCTTCGGTGGAGCTGCAGGATCACCACAATGCAAACATGTGTTACCTACGTACCAACCGTATGCCTTATGCCCTTTACTTGTGATTATATTTACCATTAATTCAACTTGACCGTCGTTCAGGCTCGAGCCTCCTTGGGCTCGGTCGTTGAGGACGCTTAATCTCAATTTCTTAGCCTTGTCCTCGAGCGTGATCTTTGCCGTTACGGGGTAATAGTTACCAGCCACAGGCTCGACGAGCTTAAGCTCCCATGTGGGTCGAAAATCTCTCTCGCGCTTTATCATCTCACGACCGTTGCTGTCCGTATAGAATACCTTGCGGGTATCCAGGCTGCTCGAGTACCTCGTTATGATTTCCTTGCCAATCTTGTCCCTACGAAATGATAATAAGTACACATCTCCGGGCTACAATACCTTCATATACAGAGCGATTCTGAGGAAAGTTGTTCTCCCGATGGTGAGGAGGTTTCCTTTGTTCTTCAAACTGACGACCTATCTACTGATATCTTATATTGTATTCAACAGGTATTGGCGTTATAGCTGTGGATATCAGTCATAGACATATTAGATATCAGTAGATATAGGTCGTCGGTTTAAAAAAACAAACGAATTCCTCATCCATCAGGAAAAACCCCTTTCCACAGAATCGCTCCGTATACATACACAGTTGGATGGCTCACTGGGACGGAAATGTCAAACGAGAAGAATACCATTCAATTCTTATATCATTCATACACGTTCAGCGAAATGTGTGCGTCCTCACGGTACACAGGCATTATACCTATGGGTACTCACCCGACGGGAATGGGGCCTACTACCCATTCGAATTCTTTGAAGTCTTCGCCGGAGTAGATCCTTGTGACCTGGCTGATCCAATCGTTAATTTTCATATGAACTTCCTGTACCAACGGTCCTGCGAATCAAATCGCTATGTTAACCAAGTTAGCGTGTGCTTGAGTATACCTGCATATACCTGCTACATCAATGTGTGGAGCAGCCGCGGCGCATTTGGTCTAGTCGCCTTCTAGTTCCCCCTAAGCCCTAACCCATAGAGTTTCTTACCCGTAAACATGTGTTGCGGGCCCGATTCGGGCAGATTTTTTGGCTTGCTGTCTCTGGGTCTGAATATGTATGCTCCTGAGGAACGGTTCTCGAATATTTCATTGTTGCCCTGGCTGCCTTCGTAGTAGTGGAAAGATTGGGTAATATTCCACTTGGAGTCCCGGGTTCTTCCGTTGTCGTCCGGGGACGCGTCAGCGAACTGCTTGACAAGGATACGCGGTGGATTAGGTGTTCTTCTCATTCATAGATATACACAGGTATGAACAAAGCATCGTGACGCACCTCGTTTCGTACATTGGACGGGGACGGGCTCTCACTGCGCTCGTTAGTCGCAGGTCCGGAAATTTCACTGACGTAGTAGGACTGATAACCGAGAGCTGGGACGTTGACAGGATGGAAAACTAATTCATTTACGGCTGAACTTTGTCTGCCTGGAATCGACTGGACCTCGGCGGGTATTGGTACGATCTGCACGACTAGTTCGCCACCTAAATGGAAACGTTGATAGACTTTTAGTTTTTTGCATGAAGCTCGTCCACGATATTACGTACCGGTGAAATCTTTAACGACGTATGAATTTCCCGTCACGGGAACGCGGACGTAAGGCGAAACCTGTCTACTTTGCGGATTGTACAGAGTAATGACGAAATTACGATTTCCTTCCGTGTGCGGACAGGCGCTGACGTTCAGTTGATGACACGTGTGAAACTGAATGTTACTGCCGCGATGTCCGTGCTGTTTGTTCTTCGGGATCAAGTTTCTGTAGGATGGAATTACGTGAGGCATATCTCGGGGTGTCGTGGTAAAAATTCCACCGAACCCCCAGATAAGGGCGACACAAATCATATCATTATACTTACTCGAACGCACGCGATATCAGCTGCTCCCCACCTGTTATAGCTTCGGATAATATTTTCGCGTAATCCTGAGCAACCTTCTGCTTCTCAGTCCCGGTAATCGCGTCGTGATGTTGCATCACACCCATCGCTTCCCGCAAGGGGATCAAGTAGCTTTCCTGGGACGTGACTTTGCCCAGCACCGCGAGTTGTTTTGAAATCTGGAAGTATTCAAATTCATACATAGTATATCGAGAGGGCAACTCTGCATGGTACCTGTGACCATGACCTACCTGAAGGTAATTGTTGCCGACTCTTTCGTAATACTTGATCGCGGGTCTGGAACTGAAATATCCAGTCCAGTAGGCGTGAGGGTCGCTGGCGTAAGGAAAGAAGTCATCGGACTTCGTTGGCCAAGTAATAGCCAAGTCGTTTACGGCCTTCAAGTAACAAGACGGCGTGGAGTAGAAGGCGTTGACTGTACTTCCGTTTCGTTCGTTTGTGTATCTGAAGATAGAATAGAACTGTATAGGTTGAAATTGTGATGAGATTCATATTCGTTGTAAAAAATGTGTGAATCGAGTGAACGAGATAAAAAAAATAAGTTAACAAGGGAAAGCTTTATTGACGCGGTTCGAGAAATCTCGCCAAGTGATGATCAGTAATCGAACCGATTTCTACGGGATCTTACCTGATTAGTTTATCCAAGTTTCGGTACCACAATTCAGCACTTTGATAATTGAAATCGTCCCCCATAGTTATGATTATGTTATTCGTTCTATAAGATCTTGCTTGCCTTTGAGCAAAGGTCAGAAACAACTCCACCTGTTGAGTTTCGTTTTTTTTTTTCTCTTTTTATTCACTGTCCTGCACCATTTCGATTATATTATACTAGATCGCTTCTATCTTTTGTCTCCCCCTCCCACCCGTGATCCCGTTACAATTATGGGGGCCGGAATCCCGAACGCGTCTCAATATAGGCATACTGCTATCTATAGCACCTATACAGGTGTAGGGTATGGGGTGAATCGAAATCCCATATCAGCAGTGATATGTATTGTTGTATACCTTATGATTTTGTCCAAGTTTTTGTACCACATTTCCGCATCTTGATACGTGAAATCTCCTCCCATTGTCAATATGATATTATTCGTTCGATAATACTTAGACTGCTCCTCGGCGTATTTGATAAAGGACCCGATCTGGCAACGAAGATTATTTTTGTTAAACCGCGATCAAGGGTTATCACAAAGTGAAAGAGGAGAGGCTATCAATGGCAATGATATAGGAATGTATAGGGGAACCCGAGGCGAAATTAGCCACCATATTTTCCATAGGTGTCCAGGGCAGGATGAGATACCATTCTTGAAACAAAAATAAGGCAGTCCTGCAAAGATCTTATGGGTATGTTGTATACATATCCGTGTTCTCATCATTATATACGTCCTCCCACCTACGGTATATGACACTGGCGTATATGACGCTATATAAACTGGGATTTTTGAAACAAGAATGGCGTCTCGTTTTGCCCCGGGTTCCTCTATGGATTACGGTGGAAGTCGTTAGTTGCGTCGAACTATTAAAAGGATAATTTTTTAACACCGGTGTAACACGGGGGGCAGAGAGGGACAAAAGACAAGAAGGTGCACATACAGTATAAATTACGTCACACGTCAAGGGGCAGGGGGGTCATATCAGGTTTGTGGTAAAATGTGACAGGGGGTCCGGGGGTCTTCAAATATTGTGATGTCACAAAGTCTAATCTCTAAAATAATATATTTCTCGTGATTAATAATATGAAAGATTGCCGCGCTAATCCATGGACTGAAGAAAAATAATATATTTTTATCCATAATAATGTTGATTAATGTATAACTGAATCATGATAAAAACAATTTAATTTAATTTAACTCAATTCAATCGTTGAGAAAAAAAATTTACCACGCCTATTAAATTATAGGGTAGAAGTGTTACAGTGTGACGTCACTGGGCAAGGCAGAGTTCAATGAAAATATGACGAAATGATGTGACATAGGGGCAGGAAGGGTTCTATAGAAATCTAGAGACTTGTGTGACGTAATCTATGGATGATGCCAGATGCGAGAATACAAGTCAATGTCAATCAATAATAATCAAAGATGGAAGGTGAGTGTGAATGGGGTAGCGATGGATGTTACCCTCTGATCGACGTTATAGTCTGGACTGTGAATGTCGTCGATAACCGGCTCGTCCGCACAGAGAACGTCGAAGCAAAATCCAGGCGGAGGACTGTAACCGTTGAATAGGACGCTGGTAAACAAATCAGCCTTGTCCCCTGAAAGAATTATCGTTAGTGTTCTGGCTGGTGGGTTTCGAACAATGATGCACAATCGAAATGTCATTCAACATTCGAACGCGTTGTCGATCCTGTAAAATTTTCATCTCCCTCAATAATACGTGTACCATTCGGGGGTTCATTATACCTAGACTGTCGCTGCCCTTCCACACCATTTCCGCGGTCTTGTCACGCAGACGTTTCCCCTTGTCCTGGTAATCCAGCCTGCCAAAGAAGAACCCGTCAAATCCCATCTGGGCGAATAGCGATGCCTGCTCCCTTGAGTGACCGAAGGGGTCTATCTGCCAGCCGATGTGGGGACGTGCGCACGACCCGAATGTGTCGTTGAGGCGTCTGCAGCGAAGCAAAGACAAGAGGATAACAAAAATTCCGAACGAACGTTGAAACAGTATCTTTGGAGTTTGAAAATTCACGGAGGATAGTATTCGTGAATTTGCATCGCATTGATAGAATGTTGGAAGAAAAAGAGCTGATTCACTGATTGCCTGCCGTTATACCATACATTTGGTGCGTCGTAAAGACGAATCAAATCGACTCAAGGTGCAATTCCAGCCGCCAGGTCGCTTAGTTACCTGAAACCCCAGGTGAACTGGTCGATGATCGATTGATAGTGGGTGACCGCCTCGTCGTTCATGCTCCATGCTCCGCTTATTATTTCCAGTCGACCCTCGTCGATGAGTTGTTGAATGCTGCGCTTCACCTGGTCGTTCTGATTCAGCCACCATTTCCACAGAAAAGCGGTTTCCACGTATATGAATCTAAATTTTCCACGATCACATTAGTATTCAAGGTATAGGCGCGGTACATTCTGAAGTCGGAGTTGCATCGCATATTGCTACATGCATGGATCTTCGTTGATTACCTTCGGCTCGAGTCTTTGAGTAGTTCATCGATTACACTGTCCAGAATGTACTGGACTCCAGCCTTCTGGATCAAGGATCGGCCTTAAAGAATTAACGCGGATAAGAAAAAGGCCCACCGTGATAATTGCAATGAATCCAACTTGACTTGACTTGTATGCGGTAAAGTGTAGAATGTAATTAGTACGGAATCCTCGAATTCGGGTATTGCCTGAGTGACTCGATGATAGTCGATAGTTAATTATTGACTCCCGACTGCCAGATTTCTGATATTATCATGAAGATTATTGAGGTACTCACTTCCCCAGTAGTACTGATCTACTGTTTTCAACCAGCCGACGTCGTCGTGTGTATGAGGAACCACATGGATATTCAATTTACCTTGAACGGGTATCCGACATGCCTGTAATTAATTCACGTCCGCGGTGGTATAATGATCTCATTCAATTCATAATTATATTATAATTTACTGGCTATCGTAGTGTGTTCCGAATATGAAGCTGAAGGCAAATACGTGAATATTGAAGTATCGACTACAAGACTATTTGGCGTGGCGGTAAGAAAAATATGAATCATAAGAAAAACAAGAATTAAACTAACAAAGTGATGAGAATATCAAGAATAAGAGTCATAAGAATAATAAGAATAAGAAAAATAGGAACAATAAGAAAGAGGATGAGAAATGATGGGGGTATCATAATATAATACAAGGATGAGAATAATTATTTTCTGCGGACAGACGAAACTTCCGGACAGATTTCCGGGATGACGGACGTCTTCGTACTTTACCGATAGGTTCGAGATTGAAGGTATAATATATATATTATATTGAAACACATCTGCACCTCGCTTTGTCTAATTCGCTTGAGCCGGTGCGAATATCTCTACCAATAAGCGAGAGATCAGAATTACTTTAGCTTTGTCACAGTAGCATGGGGGTATATTGTAAATGTCAAGTTCAAGGCCACAGTCGGAATCGTTGCTTGTACTTCGACGACTTCGACATCCGCCCCGTCCATATACCTCCACGATTCTTATACGTTATTGAACCATCGCATCTTGTAATAGAACCGGAGAACCATGTGGTTTACATAATTACGATGAGGCCCGTATAGTTGTATACGATAATTTTCGATTAATTTTTTGAATTTAATTAATTAATTTTAGTTGTACCAGTTTGACAAGTTTCTTCCCCGTTATCTGCATATATATCGAGCCTCGGTAAACCAGACTCAAATATCCTATCACATATTATACAGCTACGTGGTAGGCGAGTTCGCGTCGCGGGGTCATAGACGATATATAATGACTTACTTGATAACCACATGTGCTAGCAGTTTCTCGCGAATATAATTTTGACAATGGCGTTGCACTACACTCGTTTGCTGTCCAGGCATAAAACACGAGGACAAATATCGACAAGAAGAGACCCGCCATATTTGACGTCGTTCGCTGTGTCCACTCGGTCCAACGGGCCTGGGTAACATGACGGGTCCAACGTCTGGGATACCGATATTTAAGTTCTTTCGTGCGCAACGGCCGTGTAAACACATCCACACCACGTCCATACGTCTTACACGGTATACATACACACATATATACAACCGTACGAACATATTTACACGTCTGTAATCTATGAGTAAAGTTACATACATACGTAAAATACAATACTATAAACTGTATGGGCTTATACTGGTGTATAAGCTTTTGTTTGACCTATCCCCACCCCAAATACGAGAAGGTATACACACAGTCAAGCTATAGGTGTACATAATATTTAATATGTGTACACGGCAGTGGTGACCGCTCTGTGCGGTCAAGTATCCTCCGTAAACTATGAACGATTACATTATCTGCGAGAAAGATTGTGTTATACAGGGCGGTCGAGGAATTATACCCAACAGTTTCAATAAATTGGTGGACGCACCCCCGTCACAGGTCTCGGAGTGTACGACTTTTTCAACCTTTTACAAGAAAAATGAGACTTTTCAACTTTTCCTCTCGGTTTTCAACATTTTTCTTGATTTTTTTTTTGCTCTTATCGTCTTGCCAATTTTTTTCTCCTCATATTTCCAAGTTCTTTTTCAGTTCTCAAAATTTACCGATATCATTCCGATACTGGATTCGGAAGAACTATAGTCCTGTCTAAGAAAATGTATCCATGTATAGGTATAAAAATATATGTATATTGTGGTAGAACAAAGATTATAAAATGTATTACAAAGTAAAAACGTATAACAAATATGAAATTTGTTACAAAATATTGCCCATGATCATGTAAAACTAGGTTACGACAAATATCTGTTGAGTCTGATATTTATTTGGCTGCATGCTTTCTCAAGATTTCTTGCGACTTTCTTTTGATATGAGGCTTTCCACGTCAACTGGTCCACTTTTTCAGTGGGATTTTTTTAATCCAGATTTTCTTAATACCAGATAACCGTATAGCTATATGTTGTATTCGTGGAATATTTCCTCTGGAATATGTATAATACGTATAACCTACACACATACATATTTTTAAAATATATTTGTCGCGTGCGCTCGTAGTTAAATATGTATCGAATCACCGCGCGGGTACTGCTACCGCCGATAGGCAAATACCGATGTCTATTCGTCCACAGGATTTCTTATGGAGATAGATAACGCGATTATAATGTGACGACGATACGAGTTCCCGTCGCGTAGAGTATAGTATAGCGTCTCTTCTCACTCTCTTATTGCGACTTGATTTTGTTTTTCGCGGCGAATATTGATAAAATAATAGCGATGGAATAAAGGGGACCGTCGCAGCAGCCTGCAGTGGCTATAGAGTATTATTTTGCAGTTGGAGAAAAATTGGCGACGACGAAATTCATTTAAATTAGGTGTATAAAATTTCTTGTTCCCCGCCGGTAGAATTTGGTTGGAAAACAGGTCCCAACTCTGTGAAGTAAAGACAAGAAATGACGATACATCACGATGTACTTGCGTGCCAAGTTGCTTAAAAATATTCGAATTTATTGTGATAACAATGTTATAGGTATTGTGGAAAGGGAAATAGTTAGGGATATGATTGGGGGAGCAAAATATCTCTTCATACGCTATATTATACAGGTTTATATATTATATTTATTATACATGTACATAACAAATGAAAATGCGGTTGTATAACACTGGCGAAAACAGTATATAACGATAAATAACGTGGTAGATGAAGGCCTACGACGTGTGAATATACAGTATTATTAGCTGGTATAATAATTACCGCAGGAACAATTAGGAAGCAAGCGGAAATCTGTAGTTGTGTGGTTTTTTTTTCTTTTCTTTTCTTTTTACGTTCATTAATTTGCAATTTTACACGACCCTGTTGTAAGTTGTCAGCCTTATAACTATTCCAAGCAAATCATAAGAGGGTGTAGCATGAACAATATATGCGTTCGAAATACAAGCTCTGAAATCTATTCAAACTCTTCACCTGATGTGACACGTAGTATTTAGAGGGTCGTGCTGTGGTTGGCGAGCGATTCTTAACGGAGGCGAATTATAGGGAACGAACGCAGTAGGAACGCGAAACATATCGTATATGCATAGAACCGATGATGCCCTGCAGTCGAGTAACAGGCATCAATCAGAGCGCTTAAAAATCAGAATATACAATCGCTTCAACTTGGGGCCTGCCGAACGTTATGGGCCTGTAATACGTGTGCGCTTGATCCCATCCTCGTGGTGCAGTATTGTAGTTTGACAATTTCTGGTAACTGTCCAATTTCGGCCCTTGGTATTCGCTGTTTTCGTAGAGCTTGTTCCCTGAAAGATTTCACGAATCTTACATCGTTTATGTGTACCCATTTTCACACCCAGCTCATGCAAGGGTACAAAACACCGGTAGGTACTACACCTATAAAAGTATAAACTAAACAGGCTGATTCAAGGCTGAAAGAACATATTTGGCGATAGAAACACACGGAAACGCACACGCACACCTACGGTTCAAAGTACCATACAGCAAAGTTACTTATAGGTATAGGTGCACCTAATACGTATAGTATAGTATGTACTGGCACATGATCCCAAGCGAATGCATAGGAGAGCAGAAAAGCAGGGAAGCATAAGCTACTTGGATAACACCCGAGATATTGACTTGGGGGTTGACATCGCGGACTCGGTATTCCGTATACTGGTATTTGACGTAGTCCGGGGGACAGGGTAAGTTTCTTTGAAATCACGAATAACGGAGATGGTCTTATATACATACGAGTATTTGGAAAAAATTCACGGTTGGTAAAGCGGGTGTATTGGACTTGCCTACTTCCGGTAGCATGTCGTTAAACCGACATAAGTCCGAAGATCCATCGGTAGGAATTAAGTTGTTCAATACTGGCGTACGACGGAGTTGTTTTATAGTCTGCAAGATATCACCCTCCGAAGCGACCATAGCCAAGATGAGTGACTTGTCGTTGGAGTCGAGCGACGCCTGATTCTGGTGTACCGCGTTTGTGTGGTTCATCTTTCCGTTCGTTTGCAGTACCTGGCAATCACCGTTTTCAGGAAACTCTGGGTTAACCTGGAATTCTCTATGCCGGTAATACACATCGTTTTCCTCCAATGTGGACAGTGACCGAGTGATAGACTCGCTCGTCTCAGTACTGTCGTCCGTTGACGACGTCTCCTCGTCGTCAATGTATTTCAATCTCCAGTCCCGTTGCCGGGAATCTTCGGGAGGATTGTTCTCCCGTTGAACACCGCGAGTTATAGAGAATCGCGAATCCTCTACTGGCTCGATATTGCAATTATATGAAAGTGGTTGATCCTCGACTACTGGGATGCGCACGTTTACATTCCAATTATTATTCACCCGCTCGATATCCTCGTCATGTTTCGCCGACGATGGATAGGTACGACCTTCGAAGTAACGCGATATCATGTCGTTGTCGAGGGCATAAAGTTGGGGAGCAACCTTGCTGGGATCGATCTGTTTGTACTGCATTACGGGTCTGCAGGTCTTCTCGAATTCTTTAATCAGTTGTTTGACCGGTATCGGTGTGTAGTCGTTGTCCACGCCGTCCCCGCATTGTCCATACTCGTTTTTACCGTTCTCGTCGTCGTCGACCTCGTCGTCGTCGTCGTCGTCGTCGTCGTCGTCGTCGTCGTCGTCGTCGTTGTCGTCGCTGTCAGTGTCGTTGATCCCGTGATTCCTGTTGCCACCATGGCTGTACAGGATACGGTTTTGGCCGGTGTTGAAAATCATTTCCCCGTTGTACGTGTCGCGGTGGGACATACCGCGATCAGGCACTTTGTAGGATTTGTTGTTCCGATTGGAGATGAAACGAGGATCGTTAACTGCCTGGTGTTCAATCGTCTTTCGTTTCGCACCATAGTTTCTTTTAGATTTCTTGGCATAATCATCAGCCTGTACCGCAGATGACAATTTCTTGCCGCGTTCAGTGCAGGTGAAGAAATCTACGGATCCGGTCTCGACGGGAATCTCAGCTCGTACTTGAATGTTTTTAATTTTCTCAGATCCCGTACCATTGTAATTACCTACATCCCGTGGAAATTGCATGTAACCGTTTCCTGTAATCGTTTAAATCGTGACAGCATCCCGATACCTCGAATTATTTTTTCAAATCTTGCCCTATACACGTTGGATTTTTCACGCCAGGGTTGTACCTCGCAGCAAGCAGGCATATTATTGCGCGTGTCATGCACGTAAGCTTGATCTTACATAAAGCTATGCATCTTATTCAGCCTATATACCTATAGTATGTAACACACGTATGTAGTATGCCCAAAGTTATACTCACCATTGCCCGTGGCAGGTGTGCTCGCAGGGTCAAGTGAAAGGTCCAGAGTAAAAGGGTTGTAGAAAGGTCTGCAGGTGTTGTTCGTTGGTGTTTTTGGGGAATAGCTCAGTGGGGCTGCGAGTGGCAACATATCCAACGGTGGCAAGGCTGAGTTCTCCTTAACGTCAGCTTCCTATAAAAAGTTTAACGATCACGCGACGATGTATTATTGAAAAATGGTATAGCTTATTCCGAAACTCGGGTGGACTCGTGAAGAACCATAATGCATGGTTTAACCTGTATGTTCCGTGGATGATTGGGCGCGGCGTAAGGCGCCTTCCAGGGTATCCCCGACGAAGGCTGGTTCAACGTCTGGGACTGGTCCTTCTCCACCACCCATTTTTCTGACCTTTTCCTACGCTTCGCAAAGATCTCGGCACCTGTATCCACAGACATTTTCATATCAGATAGCTTTTTTTCCACCTCACCCTGAGTCACACGATCCCGCATACGTGCATTATCTCTGTTTCATATAGCTTCGTTTATTTTCGTTTCTATATTTATCGCTAAAACATTTGTACACGCTGCCATACTTATTCGAGGCTTTTTCTTCCCCAGAGCGTAGCAAATAATCTTTCCATCGCTATCTCTAGCTACATGTATTGAACTAAAGTCAATTTTAAAAACCAGCCGTGTATAGGTGTATAAAATCGTAAATACACTATTCGCAAAACCATGTACGCATGACTATGTATATACGTATACTCGGCGTCTTCAATCATGATCGGTATGACCTATGCGTGTGTAGTCATAGTTCAGAAGTATAGTAGGTATAATTCTCACCGCGTCCTTTTTGGTTGTTGAGGTCGCGAACTATGTCGAATAGTTTTTCGGGATGCGACGGTCGTTCTTCGATATTCACTTCTTCCCCAAGGGCCTGTATGCCGTGGATATCCAGTACCTTGCCATTTGGATTCATCATGCACTTGAGTGGAATCTTATCCTGTGCGTGGGTATTTGTTATAATAATATATCACCTCCTCCAGATAATTATAATCGTACAAGTTTAGTACTGTCGAGTATAGTGCACTCACCTTGTGAGTCGGTTGGTTGGCATCGGGATCATCGTCACTGTCTAAGCCTATAACGAAATGTTTACGTTTATCGATTCCTTCACGTTCAGTGTTTCAAATACTCGATAAATGTATATGCAGGTATATGGTGCTATCATACACACACGCACAACATACATTTTCGAACTTACGAGCTTATATAATACATGAATTACCATTTCCATCGTGAATCCACTTGACTGATCGCTTCTTCCGATTCACGTACATGGATTGTCCTTTGCTCTTCAGGTTTTTCACGTCGCTCAGCGAATATGAAATTCGTCGCGCGAGCTCCACCTGATCTTCAACGGTCGGATGCGAGGGTGCGTAGAAATACGAGGACGCGTACATTTTTTCTTAACAAAACAAAGAAAAAACAATCACCGGTCACAATTGGCACAACTTATCGTCATTCGTGTGTGTGTACTTAAATTTTGAAATTGGCCATCCTGTATCCTATGTGTATATTATATTAGGTATAACTTACTGTTCTTCGCGTGTAACAGCTCTTCCGAATCATTCGCCGGTGTTAGCAATTTTTGTAAATCAATCCGTTTAGTCTCGGCCCCTTCCTGTAACATGTATATATATATAATATATATACATACAAACTTTGAATACGATGGACGAATAATATGTATATATGTATACTAGGGTGGTTCACTTTTGACTTTTTTTTTCATTCCACGGGGCAACCCTGCGAATATTGTGCCAAATTATGTAGAAAAAATCTGTGTCAAACATGGATCTGATCGGAAAATATTTAGAGGTCGCTACCGAATATTATAGAGTATTTTTTTGTAACATGCAATTGTGATAATTGTTGTAAATAATTGTGAGACTCACCATGTCGACGTGGAGTATTTTGGTGGTCAAGTTCTCAAGAAAATGTCTCTTTGCCGGGTCGTTTATGTCTGAAGGTTTGAAACCACGTGAACGAATTACAACATTATCGGCTGAAAAGCTTCGTTGCAAATAATTATTCTCATGCAAGTTGTAGTTGAGGCACTTGTATTCGGGATCTCTTACATTCGCCGTAAAATACGCGGCGTTGCTCAAAATGTTTCGATTTTTATTATTTTGTCTGTAGAAATGCAAACTATTCATTTTCAAACTATTACGAATCAATGGCGAACTGGTGTATATCAATCGTCATTTATAATTCAGGGGCACATTCTGGAGGAAATGCTGAATTAGAAAGAGTATGTTTATTCATTTATAGATTTCTATCCTTCGTTAAAGTCGTATAGTTTTCTCCTACTTTGAAACTGGATTCCCCAATGATCCCCCATATTGAATTCTCAGTTTCACGTAATACAACCATAGAATGGTGCATCTCATTTTCATTCAGATTATTCGAATTCAAGTAATTTTTAACAAAATTATTCGAATGTAAAATCGGTTTCCAGACTCTGGTTTCGCACGAAACGAACAATTTTTTTTGGACGTATGTGTTCGGAATTGAATTTGAATTTGCGCGCAGCGTTGCCCTTTCTTGCGTTTTCGACGCCTGCAGGGCCCGGATAATAATCGAAATGTGTCTGTTTCGAACGAAAGGAGGTGGGCGACTGGGGATTGCCCTTAAGCCCGGTAATCCGGATACTTCACCCTTAAAGGCCAATGACGTGTGAAATGCAACGAGAACGCATGGGGTTCGGAAAATTCGATTGGTGGTACGATCAGGGTTCAAACAACGGAGTGCTCGTTTCAACATATAAATAGCAACACGTCGTGGCTATATGCTAAGTACCTGTTATGTATTCTCTCTATTTGTCTACAAGGTATACAACAATTACACATACATCGAATACCCGCGGCACGCGCAAGAGCCAATTATGTCATCAACTTGACTCTTATCTCGGGGTGCGTTATAGGAACTGAATCGCCATTCCGCAGTGTGGCTCTACGCGTGATATTCATAGGTATACAATGTATTATGATGCATTGAAGCTCCGATAAGCATAGATCAACCACATGGCTCCCGCGCGGCGTCACCTGATTACGGAGAGGAAATCTGGCTATGGCCATATGGAAATTGGTAAGTATGCATGTATGGGAACCAAAGTACGAAGGGACCAATGCGGCTTATCATTCTCGATGGGATACATGCATGAAGTGAAAAACTTCCGATCACTGAAATAATCGTAACGGACTTGTGTGATCTTGGGTGAATCGAAAGATTGTAGGCAGTCATTTTTTTTTTCTTTTTTTCTTTGATTGTACAGGACAGACAAATGTAAGTAGGAAATTATTATTCCCTGTAGCTGTACCATATAGCTACACAACCATTGTACCCTCTCATTGCCAATTGGCACGACTGTGACTACTGGTCAGCGGTCGCCGGAGACTTGTAAAAGAAAATCTAAATATATACCCGTAACGTAATACCTACTGGGCCACTGATGGAACGAACGAACGATCGAACGAACGAACGAACGAACGAACTAACTAACTAAGAAACTCTAACATAAGTATAACGTCCAACAGACTAGATGCTAGCCTGATCGACCGCTGCGGCCGTCCGGGTATTTCCAACGGTTATATTTCGAAGCCGACTCAACTTAGGTTGCGACATATTCTCAGCTGTTTTCCGTCGCGATGTATTTTTAAGAATTAATTTGCGGGCGATTGCCCACCGCGATAATTAATGCATCCTATATAGGTACAATACAGATATTTTATTCCGATCAGCAGAGCGACGATATTTATTATTTTTGAACAGTATCCGACTCGTTGGATCATTCGTTCGAATCTATTTACAAAATGTAAAAAGAAAAGAAAAAATTGTAAACATCCGGTGATAATCGTACGCCTGAGCTCCCAATCCTGCCTCTTGCCAATTATAATCAAGTATTGCATAACATTTATTTCCTTCGCCGTGTACCGATCGATCACCCCACGTGCGCTTGGAGAGCCTATAATAGCCAATTATTTTCGCGAAACGCTACCTGATCTTTTCACGATATATATATATATATATATATCTATACTATACACGACTATATACCTACTGTATACACATATCGCGGTTTAACAGATGGTCTCGATCCGGGCTCTCGCATTGTATATCTATATAGTGTATACACGTTTACCCGCAGGTACCGTATAGACAGCACCGACTAAAGCGTCCGCATCTTGCCTTAATAATTGCCGCGCATCACATTACGTCATCGGGACGGAACTTTATATTAGGACTATAGTTATGTATACCTTGTATACGTATCTACAACGTAGAAAACCTCTATTATACGGGCGAATATTCAAATTGCAATGGAATTAGAAATGACACTGACGTCGTTCATGTATCGCCGTTCTTTAGCCGCCGCCGCCCCCCCGCGAGTCCGTCACTTTTTGCGGCTAGATATTTATTCCTCTCTTCGTTTAGCTCTGTTTTCCATTATACCAATAATTATACGTTCATTATCGTCTTTGCGATGCCTATAGAGGGACACGACGCGGCTGTACAGTGAATATACCGCTAAAAGTGCGTATGTATGTATGTATGTTTGAATGTATGTCCGTATACTTATGTATATTATACCTACATAGCACACGACATAGATGCCACACAAAACTGGAGGGTCGAAAACGTTTCGATTCTCCTGCAATAAATTCTGGTAACTTTGAGCTACATAATACTCGATCTCGTTTGTCTGACCGATCGCAGACAGGTTGTAATAATCTAGTGAGGTCATGCGGTGAAAACCACCCCCAATTTCGTAACGCCTTTCATACATTGTTGCAACGAAGCAGACGGGGAAAAGAAAGGGAATAAAAAAACCGAAAGATATGTGGGCATGATACAAACTAGACATAGATCAGGTATACACGTATATCTATGTACATATGGCTGATTCTGAAAAAAAAAAAAAAATCGAAATTTAGGTCCTTGTTGATTCTTGTGAAACGGGATCGTAAGTTTAGTAAATTTTTTTTCTTTTACCAAACTATTTCACTATAGACGTACCAAATTATGAAACATATTCATTTCTTTTATCACGAATAAAAAATATACGTTCAAGTAAATACCCTCAAAATGATCCCCTCATTGTGTCCCAACCCCCAAATTCAAATATATTAATAAACTTAATACGAAAAGTTTCTTGTAAACTGTTAGCTATCTTATTTTTTATTCATATATGATAGTGCCAGCTATATACATAAACGTGTATATAGATATATAGTTTGAAAACGGCGAACGGAAGAATCACAGAATGTATTTTTGAACTCGTCCTTAAAAAAGGTAACATCCCCTCACAGTTGTGTAACATTGGGATTGGAGGATAATTTCAAATTGTATCCAAGTCAGCCTTATTGTTTTCAGAAGTTGGCAACATCGATATTGAAAACATACACGCCAGGCTGGGCTGTGGATGATGAGATTTTTTGTTGAAACTATTTTGAGATGAAATTTTTTTTCGAATCTACATTTTTAACTGTCATTCCCACACACCGTGTTATAAGAAGGCAAGCGCTTATTCATGGACAATTTATCACATATTTGTATATGTTTCTAGTAGTAATCAAATATCGTAAGATTATGTTTGATAAGTGAGCTTATGTGTCCTACTTTGATGCAATAATATTTCGTTTCGTCATATTCCCTCATCGTCATTCCCTCATGAAAACTATTGGTTAAACTTAACCTTATACCTTTTTAAACTCAAAAAAAGTTGGGGACCGCTATTATATGTTGGTCCATTAGGATATGTACTATCAAATTTACAAAAAAAAATAAAAAAATCAATAATAGTAAAAAAAAAAATTCGGTAAAATTCAGTCATTTTTTTTTTTTTTTTTTTTTTTTGAGAATCAGCCATACATCTGTGCGGTTATATCTATGCGTGTAAGGCAATATAGATGTGATTTTAACGGTGATTGCAATGATGTAGCAACCACATCAAAGTTACATATCAAGCCGTGTATTTATACGATTCTCAACTCACTGTATGCATGCGGAAAGAAGAAGAGAAGAGAAGAAAAGAAAAGAAAAGAAAAGAATGGGGAGAAAAAGTAATCGTATGTCGCCTCGGAGCAAAAGATTGGGCACTCTATTTAGATTGGTATAACAACGCGTAGTACTCTTGTAACAATATGCAGGTATCTATCGACAAGATTTGTGAAAGCTATCAGCCAGATTTAGATGGGATTTTTATGGGAAGAAAAATTTATACCGCAATTGCGGGTTGACACGTTAAAACTTGAAACCCCATAACGTCGCACTTACTATAAATGAACGATTACAATCACAACTACTATATCGAGTGGGTATATTACACGACGAACTGCTTTATAATAGCGTACAGCGTAGCTACCAACTTCCCGGCTGCTCGGGACGCCGCGTTTTACAGAAATAGAACATCGTCGAGCGACACCTTCGAGTCATTTCGATATACGCGTATCATTGAGTAACTATATACTATACGTACCGAGCCGGGCAAGTGTCATGGGAGTTTCGGTTGCTGGTGAAAATGCGTCGTCCCCCTCTTCAAATCATATCACAATTGCCACAAAAGTGATACGGATAGTCGGCGAGAATTCGTTAAATTCGGATTCCACGGATGGGTTGGCTGATCGAAATTGACGATGAGATTTCAAACGGCACGACCTCTACCCATACTCATACGCGAATTACGAAATTTACTGAAATATTCTCGCGTGCGAGCCCTCCGAGAGCATCGAAATAGCGATTCATTTTCCTCTCTTCCACTTATCCTACATGTATTAAATTAAAAAAGCAGGGAAAACTGTGATGCATCGGGCTTGCAATTATGATTTCCAGCTTGCTGTATATTTATCAGTGAAATTCTTTATTAATAAAATTTTCATTTAAAAGCAAATACAAAAGTTCGATAGAATTGCAAAATGCTATTACTCCCAGTCAGCCATGGACATGTTACGAACAATGTCGCTACCCTCACTGGCAATTGTCTTTACTTTCTTGCCATCATTTCGCTTCTTGGGTTTTACTTTTTTTACAACTTTCCTACTGTTATCGGAGATGTCGCTGCCGTCACGGTCATCGTCGTCCTGCTCGCGCGATTCGTTAGCCTTTCGCTTTTGAGATTTCTTCAGGACGGGCAGGTTGTACTCTGCGATCTGATCGTTCTGCGTCAGAAGCTTCAGCTTCTGTGACTCGTGAACTTTGATCCAAGATTCGTAGAACTTCACCAGTGGGGTACCCTCCGTCTTCCTATTGTTTTCCCAGTTCTTTATCGCGGCCATGTCGCTTAGATCAACGATTATCAGTGCCCTCGCCTTTTCGATGTATTCACTGTTCTCTTGGATCTTTTCGAGAAGCTGCTTCATTTTTCGGCAGTAGTTAGCCACGCGGCATACTTTTAAAAAACCTTTCAGCTGGAAACAATTGATAAACAGCATCGTTCAATAAATAACGACCAGCAATGCGCGGGCAATAGGTATGGGCGAGAGATAGAGAAAGAATAATTTGTACCTGGGTGACGCACGGTACGTAGATGTCGGGAAATGCAATGGAATTACTGTCTTTGGCAGCGTTCTCGAGGATCAATTCGTAAACAGTTTCTATGACTACGTCGTTGTACCCATTTTCTTGCATCTGCGACTTTGACGCTCTGAGCACGCACGTCAGGGATATCGGTTTCATTGAAACTTGTTTATGCTTTTTGTTCAAGTCGTGCGAGTTCAATATCTGTAATAAAACGGAGATAAATTTCAAGATTAGCAAAAACTCCATATGCCTCGATCCCGGCTATACGGAAAGACATTAGGTGCGTCGACTGTCGGTGAGAACCGTATCAAACGCCTCACCTCAAGCAGGTACGAGAGAACCGGGATGAAAATGCCGGTGCTCTTGGACAATTTTATCAGCATCGATACGCAATGAAATCTCAAAGGATAATACTGGGACGTTGGTATCACTTTCATAGTCCCGATAATAATCTGTGAAACAATAAGTAATAAATAATACGATAATATCGGTTGCGGGTAGAAATTTTACGCATACACGTGTAAACCTAAGATTCACCTGCACTAGAGGGTACAATAGATCGCGCAGACCAGATTGTGGCTTCGACATAGAAATCAACTCGGTCCACAATTGGAGGGAATTCGTAAACTGCCAGTTGTACAACGTCTGGAAATTCTCCTGCAAGCATAACGATTGATATTGACTGCGAATATGCGTTTCTGACGGTAGAATTAATCGTGTAAAGTTTTTGGTTGCAAAACGGCAAACGGCAAACGGCAAAGTGCCAAAACTTTATTATTGCTATAACTTATGTCTCTTGCCTTCTTTTTCAAGGTTGTAGCGTTCCTCAGATGAATCGCGAGTTGACGAATGTAGAGAAATGCATGCCTATACGAAAGCTTCGTATTCAGTAGATATATCTCGGCCAGAGAATGTCTCGTAAAATTTATGCCCGGAAGTGTTGTGGGAGATACGAATTTTGCATTCTCGACATATTTAACGTACATTGTCTGAAAGGAATGTGGGATATGTGAATGAAGACGGTCGCTTGTTTGAATTCATTTCAAATCTCATCTCTGCATATCACAAGTGCGACTTGCCCGATTCTCTCACCTTGTAGAGGGTGTCGAGCTGGGCGTCCTTCTGGGTAGTGGCAAGTCGTAATATACTCAAGAATGATACGACGCGAACGCTTTCCTCGGCAGTAGACCAGAACTTCAATAAAATCTTGAGTAATCGCTTTACGAGAGATGAAAATGACTGGAAGTAGGGTAACATTTGATGGACGTGTTTCAGAAGAATCGTTAAAATGTCCGACGATGCGACGTTCTCCAAGATCTGGGGAGAAGAGACGCAAAAATTGATCAGCCTTAGCCTTATGGTTGCACAAATGGAAAATCTCACGAGCTTCGCCTCGAAACAACACGTGGGATAGCCGCGAACTTACGCTGATTAGATCTTTCGAGTAATATTTTAATATACTCTTCACTTTGACGAATCTTTTTGCCTTGTGAGGCTCGAATCTTGCATCTTCGGTTAAATTCAGTAGTCGTTTCAGGGCAGATGGAAGCTCCATCACGCATAATTGGACGATGCCATTGAATACTGCGACAAAGAAACATTATCAATATATTATACCATCGCAAGGATTAAACAGTGCTGGAATTGTTGAAAGTAGCGGAATCCGTGATCATACTCACTGTTGCTTCCCTCGACCTTGTAGGGCAAATTCGACGACTCTTCAGGATCCCTGGTAATACTTAGTAGTGCTGCGTGAAGCGCCTCTGTCACACACTTGATAGTTGTTGAAGTGCTAGAAAGACATACATAATTTTATCCTCTCATCTCCATACAGTCCAACCTCCCTAACTTTTCAGCTTCGGGGCTCTCAGTTTCTAGAATTTTGAAACGTTAGGGAGGTTGGTGACGAAAACGGCTTCTCCCACTCTACTCTGCTAGAAGGAGATAGCTAATATTTTCGCACCTCTCTTTCTCACCCGTGGAGGTATGGAAGGGGAATGGACGGAGGACTAGTCGGTGTACCAGTTTCCCTGACCGGCCCTGACGGATGCGAATTGTAAAGAGTTGCAGGGGTAAAAGTTAGGGAGGCCGGACTGTATTCTAAATACTGTCGCTACATTTCCGAAATGTTTGTCAAGTGTCTGGCATACCGATCAGTTTGAATGTTGGTCTGCCAAGTTTTCAGCAGCTGCTGCGTTACTTTCCTTGATCTCCCAGAAAATTGAGTCGTCGTACCTTCTGGAGCTTCATAGTCGCTTTCGTCGCTGGCAATCTAGAGATTAGTAGCAACGGTTTGAATTCTGTATTATCGTGACTTTGTAAAAAAGCAGTGGAAAGATGATTAGAATCAGCAGTGAAAATGATATACCTCTAAATTTGCATTGGGAGAATGTCTTGCGTTATCCTCTTCACTTTCGTCATGATCCTCGTCATCGTCCGATAATTTGAAGTCCAGCAAATTGGTGTCATTCTTTTGCAGAAATTGATAAAACTCCGGATCGGTATCTCTCAGCTTCATCAATGATCTTTTATGTTCCGTAGGGTTAATTTCACTCCCGTCGCTATCGCTTCCATCGTCATCTCTATGTGCCTTCTCCCCGTTAAGCTCGATACCTAATTAATTTTGAGGGCGAATCAGATTGTCTCATTTTTCTCATCCTATTCTCACTTGTAAATCTGAACCCTTACAGTACTGACCCTTAGTCTCAACCTCGTCCTCGTTTTCGGTGTCAAAGTCCTGTTCGAAGAATTCATTGGCGCTCACTCTGCTCAAATCTTTTTTGGCCCTGAGTGTTCTCTTTTCATTATTTCTTCTTGGACCAACGGTTCGTTTTTCCGTTTTGACTTTCATAATTACTCCACGTACGTCGTCTCGCCACACAATACCATTGATCGAAGTTCGAAGTCGAGTTTTATTCTACCTGAATGAATAAAAGAACAAGAAAAATAGGTTAGAACAAATAGAGTATCAGTATCAGTATCAGTATCTGTATCTGTATCTGTATCTGTATCACTATCACTATCACTATCACTAACACGACCATAGGCAGAGAGCCTGGACTGCGCATTCTCTATACTGCCTGTGGTAATGCCAAAAGTGAGAGAGAAGAAAGCACACGCGGCCAAAGCTGTCTCTTTCTAAGCATTTGACGGCGTTGATTAGAAAGGGACAGATCTAGCCGCATGTGCTTCCTTCTTTTTCTACGGACCGAGCGATTTTCGGCACGAATGGGCAGTCCAGACTCTATGTCTGTGATCACGACTATCGACATCGACTAAATCCGGTGATATATAGCGGCCGAATTGTCGAGGCATAACAATGGAGCATTCCCAGCTGATATCGTCCAATAAAATGAATCGGAAGGTGATTTCATAGGCATGTTGGATGGAGAGTACGGCGAGACATAACCTCTAAAATTGAATGGATGGCGCACCAAAGTCGTACAATTTCATCGATAAAATGAAAGTTATTGTTGAAACTTACAACACTTGACATTCACTGTCGCCAACAATTTTCTGGGTGAGGTACTAGGGCGAAAACTTGGCGAATATACCCAAAAGGCAAAGGACCGAATCGAACGAGAGCTACTTCGTGCACGTGCACGTGGTCGTGAGACGCGGGCACTGGTGGACACTGGTGAACACTGGTGGAAGGTTGATAACATATGGTTTACGGTGTAGCGTTGTTGCCAACCAGCGGTAAAGAAATTTTGGTCTCCCCTATATAAATTTGAGAAAAATTCACGTACACCTTTACTTTGATATCTCTCGAATTCGCTATTCTAATTCTCATCAAATAAACAGCTTGTAATCACGAATGTGGACGTCACTTCCGGCTTTGGTTGTATTTAATGATTTTTAGACATACATACATACATCTATGAGCGATAAGTCGTTAAAGGCAGAGAGAGAGAGAGAGAGAGAGACATACCATACATACATGCATGCGTACACACATTAAATACACATTATAAGGTTAACTACATTTTGAAATAAATACAGAATCTTGTGTTTTCTAAAAGTGAAAAGAGAAGCCCACAAAAACTTTTGATCTTATCATAGCAGAGAGACTTTATTTTGCAGTTCAATTTTTTTTTCACAAAGTTCTTTCAATTTATATGCATAATAACAAATTAACAATTAGTCATGATAATAAGGTGAGATTCGGAGTATATTATAGGCGAGCATATAATTGGGGAACTCTCATAACGTTTACGTGAATTGACAATTGAGAACTGCAGTTGAACACCACCAAAATATCTTCAGATTTCAATGCCGAATATTATCTGACGAAGCTTATCCATGTAATAAATCATCAGGGTCGGGACGTCTAGAGTCAATTACATAGTATAGTATAGTTTTACGTTTTTCGTCCCTCGTGCAGTGCTCACAGATTGCGATTCACGCGTGGATTCACCTGCGTATGCAACACCTGCTGGCTGGCCCTATAAATTATATTACGTACACGTATGCATAGAGTATACTGCACGCTGAATTTCGCGGTTTTATCGCGAGCCGTAAAAATCCTTGCGGTTGGGAATTCGTTTATCATTAATTATCATATAATTCGCCACATAATTTATTCCTTCTGCCGTTTGATTTCAGCCATACGACTGCACGTAGTTAACATATACGATGTATAATATATCTCTCTATCAATGCGGCGTGACGCGTACGTACCCGCGGTATGAATGACAATGTCTATATACATACCTATATAGAATACATATATACGCATATACCGTGAATGAGATGGGGATACGATATACCGATCGTGAATCGCGTGAATAAATAAATCCGCGCCGCGCAGTAGGCAAGTGCTCGAACTGTCGATGTGTGTTATAAATGCATATAGTATATATGTATATAGAAACGGGCCTCACAGTTCATACTCGCCACGCGGCTAGTTGATTTCTGTAACATACCGCGCATCTCCGTTCGTGAACCGCTGCGGCCACCGGGCGCGTCTTGCTCTCTGCAGCTTAAATTGAGACTACTGCACGGACGATCATGTAGCCGGGCTGTCATACCTATACCTATACTAGCGGTAGCTCGTTCGCGCAGTCGCGTATCCTCGTCCGCACCGTCGACGTCGACGTCGCCGTCGTATGTCACGGGCCATTCCCGGCATTGGCATCGGTTCGCAGACACTACTTACATAACGCGGTATGCGTATTAGTTGTAGGTACGATTATTATTGTCATTATTTCAGTCATTATCATCACAATTATTATCAATATTAATAATAATATTATCATTTTTATTTTCATTATTGTCATTATCATTATTATCATTATTGTACGGTATGAAAGGAGGCGTCGAATGACCCCGCTTATTTTATATTATAAATTTATGCCGCGCAGGCACTGCGGCTGCTTTCAATCTGCGTTTATATGTTCCTAATTATATACGAATCGCCATAAGACATATAAAGAAAGCGTCACCCGCAGCGAACTATACCCGCCAGTATAATGTCAGCCCAGAAAACGTCGTTATCTATAAATTATATTATGGTAGTTACAGTATGAACATTATGTTACAACAATGAATGAAACCTGTGAAAAAGGGTTCGACTACGTCGAACAGTTGAAGAATGCGGGAAAATTCTGGTACATCGTCAATCCATACGAGACATCGTTCGAATTCCCACAGGATGTGCCCGATTACTATTTGCAGGTAAATCACACGCTAAAGACTATGCCTGTGTATAATACACACAGGTACATACAGTTCTTCGATCATATTGACTCTATGCCTACATTTTTTTATAATCTCGCTTATCGGTGCTTATCAGAAAACAAATCGATCCTTTCATTATACCGTCGCGACTCGTGCTTATAATTAATAACTTATAATATATAATACAACCTACGACGAATTCGAGTGTAATATAATCGAGAATATAATTGAGGACCCGGGTCCACACGTGCCTACACAATACCTACGCAATTTTAGAATATTGCGCCTTTCACGGGAATTCCTATCACAAGTCAACTTTGCCGATGAGACATTACGGACGGCAGCGACGGTATGTCACAATGCTTATAATGGAAATATAAGTCTATATAGCGCCTGTATATCAAATCGGCGGCAGTTAAGTTTCCGCAGTCGCGTTTTATATGCGTATAAGGTATAACTACTTTCCACGATCACTTGAATGACTTATGATCATCTGAAGATTGCAATTGTGAAATTTGAGCCAGAAAAATTGTATAATATCAGCGGAAATATTGTGGCGTTCTTCCGGTCGCAGCAAATGTACCAACGTCCACCGGTGTAATGATAACCCGTGTGCAGATCTAGGAATTATTATTTGTTTTCAAGGCCTCATTTTTTTAGTTGTAGGTATAACCATAGATATAGGGTATACGTACAAAAAATTGTCAAAAAACTTATAAAAGGGCAGAAAATAAGTTAAAACAGTCAAAAAGTTGGGTCTCTTACAAGTTCGCAGGGTTCGGAGCTCGATTTACAGAAATGTTCCATTTGCCCGGGTATCTTTTAGTATACTATATGTAACAAGAAAAATAATCAGTAAAAGCTAGAGTCCGTATAATATACATATATATATATAGTCGCTGCAGTTTCAGTTCAGCTGGAATGAGCCATAGATTCTGTCAAAAAAAGTGTCGCCACATGTCAGTGTGTTACATACTGTCTGTTATGATAATCCATACCACATAGTATACCTATGTGTTAATATCTATTCTGCCATTGCAGTTGAGTAGAAGATGTAATTACGCTAACGTGTTGTCAATCGCAGGTTTGGTTATCGTTCTTCGTACTCATTGCGGTGGAGCACGTGGTACTATTTGCCAGAAACAAGAACTCATTTCGATTCAATGATCAAGTGACGTCACTTTCGCACTGGCTGCTCCAAGAGTCTGTACGGTAAGGAGCTATATGGTTACTGACGAGGCTCATATATTCATACCCATTCGGGTGCATCATACAGGGACTCGATTCCATAACTTTATCACTGCTATCACTGCAGGCGATAAATAGATAGATCTATTTATATATTGACTGGCAATAAATGGATAGACCTATAATCTATTTATTGCCAGTGATAGCAGTGATCGAGTTATGGAATCGAGCCCCAGGATGTAGGTAAAGTCAGACTTAATGGTATTGAGTTATGTGACGTAATAACGATCTCTCGGATATACGGCCGCTCGGAGCGCGCGAAGTTATTGCAAGGGAATATCGAGTTGAAATTTCGCATACATACTCACGACTGACATTCGAACTGAGAAAAAAATTAAAATCCCGGGAGACGATCTTTGAAAAATTATTAAATATTGGTAATCGCTCACTAACGGGCCAGCGGCCGCTAGCTCCAGCCTCATTGATAATGACAGTCTTCCAAGAACGCCATGCCAATTCTTTTTTTCGGTATACCGTGAGGACCAGGTGAAACCATATGGCCCACCCGCCCAGGCGTCGAATAATTTGTATTTTCATGGGGATAGCCACTCGTTGCGCTGACAAATCCTTAGGGTGATTTTGGCGGGCGGTCGATGGAACTCAACAGCATAGGGATTTTCCACGCAACGAGTGGCTATCCCCGTAAAAATACGGATTATTTGACGCCTGGGCGGGTGGACCATATATGGTTTCACCTGGTCCTCACGGTATAGATGGGTATGTAACATACAAAAAACAAAGAAATGTATTCCCGTTGAAGCTGTAGCCAACTTTGCCGAACTTTTTTGCGTGATTCACGTACCTCCTAAATGAATCAAGGCGCTCTATATCTGAAAAATACTGCATATAGGTGTACCCATATGTCATACACGCAGATTCTCTTCCCCCATTTTCTCTCTTCTCCCTCTCCTTAGTTTCACAATTTCTTTCAGTTTTTTCCCCGTCCCAAGAATAATACGTATAATACAATGTGAATACAATAGGATCGCGTCTCGGGGTGCCGAGCATTGGGCCTACATAGCCGTTTACGACAAGTGCCGAGTCTGGGACTTGGCGTGGGACGACCCGTGGACATGGTACGTTGCCGTGGTCGGAGTGGACTTCTGTTACTACTGGGTGCATCGGGCAAATCACGGTTATTCATTATTTATCGCTACAGTATTCTTGAACCTGACCCCGTTCCACATATGCCGTTCTCAGTCACATACGTGTATACCCATATAGTATACCATACAGAGCGAATTCCTAACGTTTAGACATAGGTGAACTTGAGCTAGATTTCCGCGAGCAAGCTCCGAGCGTACGCAAATTATCACTGCGGCCAACTTTCTATCGAGCCGAACTGTCAAAATGTTTGGTCTGTCGTGTATAAATTTCAGGTTTCCGACGGTTGGCCACACTGGAAATTTGCCTGCGCTCGGAGCTTGCGCATGCGCACTGGTAATTCAAGGTGAATTACACCTTAGGAAACGTTAGGAATTCTCTTTGTATACGTGTGTATGTATACATACCTGTATATTCGTTTCAGAGGTCCACTTCCTTTGGGCCCAGCATCAAGTACATCATAGTAGCGAAGAGTTCAACCTGGTCGTCGGACTGAGACAATCCGTATTCCAACATTGGTTCACTTTTGTAAGTTTTAGGTATACATACATCCGAACGATGTTGCAGGTATACAGGCCACAGCTGGCCTATATTCTCGACGGTTGAACGACCGCGAGACCCGCGTCTATTAGTGAACTATCGAATAAAGTTGATAGGGGTAGGATTCGGTTGGAATTAAAAACAGATTTGCGGACGGATAGGAGGCCCTGTTTTTCACACCTTACTTTCAATGCATATACCAGATACCTATACATTCACTGTCTTACTTTCCTCCTTACCGATTTTTCACATGGTATACATACATGTATAGGTAGAAAATATATATATAATATGTATCATTACGCATATATGTATACCTATACAGGGTGTTTCAGAAATCGCGACGAATATTTCACGGGGTAAATCTTTTTTCATTCTTTATTTTGTCTCGATTATCATTCATATCAATCAATTATGAATGATGAATCGAAAATGATTGTTGTTTTCTTTATTCTTCGGTAGCGACCTCTAAATATCGTCCAATTCTGTCCAGTTTTCAGACAGATCTTTTTTTAGGATTCCCTCAAGGGCGTCGTTGGGGGGGGGCAGCTGCTAGAGATTCGACAAAATGTAGATAGAAGAATAAAAAATTTGAATTCCTTTAATTTTTAAATTTCTTTCAATTATTTTCATAAATTTTGCATCTATTAAAACCCTTTCTTTAAAGATTAAAATCATTGTACCCATTTGTACCTATAATTCACATTTCCCCCATCCTTTTTCTCATCTTGCCCCACCCTGGCGACGCCCTTGGATTCCGTCACTTGCCCACGCAAAAAAAAAAAAAAAAAAAGAAAAAAGAAATGAAGCACCCTGATATATATGCACGGTATGCATGATCGTTATCTTGATACCCGCATCAAGATCGTGTAATAGTTCACCTTCCCAATTTTATTCTTTACAGATGTTTTATTTGCCCCTGGCACTATTCCTACCACCGTCACATTTTGTTGCTCATCACCAGTTTAATTTGATCTATCAGTTGTGGATTCACACCACGGTCGTTAAGGATTTAGGAATACTTGAGTTTATTCTCAACACGCCGAAGCACCATCGCGTACATCATGGTTCGTAATTGTTCATTATTGATCGTCAATCGTTTTACTACGTCTATCCCATATCTAGGTATATACACTCTACTCACTATTTAACAAAATGTATATACCTACTATATACCTAATTAGGCCGGAGTGAAAAAGGTCAATTTTTGCGAATTGTATTCTAATAGTGCGGGAAAGTTGCGTCTTGGCATCACTAAAAACTGTGCCAAAGGAAAAAATGTACAATCGATATCTTCTGTTCCGGCAAACGCCCTAAAGTTTTGAGTTTTTTAACACGGGGTTTAAATGGAGAAAAAACGCGACGAGACAAGTTGGCACTAAAAAAAAATCATAAAAACTCACTGGGTCGGCCGATTTCAGTCTCCGTACGCTTATTTGAGGCGGGAAAAATGTAGCTTTCGTTTGACGTTTCAAGATTCAAAATATCTTATTTACTTTCGAAGATACGAAATTGAAAAATTGAGTTTTTTCGGGAAAAAACTTAATTTTCAAACGCGTGTATCTTCGAAAGTAAGGAGGATACTTTGAACTTTTCTTTTTTTTTTATCACTCTTATGATATCTATCGACAGTGTGATAGCAGTAATAAAAGTTATGGAATCGCACCCCAGCTGGTACCACGTGGGTCGTGTCGATTGATAAAAATCTGGTAGACCCTCCCTTAAGGTTGTGTATACCCGCGTCCACAGTTGAAGGTTAATACTTTTCGTCAGCTGTCGAGACGAGAGACAGAGTACCAAATATCTACATACCCACATACGCGTGTACTTACCCCCTTCTTGTATACGCACACATAAGTATAACTGAAAATCAACTCGATTTCTATATGCATGTTGCCATAACGCTGCAGGGTGTAACTTGTACTGCTTGGACAAGAATTACGGCGGTGTTTTGATCCTGTGGGACAGAGTCTTTGGCACTTTTATGGAAGAAAAGTCGGAAGAGACGATCATCTATGGGCTGGTGTCCAGTCCAAGATCTTTCAATCCTTTATATTTGCAGGTAACGGAACTTTGATACCACTACTGCTTTCGTTAATCATCACCATATGATTATGGGTATGCCTGATGGTAAGCGGGACATACAGAGCTCCATCTCGTCCGCGTGTGTAATTATTATTTATTTTTTCTTGTGAATCACTTCAGACGTTTTATACGACAGCCTTGATCGGAAAATGCCGAGAGATGAGGGGTCTTGCGGACAAATTGGCCGTTTTCTGGAAAGGTCCGAGCTGGTTCCCCGGCGTACCGCGACTTGGCCTCGACGAGTTTAAGATCAATGCAAGTATTTCCCCTCATTATTATCATCATTATTATTATTATGAACGGCCGAAAATCTATAGGTACAGATCACCCGAGGAGATCATCGTACTATGCTGCATCAAAGCTAACTGTATGTTCGTATTAATTATTTAAAATGGTTAGTTTTAGCACTCGGATTCTGGCCAATCAGAGCGCGGTATTTGTTGACGCGAAGGACATCCCAATTCAAAATTATACTGATTATTTCCTCCATTACGATCTTGGCCAATCGGTGTACAGTATTCTCGGTCACGTGGCCTGTTTCAATCTGACAATTTTCCCGGCCACGGGGAGATTATCAGACCGATGATTTCCCTGTGGCCTGCCAATTGTTTTACCCGATTGTGACAGATTTCATTGAAATATCTGTCTGTCAAAGTGTCAAACTCGTGTCCCAGTTTGGATGAATTCCAAGACGCTGATCCCAAAATGAAATACTGCACTCTGGTCGGCCGAGATCGTAATGGGAGAAATAATCCTCCGGATACCCCTCGACCTTCAAAATGAATCGGTTATTTCTCTCATGTTTTGATCCTGCGTAGCAACGAATGGGCCAAGCTTTGGACAAAAATGGATCGATTCTTGATCTGCAAAGCTTAGCCCTCCCGACGCTACGCAGCAAAACAATCGAGAAATATCCGATAATTTTGAAGGTCTTGTGGTATTATGGTTGAAAATCATCTCGTGCTCATTCGAGCCATATTCCGAATGCGTTAAAATCGTTCAACAATAAATATGAAAACAAGGCCGCTCGTATTTTGTCGACACGTACATCAAATGATAATGACGATGACTAATACGATTTTCAGGTAACTTCTAGGTTCATCTATGACGTCCAAATACCAGCGTGGAAAAATCTTTACATCGCTTTTCAATTCTGTATAGTATTCTACACGCATTGGCAGCTGTGTACCAACGAAAAGGTAATCATATAGGAATATTTATCATGATATACACCGTCGCGTCATTATTTCATTGCATTCAATAATGGTTCTCCTCAGTCGGTTTAATATGAATATTCTGCGTACTCATATTTTTATCAGCTGCGTATTGTACAGTGAAATGAAAATTGCTTCAAGTTCTCATCAATCCGTCCTATTATATATACATATACATATATACACACACACGCCATCGCTCACTGCCCTACCTTCTCGCGTTCATACGCACACAATAACGCAGAAGGCAATTAGATATTGTATAAAAGAATACATTGACCCCGGGGTTGGATGGCAGTGGCGTGATGGTTCAATTTTTCAACCCACTAGTCTGGATGTTCAATGCGAATACAAAAGATGTCCATAATATTTTCAGAATATGAACTTTGCCACGAGCGGCGCGGTGATAACGAATAACGTGTTTGCGCTGACAGCTATCGGTATGCTGTTTGATAATAGCAAATACGCCGCCGTCGTTGAACTCGCTAGATGCGTATTATTTCTCAATGTCATGAGAATCGGAGACGGTGCCACCTTCGCGGTGCCAGATATGATCATTTCTTACTCTCATGTCGCCTCGTGCTGCCTCTGGGTCGTCTACATTTTGCGGGAATTCAAATATTCCCTGCTTTCCTAGGGGTACGCTATACTGTGTACTATAATGTATGTATACCACCGTTGTTATCCATATTCTACACATGTATACGCGTGTACGATGGTATTTATTATTGTTATTATTGATATTTATGAATCATGTGAAATATACATATATAATATATATATACAGGGTGTTACCACTAACTATGTCACACCGCCGGGTGGTGGTGGGTGGGATCCTAACCAACATTTTTTATATACAGGAACCCGAGGTCGGAAAGTTGACGTTGCCTTGATAAGAGGGGTTCAAAGTTTACCGACGAACGCCTGGAATGCTTGCCCCCAGGGACGGTGGAATGGTCAAGGATTTAGAAATAATCTAAGTGTAGTTCAAATATTTACAACGGAATGGATTCAGAAGAATAAACAACAGCCACAGTGTTTGAAACATGACGGATAACCAGTCTTTTCGTCGTTCGATTCACAAAAAAAAAAAAAAAGCAAAACTAAGTTTGTGGTGTTTTCTTGTTTTTGTTTTCGTTTTATCGAGTCGAAGGAATGTTATGATGTGACTTGCTTGGTTATCTTTTGTTGGATTGAGCAACGAAAAAATTGATTTTCTGTGTTGTTTCGAACACTTTTGAATTCGTTATGTTGCAAATGGTTGAATGAGTCTTAGATTATTTCTAAACCCTAGACGATGTTGCCGTGCCTGTTCGCTGGAAACCTTCAACCCCTCTCATCGAGGTAACGTCAACTTTCCGACCATTCGTTCCTATATCAAAAATGCTAGTTAGAGTGATAGATAAGATATGCATAGGTATATATGCAGTTATTGTCAGAAACGGGATATTTACAGGTATGAAGGTATTCTTCTGCGTTTTATCAGCGTTTGATATTACGATTAAAATGTTTATAAAACATGGCATAATTTTAATACAACACTATTAATATAATACAAGTCGCAGAATATATGTAAATGTGATTTTCAAATATAAATTTACAAATGCAACGAAAGATATACATATAAACGAATTAATATAATGCCAATTTGTATAGTATACTTATACGTATAGGTATACATGCAATTGTTACCCACGGTACAGGTGTAACCACATGCATACACATTGGACCGGCTTTTTTCTTTAACTTTTTTTTTCTTCTACTTCGTACACCCTTGGAAAAGTGAGTTTTGGGTGTAAAACGAAGCCTCGTGGAACCGGAGCCTCGTGGAATTGTCTTACACCCAAAACTCACTTTTCCGAGGGTGTACGAGGTGAAAAAAAAAAAGTTAAAAAAAAAAACCGGTCTAATACACATATAGGTGTACAAAGTATAAGTATGTATATTGCTTGAAATAATTATACCTCAATGATGACGATGACGATGATGACGACGACGACGACGACGACGACGACGACGACGACGACGATGATGATGATCATGATGATGATGATAATGATAATAATTGTAATAATTTAGCAATAATATAAATTAATGGTATTAAATATTCTAGTAGGTACACACCTATGCCTATACCCATACAATTCAATATATAATATAATATAATGTAATTATAGATTAATAGATGTAATATCAAAACACGTAAGCCTTTGCCAACGGAACTGGACCTTTTTAATTTTTTTTTTTTCTTTTTTTTGCGCAGCATCGTTATTTTCCACCATTTATATACCTATATAATATACTGTGTTCGCATTTGGATGTGCCTGCGTGCGTGCGTATGTGTATGTGCATGTGTATGTGTATGTGTATGTGTATGTGTATGTGTATGTGTACGTATGTACACAAAGCGTATTTGATTCTGTCAATATGGAGTTGGCCCCACAGGCTCCTGTCTCTTTTCTTCTCTATACGCAATCATGAAGGGTAGAAGGAGACAGAAGCGAGGACAGAAGACTCTGTTGCCAACTTCACACGGACAGAATCCAATACGCTTTGTGTATATGTATGTCTGTATGTATGTACCTATGTATGAATGTGAGCACGTCTTTTTCTGTGTACACGACATAAGCATAGTTACACATATTTAACGTAATATAAATATTGTTCATGAATAATATCGCGATAAAAATAAAAGCAAAAGAATTCATAAACTCTTCGATTTTTATGCGTACTCGCGAATCGCAATTCTTGCCTCCGTCTTATTTCCAACAGTTGTGTTTAACGCAACGATGAATTCTGACACGTTGGTAATTCCATTCAGTTCAGTGCCTAGAAAGAATTATCCCATTCAAAATCATATACAATGACCAGTTTAAATTTCGGTCAAACTGTTATCAAATAGGCGATAATTTAGAAATATTATGAAATTCGATCGATATATTCGACCTATAGTATACAGCAGTGGTTCTTAACCGGTGGTCCCCGAAAGCACCCGAAGTGGTACGCGAAGTCATCCTATATATGTTCTATAATATACAGTACTCGTCAATTGTAGTGGGGCACGGTATTTTTGCGGATTTTTGCGAAAATTAAACCGATTTCAAAAAATCAAAAAATCACATTCTAGGAAATTTAATAATCTTTCGAATGAGACTAGTTTCATCCCGATCGATTGAGAATTGGCCGATTGCCAGAGGACTTCGTAAATTGGTGATAATCGGGGTTTCGCGAACGACCCGTAAAACGACAGTGGATGTTATCGTAGCCCTTGCTACCTCATACCAATTGAAAGGGCATTTCTTGACGCGCAAAAATCACCCCCTACGTGTCGCAGTCGGATAACTCGTTGAGGAGTTATGCGTCCAGGAAGTTCCTCTGGCAATCGGCCAATTGGATTTACGCTCGAATATAGAATATATCCATGTAAAACGTTTCTAAAAGATTTTCTAAAAGCGTTTCACATGGATATCTTCTATATTTCAGCGTAAATCGAGCATGTTTTGAGCCGTACGTATTCGGAATCGCACATACAATTGCGCGACGTATTTTGTTTTTCTGATTTCGGTGCCCAAGCATAGATATTCCGTTTAATAGCACCTTCTGCACGCGTTTATCCCAATGTTTTCAGGTCTGGTGGATTCGGGTAGGGAAGCACCTTAAGACCCACTGGTATATAGGTTAATAGGCATATAATATGTCATACAGTTATTGACGCCCTCCCCACTATTTCCTAGACCTTTCCTCGATTATGTGGATTTCCGGACTCGGTTCGGTAATGTCCGTATCCACAATATTGCATGCATGAAGTATAATAACTGATCGATCATTGCTGAGCTTTTGTTTCACTACTATAATGCGACAGAATAGGCAATAGCTTTACTATATTCACTCATCTCGGTCAATAAAACTGTGTCACAGTTTACCCGACATCTACCCAACTTATTTGACCCACCCGGATACATACCTATATGTGAATAACTAACTGCGTCCATCTTTTACGTCCCGTTGTTCGACGAGGTGTTCTTCAAGCTGATATTCTCGAGGCCCGCTGCTTCGTTGGTGGAAATTCGTCTAATTGACGAATTATCCGTGTCGCTTCTCTCAGTGTAATTGCGGTTGCTGCAGCTCTCGTCGTAACTCTCCTCGGGTATGATATTGTTCTGTTGCTGCTCCGAGAACGGTATCTCCAACGAGTCGGAGGATAATCGCCTGCAGGAATTGTCAAATTGATCGAGGGTGTCCGCCCGTGGTTCCCTCGAGTCTCGCGCGTTGTTGAGGGAATCCGAGCTCAGAGACGGTAGGTCCAAAGTTGTTTTCATTTCCAGCGAATCGGAACTCCTGCAGAGGGGGTCGCACCTTTTCTCCACATCCGGTTCATCCAGTTCCAACGAGTCCGTACTAGTTTCCATGATATTTCGGTCTTTGGCCCGTATTGGCATCACGTGGGGGTAGACTTCGCTACCCGCGGCTGTGCCGGCTGTCGCCTCTGTCCCTTTACCTTGACCCTGTCCTTGTCCTGGACCTGGACCTCCACCACCACTCGATCCCTTGCAATCAGTTTCTGTAATTTCAATTTGTGAAATATCGTCCGCCGTGTCGTCCTGACGATCAAACTTCTCCACGTTCGATTGAGCGATACGTATGATCTCGTCGATCTCTCTTATACGCTTCTCATAATCGTCGGAGCCTGAGGTACTGGGATTGAATGATGCTGGGGCGCTTGCCTCGGCCTTCGCTCGGGCCAGGCTCTCAAGTTTATAACGATTTTCAGGACTCTCGTGGTCGAGGAGGTCCTCTTCCTCTCTGGCGCGTAGTTCGATCATGTGGGCCTCACGGCAGGCGGTCTCCAAACCTTCGAAATCTTTCAACGATGACAACGAGACGTCGTCTCCGTGACCCGACCGACTAGCGAGATATCGTTTCGGCAAGCTACCGTTGTTTATGGAATCCTGGGAGCCGCAAAGGACCTTTTTAGCATTTTCCATCGCCATGGCCGTTTCCAGATTCTCGAACTCCTGCAGGGAGCTCAGGGATAAATTATCGTGCTCGGACGGCTTGGTGAAGTATTTCCTTCCGGCTAGTACGTCGTACTCGGGCGTGCTACCCAAACTTCCCCGTGCACTGCCAATGCTACCTACGGATTCCTTGTGGCTACCCAAACTCCCAAAACGGCTGCTGCTGGCTTCAAAGTCTGCTATCTCCTCCTCTTTTATGTCCTCGAGCGGACCGCGGTCGTAGTCGATCTCGTAACCGCGGGCATCCGTCTGAAACTGCATCTCGACCCATTTCTTGCCACCCTCGTACTGTTCATCGTCCGAATATGACTGGGAGTACAATTGTTCTTCGTTGGACACCTGAGGTGGGCTTTCCTCCGACTCAAAGTCGAATAGTTCGTTGTTTCTCGACGACTGGCTCGTTGACTGCACCCTAACGTCACCCTTGTTATCGGCAATCAAGTTCTCCACCTCTCTGTCATAATTTTTCACGCTAGCGCACACTATGCTGCTGCTGCGTATGTGGATACTCTTCCCTTCCGAGTCGAATTCCTCCGCCTCCCTGCCAACCTCTTCGATAACGACGAAATCATCTATGATATCCGGCTTGTCGACCAATTCGAAGGAATCGCTGTCAGGGGATCGTCGATCCTGCTTCTCCTTGTTGTCAACAACCGTTTCCAAGGACATCCCGGACGTTGAAGAAGTAGACATGCTAGTTTGTTGGATCAATGTCAAGTCCGGCCGTTGCGCGGATTCTGCAAGCTCGTCACCCCCATCAACTACCGAGACCCGTTCCTTCAGCTCCACTTCTGCCTCCACCTCCTTCTCAATCCCAATCTCCGCGTTCTTCTTCGATCGCGCGACACCAACGTGGTGGCTACTGTCTGCGGTTTCCCGGACCTCTGCGACATCCAAGGTCGATTCCTCCACCTGGCTAATTCTCCCATCGTTAACCGCGCCCTGATCCCTCGACGTGACCTGGGTGCATACGCTTTGAACCCCGTCCTCGTCGACGCGGGTGGTCGTCAGATCCACGGATTGGAGGTGGCTGCGTGCAAGCGAATTGTCCCCAACTACCAATGTCGTGGATGTGGCGTTATCGATAAATTTGTTTCCTCGTATATTCTCGTATGTAATAGCAGCCTCCTCTCCCGCGTCAACGATCTCAGCGTTCTTGCATGGGTCTTGCAGCTCGTCGTCGGAAGCACTCTCTGCAGTATCTACGTCCCTACAGGACTCGTCATTTTGTTGGAATATCATTTCTGAGGATCTCTTCATACGACAAGGTAATGCGGCGTTGAGATTTGACTCAATTATGTCGGTGTTATTTTCTTCTGTTAGTTGCGGTGGTGGAACATTATCGCTGCCCGGTGAATATGAAATTCTCGAGACACCCGGCGCGTCGGCAGAGCTCATATCCTCCTCAAGGACGTGGTCCACGTTCTCGTCCAAATTGTCTCTTTCAACTTCACCCTCCGAGGGTACCAACGTTTCCGAAAGCTCGCTGGAACTTTCAATACTCGCCAAATGTCCCGAACTCTCGGAATTGAGAGACTTTATGGATTCTCTGGAGCTCAACGAACTGATCGCCGTGTGATAATCCTGTGAGGTGGGCCTTGAAGCTGATGAATTTTCCATCGACATGAGAGCTGTCTCGTATTCCGACGCGGTACCCGAGGGCAAACCGGACTGCATTGCCTCGATATCCGACGAACTTGGTCTGCTGCCGCTTCCTATCTCATAGTCACAGGGCTGGTAGTTACTTTCGCCGGAGCTAGAACCGAGGTCAGTCTCACTATCAGATTTTATCTTCTTCGCAGCTCTGGCTGGCTTATGCCTCCTCCTCGGGGCTGGCTGAGGAGGGCACATCAAAAAGCCATCATCCTTAGCCTCGGCCTCGGAACTGGATCTGCTGGCGGGGACGGGGACATGCTCACTAACATCCGGATAGTTGCCATTATCACCTACATTGGTGGACGACGCTCCGCGGGTCTTGGGTACGGCAATGCCCTCACGTTCCAATTTTCCGGTCTCTTTTGTGGTTGTCGTCAGCTCCAAATCCAAATCCAAATCCAATTCCAATCTCACCTCCGCTCCCGCCCTACCATTGTTGTCCTCGATTCCTCCGATTCCGCCTCCTTCAAGACCGAGATTCTCATCATTCTCTAGCTTGGAATCGTCACGGGTAATTCTAGGTTTTGCGACCGGCGAGGCCGTCTCAATGTTCACTCCAACATCGTGCTTCTTCACATCTTCGTCCGCGGGCACCGCTTTGTACAGAAAAGGTAATTCGTTCGGTATAGATTCGGACTGAAGTTTAAATTGAAACTCCGAAGGGGAATCTTTTATCTGGAAAACAGTTTCGCAATTTTCACTCAACTCCTCAATTAAATCCTGCTTCGCTGCCTCCAAGGATTCCTTGACTTCGGCTATTTCTTTTTTCACGACCTGATCCAGAACCGTGATGGCGTAACTTGCGCTTAGGTCAAGGCTCGTTCCGTCCGCCTCTTTCTTCAGCTTCGCGCCAGCGCTGACACCCGTATCGCGATGGCCCCTTGCACGTTCGGTCCTCCGATGACGTTCGGACGTTGCGTCATCCTCCTTGGTGCCCGCACTGTTTCCGGGAACGTCGCGTAACGCGCCCGGTCCCCCGTTATCAGAGGAACGGCTGTGCTTCACAGACTTGATCTTTCTTTCGGTAGCACTTGGCTTATCCCCCGGTCTAGCCTCTTCCGTTATTTCCACGATATCCTTAGCTTCGTAGATTTTCCTCTCTTTGAACAACTCGGCGACAGTATTTTCAACCCTCTCATCTCCAGGCTCCCCTGTAGCCTGCAATTCCTTACCATCTCTTTCCTCATCCAACTTCATGGGGGGGTACTCTTTTTCGTCGAAGTGATCCTTTCCAGTTGCACATGGACCCGCCGTTGCAGTACTAATATATTCCGATTTCCCCGATTTCTCCATGACAGGTTCCTTTGTACTGGAATCTAGCGTGTCAATTTTCACCGAATCAGCTTGAATCTCGTTTTCAGACCACAAATCACTCGCAGACGTTTCCAAGACAAAATTATCCGTCGGGGTTTTGGCATCGAATTCCTTTTGCAAAGTATCCATCAACTCTTGACAGCTGATATCCAAATTATTTTCAACGAGCTCACTCTCCAATTGTTTATCGCTCACGGGGATAACGGTGAACTTCGTCTTGGGCAGTTCCTTTGGGGTTGGTCTTCTGACGGTGTCGCTGCTCGTATTCACATCTATGTGCAGTGAATCGCGGCTATCGTCAACTTTCCGAGCAGGTGCTGTCTCGTCATCTTTCATTGCTTCCTTCATGCTCAATTGTTTAACAACCGATTCGTACTCTTCCAGCTCCTGACTGAAAACCTGGGATGGCTGCAGCGGCTCCGATATCTCAATTTTTTCATCTCCAATCATCCAGTTCACAGGTTTTATGTCGAGACTCTGTATTCTCATTTTCGAGGATACCAACGGTGGGCTATCGGGTTCGGAGCTATCGATCTTGCGCTGAAGTACCATATCATAATCGTTTCTCACCTGCTCGTTGAGAATCGAATCGTCTATGGAATCCGTCCGCTCGGAGACTGTACTCGGGCTGATAGTTATGTCCCGTTCCGGATAAAGTTTAGCAGACGAAATGCCTATCCCTCCGGCCTCGTGACTCGTCACTGTACGCTGACTTGTTACGGATCGGTGATGGCTGGCTTCATTCTCTATCTTCCAGCCTATTGATTCTTCCATCACGCGTAATTCTTCTGTATGTCCGGGTTGAATGATCTCCAGCACCCTGGGAGCTGAGGTCCTCGAAGAAGCAGCGTCTCGCGCCGCTAGTTCGTCGAACGATTCTTTGCGTGAAAATACTGCAGTCCTCGAACCTTCTTGGCCGACTATTGGTCCTGACGGCAGCTGTTCTATTCCCTCCAACTGATCCGCGGTCATGACTACTTTTCGTGCGTCGCCGAGCTCATTCAAATCGATCTCCATCGAGTCCTCCATCTCGGTATGATCCGACGCGGTGCTAGGGCTGATCGTCATATCTCGCTCGTGTAGCAGCCTCGCGCTGGAAGTTTCAAAAGGCAGGCTTCCGTCTCTATCGCGGGATCGTGGTGACGACTCCTCATCCTTCGTAAGGTCCTCGGTTATGCTGAAGCTGTCCTGTTTTGATTCCTTGTCAAGCTTACGCCCCGCGATGGCTTCGATCAATCGCGTCTGAGATAAGTTCTCTTCGTCCAGCTCCTCGGGTTTCATCCCCCACGCAGCAGCATCACGAATCAGAGTACTCTCCATGTCAATCGACCTATTTTCGATTTCAGTTTCTATCGAGCGTATTATCGTTTCCGCTATATCACGAGCCTCGGACTCCTTAGTTGATTTATCTTTATTCTCCCCGACGGATCTTGCTTCGGTCACCGTCGCCTCTTCAATTCCGTAGTCGTGCGGCTTAGCTAGTGTCTCGTCAACCCCCAAGTCCGTTTCAATAATTTCAAGCTCTTCCACCAGCACGCTCCCCGTTTCTTTGTCGCAGCTTGAAGCGACTTCTTCTTTCGTGCGAGAACCCTCCGGGGCGGAGGTAGCTACGGTAGGTCCCGGTCGATGTCCTTCCCCCGTCTCCGGCCAATCCGCACGAATTTCTACACTCGCGGTAACTACGGCTCCCTCGAGGCTGCTAGCCTTTGTTTCGTTCGTAATTAGACCGAATTCATTCTCAAGTGATTTGAACGTATCCCGTTGCTGAATGTCAAGTATCGTCTCGCTCGCCGATCCTTCGGCCACAAAGCCTTTACAGTCGTCTATTAGTTTGACAGACGTTTCCCGTTCTGATATTATTTCCAAGTCCTTCCCATTGCGTTCGGTTTCTTCCAGTCTTTGTTTTGGGGATTCCTGCACTAACGTTGATTCCATCCTCTTGCTCTCCTTTTCCTCCGAATGTTCCCTTTCCGCAACCGCGACGAGTGTTTTCCCCGCGGCTGTGGTAATCTCCGAAGACACGACCTCTTTTTCCTCTTTTCTTGCCGATACACGACGATCTACGGTTGACTTTATCGTAGCAAATCCCGTATCGTTGGATCCAGATAGTTTTTCAAACAAATCAAACGCTTCCGGCCCGTCGACTCCGAAGTCATCATCGCCGAGATTCTTGGAACTGGCCTTTACGCCCGTCTTCGATATCTCCTCCCTGGACTCGTGGATGGAGAGACATGTCTTCTTCTCTGTTCTTAGCGACTCGCTGACATCGCGAGACTCTTTACCTGAGTCCGGAACATCTTCTGTCAATCCCCGGCCGAATCTGGGTAAAGTTTCCTCATGAACATTTGCTCCCGGTGCGAATGACGCAAAACTCTCCTTCAGCTCTTCTACAATCTGGGCATGAGCTTGAAACCCGGCCTCGTCTCTGCGCCCGACACTATCTTTTTTCTCTGGCTTCGAAGCTTCCGTAATACGTTTAGGAATACGTGATTCAGATTCCTTGCCCTTAGATTTTACCTCGGTAACATCCTCACGAGTTCCCTTTGCTCCTTCCTCAACCCTGGGGTGGTGCGCTGGGGGAATCTTCGGATCGATCGTTACAGGAATTTTACTTGCCGTGACAACTTTCGGTGTCATTGTTCGTACCTCCTTTTCAACCTTTGCTGTTCCAACGTGCTTTGAAATACGCGATTCAAATTCTCTCGCTGTTGCGCTAACTTCCACTCGATTCGTTTGCTCGCCGAGCAATGACGGCTCTATTTTACTCGCAATTTCGCTATCTAAAAGTTCGCGGTGTGCTTCTATTTCAAATTGAGATGTTAACCTTATCGGTTGTCCAGTGTTATCTCTTAGTGACGAGTCGGTAGCGGAATCCGTTCGAAGTTCTCTACCAACAGATCGTGATTCATTGTCTTCCGTGTTCAATTCATCATTTATATAGTCTCTCGCAGGTACGCCAATCTCTTCAACTCGTTGATCATTGGTCAATGATTCACGTTCCCGTACAATTTTAGGCTGTTCTCCCTCACTCCGAACCAATGTCCCGTCCTCTCTCGCCGGCCGTTCCATCTTTGTATCTGAATCAGCTCGCAACTCGAACTCATCTTCGACATGCTTCAGATTTTCATCGACTGGAACAGTCTCGGTCTCCCCGAGTGGTAAATTACATTTTAACGTTGCTGAACTTGGACTGGGCACACATGGTGCGATATCAAGGTTATCATCTGCAAGTACTTCTTCCGGGACCAAACTACACACATCGACGCTCTCGCGTAATGCGACCGTGGCCGTGGCAGTTAGGGTTCTCGTGTCCAATTTCTCGCCAGTTTGAACCGTTTTTGCCGGATCTCCCTCGTTCTCTTGTATATGAACCGACGCTTGTTTCCTCTCTTCTTGGAGCATATCCTTGCATATCTCAATTACTGACATAGAGGAGGGAGCGGTGGCATGCAGTGAGCAAATATCATCGGCTATAGTTGAGGATAATTGCTCCGCAACAACTTTGCTGGCAGATTCTTCTTTTACTCGTCCTTGAGGCACGTCACGACTCGATATAGAATCGATGCCCATCTCTCTCGTCTCTGGAAGTTCATCAGATTGCATTCTTTCATCCTTCGTCTCCGTACCCGCTGTGCCCGATTTTGAGTCAGCTTGTCCCGTGTTCGACACGCCGTGTAGAGCCTCCACGTTCGATTTTTCGTGTCCTTCAGTCTCATAGTATTCGGTACTGCTGACTTTGTTTGAAGCAGTCTCTGTAACGTTATCCGTTTCGTTCGAGATCCCAACGACAACTTTGTCATATTTCTGGCTCCCTGTCGTTACCTTAGAAATGATCTTCTCTATTCCTTTCCCCCTTTCCTTTTTCCCCGGATCGGAGTCGCTCGGGATCTTTGAATTCGTACTAGTCTTCGCGGGAGTCATTAATTCCTTCTGGATCTGTTCCTCGAAGTAATGAGCTTTCTCAGCTACCGAACATTCGGAAATGTCCGGTACATTGATATCGTCTGCGGTGTCGATTCTCTCCTCCTCCCCTTCCTCTTCCTCAACCTCCTCGTCGGTGAGTCTGTCGGCTCTCCGATCCTCAACCTCCTCCTCCGCATCTTGCTCCGAAGCGGGGCTGCTCTTCGTACATTCTCCGTCAGTGTCGTTGGCCGTAGATTGGAAGGAAGTTTGGGAAATTTCCGACTCATATTGGTCCATGCTGTTCACGTCTCTTTTCTTGCCAATTTCCTCCCAGAATTTCCGTTTCTCCGAGTAGGTTTGTTTCTCAACAACATCGGGTGAGTCATCGTCGACGTTTCTTTTGCAGGCATCTATTTTATTAGGATAACTAGCATCTACGGTTTCTAGGGGGCAAGCCGCTTTTTGAGCAAGGGATTCGTGGATAATAGCGGCATCTAGAACAACCAAGAAATATCCTCATATTATTATTATTATTATTATTTTTTATTTTCATTTTTTATTTCATTATAGCAACGCATACACGGTTACACATTTCATACGTATAATACATATAATTTTTGACCATCCGTCGGACGAACATTAACAGTTAAATACAACAATAAAATTCAACACGTTTATAAATATACTATGGTATAGATATTTCTTTCGAACGTGCACAACGAATCGAATAATTCTGGAATGCCGCTTGTCGAGGCTGACAAAATAACCCCCCAGTTTTATTTCAAATATCGAAAATGCGCGAATATGTTTCAAATGATGGGTTTAATGGTTGCAAACGTGGCAGATAACGCGCTAAGTGGATATTTTTCTCCGGGTCGTGCGTCGTTCTTGTTACTGTTCTTTGAAGCTAGTAGTTTGAGGTGAATGGAAAAGAAATTCAATAAGATTTATAGTCGAGTACCAATTGCGTCACTCGTCACTCGAAAGCCTTTTAATGTAGATTTCCTAGCGCGCACGTTCTGTCCAAATTAGATAATAGTTTTAGAGCGTAGCGCGCGGTTTCGTGGCAGAGATCAGACGTTGTTCTCTTGCGATAAATATCACAGGGACCGCGACGAATGACAAAAATGGTAATCAAATTGTTGAATTTCGTTTAATCCCATTTATAGAGCTTCAGCCCTGTCCACATGATGCGCAACTGACAAATCTTACTGAGAAATGTATATATTTGAGATTTTTCGGTAAGTTCATGCGACGTCGTACATGATTCCTAGTACGTTCGTTGTTCGAGTGAAGTTAAGACCGTATAACCGACTATGATTTATGTTTATCATCACAAAAATTGTTGCCCAGCTGCTGCAATATTGTGGCATGACCCTCTGTTTCGGACTCAATCGAATGAATCTCACGTTCGAATAGTACACATCTTATTGTATAGAATTTTTCATTCATATCGCAGCCCCCCGCACCGGTCGACTGCTTATCGCATATATATATATAGGTATAGGTAAGGTATACATTATGTATAGTCGCGTCACGTAATAATTACGTTATATATCATAGCCTTTCCCGATGAGTTGAAATCTTATTCTATCCGCGCTAGTCCGGCATCGCATGTATCACTAATTGTCAATGTCCTCGACGTCTGTGAGCCCATCCGCGGAACCATCGTCCGCTGTTGGATCACTGACGCTCAACAGCTGATACATAGTCTCGTCGATCTTGTTCAAGTTTTTAACAACTATCTGCGACGTCCCGGCGACATCTAGATCCTGGAATATTTCATCAAATTCGCGACCTGCACCATCAGCGGGGTTCTCGTCGTCGGAAGCATCCATGTCCTCGCTGTCTGTGCTCGCGGCCGCGATAGAAGATAGAAAATCCGTGTCTCCCGCGGGGGTGATGCAATCAATGGGACCCACCGCCCCCTCGTCGAATGACAATTGATTCCTCACTTCGATAGAAAATGGGCCGTTCCCCTCCTTGGTCGTTATCGTTTCGCCGTTGAAGTCGGCGAATAAGTCGGTTCTCATTGGTACGTAAATCGGCTTACCGGACCCAACGTCGTCCCCGTCGTCCTCGTCGTTTGAGAAATCCTCGCAGTCAGTTTCACGGAGGTTACTGGCATCATTCGTTATCATCAATGAAGCCTTCCTTACTACCGGAGTGCCGTCCGGACTGTCCGGCAATTCTTCGGGATCGCTGCTATAGACTTCATCGCAGTCGGTCATGTTCTCAGCAAAACTCTGCCTTCGGCTATGGTTCGGGGTCGAGCGTGCTTCAAATTTATCAATATCGACAGCCGCGCCGTTCGCGCCTCCTGGTCCATCGATTTCATCCGTCGTGACGGAGATCGTTGGGTTTGGCATCTCGCCACGCTTGCCTAACACCTCGTTTATCGTTGGTATGACGTTGTCGGCACGCGGGTTTATCAGTACCAACTCACCCTCGGAGTCTGTGTCGGAGAAGTGGAGCGACGCATTGTTTGTCAGGGCGTTCAAACGCCTGCGAGTCGATCGTGACTTTCGTTTTGGTTTTGCCGCAGTGCCCGCGGCTGACTTGCTGGCTTTAGGTTTGGATGGCGGTAGATACAATTGACCTGCGCCTGTAATTTCATCGCTCAACGGATCCGATCCAATCGCACAGCTTACGTTCTTCAAATTCAGCAAATTACAAGCAGGATCTCCCGCGTCTCCGCCAACGTTTAATTCGCACGCGTCGTCCCCTTCGCGAGCCGGGGTTACGTCCGCGCAGTTCTCCATCTTTATGTATACCTATTTGTATAGACGTATCTGTATACGACGCCGTACCAAGTCTTATCGTCGGGTCGCGGACTTATTCAAAGCTTATGCAGCGGTGAATGATGGGCGAGGGGCCAGCCTTGCGACCTGTCGAAGGTCGATGAAACTACGCACTATATATTCTATAGGTATAACACATTTACACGTGTAGGCGTGTCTATAGGGCTGAGACCTGAACTCTGTGCGGGAAATTAAGCGTAAAAATATGCGTTTAAGAAACTGATATCAATATCCCTCGGTATATTACTATAATGTTCGTGGTTATATTTCACCGCGAGACGCTCGTCAAGACGTGTTTGATGGATGACGGTCTTCTTCCAACTAAAAGTGACTTTGTGGCGCTATTCAAATCTAGTTTCATTCTATTAAGTTATAATTAAATTGTCGAAGCCATATTTCATTCCGAGGGCATAATTCAATTACGTCTCGTTTCCAGGCGAAACGCGTGTGTGCTATATATATATATATATACATATATATACCGGGTATGATTCCTCGCTTACATCGCAGTGATTTGGGTAGCGGACCGTCAGGTATAGGTACATACCCGAATATATTTATGATATACAACTCTGTGCTAATTGCAGGGCACCCGCGAATTCTGTTCGATTTACGTGACAGGTGAGTGCCGATCGTTCACATTTTGTTCGATCATTTTGACATTTGACTCCGTTCAATCACTTTGACGTTTCGAATCGTTTAATTTCAATCAGGAGTGAATACGACGAGCGAGAAGAGGAAATACACTGTGAGACGATTATACATGACATATGTTAAAAAATGGAATTTACGGTGGTTCAGTCGAATTACGCGCGGCTGCTCGAATATACCTATAAGATAGGTATCAAAATATCACCTATACCTGACGATCCGCTACCCAAATCACTGCGATGTAAGCGAGGAATCACCCGATATATATAGTATATTATACTACATGATATATTATAATACCTATATGCACATACGCTATGGATATTGTCGGGGGATATAAGTAAACTTATAATGCGTGTCACAAAGGTATGTGTGCAGTATATGACTGGGGTATGTGTAATATACATATATTATACGATCTAGAGGTATAATAAGTATAGCCAGAGTTATATAGGCCATGGAATTCTATTGATTGCAAAAATAAAGTAATTACCCCAGCCAGGTAATCACTTATTCTCAGATGTTGAACGTGAATCGCGGGATTGGCAAGCGAGTACAAGAACCTATATTTACGAAAGCATATTAATATACGCGCATAGCTACGGTGTGCCAGCATACGTATCACATATAGTCATCTGCATCTTCGGCTCATTCGCTCATGAAGGATAGACTGAAAGAAATTTACATGGGGCACAGCAATAATTCTGGCTGAACGAGCTAGAACTTCTGCTTGATTTAGTGATTAATGTAATCTTAAGGAACTCTGCGTCGTGAGCTTGTTTTGGTTACCGCGCTTTTATTAGGCACAACCGATACACAGAGTGTAATGAAGTGCCTCAAGGCGATTTCCTATCCAATTCGACCTGTCCTGAAAACATTGGGCTGAACGCGTGCTGAACGGTGCCATTAATCGGAATATCTCTAACCAAGCACCGAAAACGGGGAAAAGGGCTCTGTAGCGCACTTCTATTTGCGATTTCGAACACGTACGTCCAACAACATGTTCGTTTCACGCTAAAATAGAGAAATCACGTAACGAATAAACTTTTTCTGACACTTGACAATTTCCAAACGCTCGTAATGAGGGCGAGTTGTCGTGTTTAGGAGTTGTCCGCGCGCCCCCGGGATGGCGTTACGCACCAATTCTCTGTGGCGTCATAACACCTTCGATTCATGCCCACTACGCGGCGCATCAGCAGAAGTTCTCTCTCACTAGTGCTTAACTGTACTCTGCTTCCACATATACAGGGTGAAAGTCTAACGTACGGCCACTTGGAGCAGCATTGAGGTGGCCCCGAGCCTACGACGTTTTTTTTTCATCCGCGTCGGCAATTGTCCGCCAGGCAACCAACTACTGAAATGCCGGAGCGTACGCGTGACAGGACTCGATGATTATCGAAAGTCAAATCTTTTCCCGGTATGTCCGGGAGTGATGGCCATTCGTAGGTTTTTTAAAAACTGTTTTTCCTTTTTTTCATTTAATATATCGATCGAAAGTTATATATGTGGTAATTTTATAATAAAGATATCATCAAGGTTTACGGTCGAGCCAAAAATATTCTTTCAATCATTATAGTTTCCCAACGGCATAGGGTTCTCAAAAAAGTATGGGCATCTTCCCCCGGAATTACCCCATAGCTGTGTATAGTTTGACTCGTTTCACCTTGGCTGTCTTCCTACTCCATTTTTACACGCAGTAAGTGAGATGAATGGAGAAGAACAGACTTGTTTGCTATTTTCCTACGACGCCTTGCAGATGTATACAAAGAACTTCTTCCATCTTCCTACCATGTGCTACCGTGCAAAGACAGAAATCAAAGTTCTTTTGTATATTGTGCGCGAGCGTTACAACGCAACTATATATTATACACTTATATATAATCTCATTGTCACTATAACATTCCACGAAGCCTAGCTAATACCTATCCACGTATTAGACGGTTATATCTACATGTAGATATGTGGGTATGGGGGGGTGCGGAGAAAAGATATCCGATGAAATTTCCGACTGTTAATTTTAGACACGTAACAGCGCGTGAAGTTGCTACAATTATTATAGGATTATTGTTGTAGATTTGTCGTTATTATTATCGTATAAACAGTAGTTAGCGTCTATGTCATAGTCATACCTCCTCGATCTCTTTGATTCGCACCGGCTAGGAACTTCCGATCGATCAACGGCGACGCGACCACGGTCTTTGGATCGTCGGACTTTTCTCTGCCTTCCGCTTCGTACTCAGATGCGTATGAGTCAATTTTCTGGCTAATGATGTTCGAGTCCTCAAAATCTGCAAAGATTATCACGATGTTAATTCACACATACATACATACCCCAAAAGCGAAATACGTTGGTTAATTCGGAAGCCCGCCTTCGTTATGAAAGCATCAGGCTCTATTATAAGGCTGCCAACTCGTATGATAGAAATGAATATGCGATGGAACATATTTACGGTAGACTCGAATGGAATTTACGAGATTCCGTGTTGTCGCTTACCACTTTCATTGTCGAGCTTAGCTTGGAATTTGTCTTTGCAGAGGAGTTCCGGGAGTACGATATTCAGTATGCAGATGGGCTGCTGCGAGGGTTCGCCTTTGGCGACCTTTGGCTCACGCATGAACAACATTCTTGCGACAGGATCTAGTAAAGGATCTTTCACCTTAGCGTGGAACGACAGCCTGTTTTGACGGAAGGCCTTGAAGGTGAATTTCAATTGCACCCCAGACTTTGTCACGGGTATCAAATTTCCACTGAACTCTATGTATAAATCCTTGCTGTCGAGTGCCTGCCGGAACGGTAACGTGTATCGTATTATCATTGCATCGCATCATCGTATCGTTATACTATGTATACTTTACATATGTGTGTACTGTGTTATGCATAATATCGTAATTTGAAACAATAAATGACCAATCACCTCGACGTCCCGGCTTTTCACAATTTCGACAAATTCTTCCTGCCTTTCCAAGGTATGCAGTCCCTCCTTTCCATCGGTCATACACAAGATTCTCAAGGTGGCCTCGAGAAGGTCCATCCGTTTCGAATAAATGACGAAGCTGCGGATACATGTTTTTCGCGCGCGTTAGCAAAGTCGAGTCACGTGCGTAGTGAGAACATTATATTCATAGTATAATATACCTATACCTTCATTCGAAACCGGGAATCGGGAATTACTCACTTCGTAACGAAGGGGACGAACAGTGATTCTTTGTACAGGTCGGTTGCCATTTTCGGCACCTCGCCGATGTTTCTGCAATCCATTAGCCAGAACCTCGCTGAGACAGTCGTTGTAAACGACACCCTGTCGTTCATGAACGTTAAGGGTGTCGACCCCGTCACGTCCTCCCACTGCGCCTCACTCGTCCCACCTTCAAAAGTCATTAGTTCTATACAGAAATTTAGGTACAGCTAGGTACAGGTATAATGTATGTGTGTGTAACTCGAAATAATTATTCAATCTTACCTATATGAAGGATACAATATGATCTTTGTTAATATTGTATAAAGGGTGTCAAGAAATAATTATAACGAGAAATCTAAGCATTACCGGAGAAGACGGCTAAGGAAATTTCGATCCCGTTTTCGATCAAGATTAACCCTGTAAAATCCTCGTCACAAATTCTGTGACACCCTGTATAGTCCTTCTGACATACATGAATACACCTACTATATGGGTACACATAGTATTATATTGCGGAATAATATGCATACCCGCGATACTGCATAGCAGGCGCAGTGTTGGAGTCTCTCCGCCGTATTGATTGATCATACCCTTGTTCGCGGCTTGAGGAACAGGAATCGTGAGAGTTATTGGTTTGTGAAATTTCCTTCTTCTTGGCTCGATCGTGATCACGGGCGAGACGGCAACGCAATTACCCAAAAGCTTCGCGGTAAGCTCGTACGGTATGACGTGGGCCTGAAAAACGTGTCGAGTGCAGGGTCAACCTGTTATGTTTATGTATCCATAGGTATACAGTAATATGTATAGGCTAATTCCGGGGGAGATGGCCAGCGTTGATATTTCTTATGTCAACCGATATAATTATGGCACTGCCTATAGAGTAGATCGCATGTGGATTCTCTTTATCAATGATTGACGATGTGAGAACAATTGTATTCCAGTTTGCAGTGCGTTGTGATTGTTTTTGAACAGACGAGAATTGCACAGAATTTGATGATATGTGCTGAGTTTGGGGGCAGAGGAAAAAAGATAAAAAAAAAAAAAGAAAGTCGCGTGCGAAGGTGAAGAGAGGGGAAGGGGCAAAAGCGGGACTGGCTATCTCACCCCAAAGCATATGGCCATCACTCCCGGACATACCGGGAGAGATGGCCATTCGTATAAGTTTTTTAAAAACTGTTCTTTCTTTTTTTCATGTAATATATCGATCGAAAGTTATATATATATGGTAATTTTATAATGAAGATATCATCAAGGTTTACGGTCAAGCCAAAAATACTGTTTCAATCATTTCAGTTTTCCAACGGCATAGGGTTCTCAGAGAAGTATGGGCATCTCCCCCGGAATTACCCCATAGCTGTGTAATGTGTATAGGTAAAGGTATAGGTATATGAATGTTCAATGAGGAGGCGTACATCTTTGTAATATAATGTAAACAGGTATGTGTATAATTGGGAATTCTGAATTCGGTCCTCACTTGCAGGCCAACTTTTATCTTTTTTGTCAAAGCACCCGGCGGAAAGACCGCTTGTACGTGATTCACGACACTCGATATGAGTATTCCACCCTCCGAGCCGATCACGTGGACTTCCTGCTTTATCCGCGTTATTATGGCAAAGTATTGCGGAAAGTCTGTCGTTATTATACGAGTTATTCTTCCCGAGTAAGAGGCGCTCATCTGAGGATCTGGGGAATTAAAGGAATTTATTAACAGGCATTGTCATTGTGCTATATGTACGCGATGATCTGAGGAAGAAGGAACAAACAGGCATAGCAATTGAACTGTTGTTAAATAGGAATACTCGCAATTTTAACATAAGGAATAGTCACGGACACAACGTGTCCCGTTTTCACAAAATTTCACGTCCGACCCGCAGCTTCCTATATTATTATGCGCATGTCGTAAAGAATACGGTGAAAGGAAAAGATCTATACGATCGTCATAGCTCATGAAGAATATTACCATGCGGTGTTCCAGCTAGGGTGTCATCGTTATCTGAACTGTTATCGTGTTCCTTCCAAGTTTCCCCGTTCTCGCTTCGTAGGATTATTATCTCTCTCTCCTTACCTCGAGCGGATGCGAAATGAGGGACGTCGATCAACACGGGCCTGAAACGACAATAAAGTACTTGATTAATTCCGCCATGTCGACTCGTTGACATTGTACATTAGACCGGTTTTATTATTTTTTTTTTTTACTTCGTACACCCTTGGAAAAGTGAGTTCTGGGTGTAAAACGAAGCCTCGTGGAACCGGAGCCCAGTAGCTCAATTTTAAAAGGTGGCGCATACGGTCGGAATTTTTCCCATCTGGTTAACACAAGATTCTTGCTGGACAAACACTATAATGGAAATGTCTCGGAAACTAGGCAAGTTAGGCAGCTGTTCTTGGTCTCATTTTGTAGGTAATTGAATTCACTATGCAAAAAAGGTCTGATCCATGTTAGATGTAAAAATTGAAAAAAAATTCTGAAAAATTTATTCATCAAATATAGTTCAATAGTTTAAGCATCCGTAACGAGTACAGATCAATTTCTCACTCTAACATAGATCAGACCTTTTTTTGCAGAGAATTCAATTATCTACAGAATGAGACCAAGAACAGCTTGCTAACTTGCATAGTTTTTGAGATATTTCGATTAGAGCGTTTGTCTAGCAAGAATCTTGTGTTAATCAAATGGGAAGAAATGTAGACCGTATGTGCCACCTTTTAAAATTTAGCTACCGGGCTCCGGTTCCACGAGGCTTTGTTTTATACCCAAAACTCACTTTTCCAAGAGTGTACGAAGTGAAAAAAAAAAGTTAAAGAAAAAACCGGTCTATTATACATGTATAATTTGCCGATGCGTGTCGCGTATACCCCCATCACAATGCCATATCCATGTGAGGTGTAGAAACATGATATGTGTGAATTGGACGATAGTTTACCCCAAAAACGTAGCACCGACGGGTCCCATCTCAATGATGCGCGTGGCGAGTGCCTCACCTTCCATCAGGGGCGGCGGGTTAGATGTTTTGGATGCCTTCACTAATCTGCATGTCACCCTTAGGGGCATGGTTGCCCTTCGTGGCGGTACGACGATGCGAATGCCACTGTGCCTACAACCTCTCATTGTGCCGCCCCGAGCATCGACCAAAAAACTCACCAAGAATCTGGAATCATGTTTTTTTTTTTTTTTTTCAATCTAGATCAGTTATTTGTACGGCAAGGGCGCGGAAAGAGGTACTTCCTGACGAGTGTGAACGGGCCGCACGAGCCGAAGGCGAGTGCATCACTCACGCTCGTCGTGAAGTCCCTCTATGCGCCCGTGCTCTGCATCCTACTTTCAGCCCTATTCTTTGCCAGAAACGTGATTTTTTGCGGAAGCTACACAATATAATAGCGTCTTTGACAAGAGGTAGTGCAGAAAATATTATATCGCACATAGTGGCCAGGCCACGTATATTCATCTACTAAATACTGAAGAATCATGCCTCGAATCAAAGTTAGAAACGACTCATGTCAAAGCTGGGAAGGACAAATTGATATCTGATACACGCGTACATCGACACGTTCGTTTTTACTCTGCATTTTCTCCAGTCTGATGTTTTTTAGATATTTTATGAATATATGAGTATAATATATGGCGCTGGGGAACAAGGCACTGGATAGAAAGATATTTAAGGGGTTAAATTTTTGCGGGACACCCCACCGCATTTTACTTACGATCTTGGATGCTGCCTCCTTGGAAACAAACAACAACAACAAAAAGAATGAATCACTCGTAAATAAGTGTTGTTCATACCGAGGGGGGAAGGGGTACATGAATATGTGAGCACGTAAAAGGTAGGTCAATCGATGATCAGCACAGAGGTGCGAAAATTTTGGTCAAATTGTTGTAATTATTATTCTATAGTATGATAATAGGAACACGGTATTAGGTGAATGTTGTATAACATACCCGAGGGTCGTGTTATCTTGCATTTCAAAGTTTTCAGCCGAACAGTAGTTGTTGCTCTGTACAAATTCCTGCCTATCCTCCTTCGAAACTAGAATAATATGATTGCCTGTGGTTCGGTGTACAATACTATGAAAGTTATCAATAATTGAGGAAACATCAAGGTCACAATTACCTTGCCTGTGAATCGGATCGTCCCTCGTAACGTCGATTGGCAATGAATCGTCCCGCAAACTTTTCATCAGGTCCGCAGTCAAATATCGATACGGTTGCTCGCTGATCAAAGTATCCGAACCTACGTATGATCGAGAGTTAAGAAAATATTACATATATGCATGAATACCTACGCGTAACTGCATTGAGTAGGCAGCATTACTATACAAGCGTATGTGAAAGGCTACGCATACGAATAAATTTAGTAGGTATAATATTATAGATCGTCACTTGAATGTTAGATCCAATGTATTATGTGATGTGCAACAGATGAACAATAACTGTATACACACCCCCCTCGTCGTCCGAGTCAGACATAAAACTAGCTTCCTGTAAGCTTTCCGGCGCCACCACCTTGTACTTCTCTTCCCAATTCTTGTTACACGGAGCCAAATTGTCGTAGGACAATCCCTTCAAGACTTCCATCACGGATATGTACCCCAGTTTTTGAGCAATGTTGAGCGCCGTCAGTCCATCCTGATGCGAGATAAGTAAGGAGATTGATGAGCCCAGGTAGTATTACGGATATACATACTTGTCTAGGCGTGTGAATGTATGTGTGAACGGGTTATATTATTAACGGCATGGATACCTATAGACGAATATAAAGTTACGCATATGTTTTGATGGAAAGTCGAAATAGTCGTATTCAAAAGATAACGCATCCCGAATCCTGCCCAATTCCTGATTTCTATGTCAATCGGCAAATTACGTATAATTATAGACTTATGCAGGTGTATGGCATATACCGTGAGGTTTCGTGGAAAGAGCCCGGTCCAAGCGCGCAGGCGCTGATTTATTCGAAAATTACGAGGGCCGCAAATCTCAGACTTGCCACGGATATCCCTCGAGTCCGTTCGCCATTTGATTTCGATTGTTGTCAAATACAAATGTAACTATAGGGATATTACTAAGAAGTTGGTGGAGTTGCTAGCGCGATTCTGCCGACCAAGGATATTCGAATAGATCAGCGCCTGCGCGCTTGGACCTGGTTCTCTCCACGACACCTCATGGTGTAGGTATAGGTATTAGTTTGGACAGTTATACGTTTGTGCGTGCTCTGTGCGATGCATTGCCATCGAGTAGCGCCGAGGCAACATGAGCGTGTCCCTGCTGAGCCGCCTGATGCAATGGCGTGTAATCCTGATTGGTCTTGACGTCGACCTCTGCGTTGTGTTTCAACAGAAATCGCACCATCGATGGATTGCCAAAGTGTGCGGAGACGTGTATCGGTCTGTACCCCGACTCCGTACGACTTTCAATGTTCGCCCCGTTTTTTACGAGGATGGACGCCACTCTGACAAAATCTTCTTGGGCGCACAGATGCAGGGCGGTCAGTCCGTTCTGTGACAATGCCGCGAAATTTGTCATATCAACCTCGTACCAAATACTCGAAACATTATTGAATATCGGACGTATTGTGTGCGGCTTTAACCGCACGATCCCCACCTTGGCCTTATGATTCGGATCAGCCCCGTGTTCCAGTAGCAAGTTGGTCATGTCATGGTGTCCCTTCTGAGCGCTCAAGTGTAGCGGGGTAAATCCAGCTTTAGATTCGACGTTCGCGTTCGCCCCGTTCTCGAGCAGGGCGGAAGCAATCTCCATCTACGATGTCATACAATATTCGTATTGTAGTATAATATAGTTTGTCTACGCGCCAGCTGTATACAAATACATATACTGTACATCACCTGATTTTTGCGCGCCACCACGTGTAGGGGCGTGTGACCATTTTGGGAAGTCACGCACGGGGATGCCCCTCTCTCCAGAAGAAGACTGGCCACGCTGGGGTGATCGTAGTGGCAAGCCATGTGCAGCGCCGTTATCTCGTTCTACGTGGATAAAGGCGCCCGTCACATACATATATAGTATTATATGATATGCGTGCCTTATTAGACAAACATTCTCTACCTTAATACGTATACCATAACTGCTATTATACAAAATAAACAGAGAGATTCTGAGTAAACTTCAAACTCCTTGGGTATCTACAGACGACGGCAGCTGTCATGCGAGCTTGGCGTGTTCGATTCTGACCAATATGAAGTTGGCAACACAGTCTTCGGTCTCCTTGAGTGCGTTCCAAAACCCAACTCTAGTTAACTCGGGTTAACTCTATGCGTTCCAATGCCCTCATCCCAACTCTGGGTCACGGGTTCTCGTTCGTTCCAAAACTTCCGATTCAACAACTCGGCGTTAACCCGATCGACCCCCGCACAGAGCAGAGTTCCGTCGAGTTGAGTTCAGATTCTGGCGCCAAGCTGTTCAAATACGGTCGTTCGAACGTCAATGGCGGTTGGCGACTGGTGACTTGTGAGCATAGTGCGAGCAGTTTCGAAGCAAAGAATTCAAAAATTAACATGAATAATACGAACGAGATCTTTGAATTTGTATTCTGTAACTGATCTCCAATGTTTTGGAGTGAATACTCTACAGTCGTTCGAGACAAGCGAAAATGGTTTTCGAAATCAGAAGGTGAATATTGGATAATAACGTCCAAGTAATTTTCAACTCCAACAGGAGTCTCGTTGATTAGCTCGGAATTGAATATTGCCGTTAGTCGTAGGTCATCATGCCTCTGTCGCAATCTCTTTCGTGAGAGCAACATCAAAACTTGCGCCCGAAAACCGGCCATTTTTAACTATTGGCGCCTGTCGCGTTCCAGAACTATGGTCAACTCGAGGAATCAGCTGACTCGACTCGACCCAACTCAACTCGACTCTGGGACCGGGTTTTGGAACGCACCCCTTCTATCCTTCGTGGTAACATAGAGAAAGAAAGAGACGAAAGGCTGTTGGGCCAACTTCATGTCGGTGAGAATCAAACACGCTCGGGGTACACGTTGACGTAGTCTGTAAGTATATTCGTACGACAGCGTTGCCAGTTTAGAAGAATAAAAAAAAAAAAAACGAATTGCCTAAAGGCGGAGGAGTTTGAAGTTCACTCGAAATCTCTCTATATGTGTATTACATATAGTGTTCTCCCCCCAACCTTTCCTCCCGCATCTAACGCGTTGTCCTTTTGAAGGAGGATTTTCGCCACCATCATGTTCCCATACTTTGCGGCTATATGCAATGGAGTGAACCCATTTTTCGTGGCAGCTTTGAGTGAGGCATTGTTTTCTACCAGGATCGCGGCCACCTGTAAACGCAGGTACGCGCCAGTTAGAACAATTACCGCAAGCGCGGACAAGGTACGGATCGTAGTACAGTGCAATCAGTGGCGGGTCTAGAACTCTCTTAGGGGAGATCCACCACTGGATGCGATGCCTGACATGTTAGGGCGTGATGTTATACCTATAATGCACATGTGAATACGCAGTACATTGCGTGAACGTATTAGTTTCAAAATGCAGAGAAGATGTCGGAGAACAAAGTTTATAATCGGCGAAGCACATATAATGTTATCGGTTGTATGTTAGGTGGCTTTTGGGACGGGAGACAGAGCTAGCAGGTACGGATGCGGACAGATGCATATGACACTATACCATGCCATACTAATGTATTGTGTACAGTAATGTTCATCGATGGTGTCCCCGTGGTTCACTATTCTTCCTAGCCTTTTTTTGAATCAAATTTCCCATCTACAAATATTTTATTTGCCCATGACCAGTGGCTTACTTCGTGACTCTGCTCCACCTCGCAGCCATAGACATAGAGCATGGACTATGCATTCGGGCCGAAAATCGCTCGTTTCGTAGAAATAGAAGGAAGCACACGCGGCTAGATCTGTCTCTTTCTAACCAACGACGTCGAATGCTTAGAAAGAGACAGATTTGGCCGCGTGTGCTTCCTCCTCTCTGACTTTTGGCGTTATCACAGGCAGTATAGGGAATGTGCAGTCCATATGTCTATGCTCGCAGCTGTCATATTCCTAATGACTTGAAGGTTTCACTGGTCACGGGCAAGTGAAATATTTGTAGAAGGAAAACTGAATTCAAAGAAAGGCCAGGGAAAATAGTGAGCCACGGGAACACCATCGATGAACATATGTATACACGGCTTTGCTCGTGGATATCATGCGCATATCTATCTAATCGTAAATTATATGCAAACGGACCCAAATTCGCACTATTATCGGGAATATATTCCGATACTTTCTCAAACAAAAATTACGCCGAACGGAGCTTACCTTTGGATAGGTGAAATTATTGAAAGAAAAAAACAAACAATTCTACAAACCGATCAACGTTTTGCATCGATACCATTGTCGGTGTCCTCGTTGTTCTCGTAGTAATTGGTGTACGCCTATTTCCATGTACGCTGTAGGTAATATGGCGACGCTGCTCGGCATGGTTTAATGGACAATGACTGGATGAACTACCAGAACTCAAAAGTATAATAACATATGGTGTACATACACATAATAAATAATATCGGTGGACGCTGTATACATACTATAAGGGTGATTCAGATTGACCGGGCCACTTTGACGGGGTGGATTTTTCATTCAATTCTGAGACTGAGTTGCGATCTTCGTAGTTTTTAGATATGATGCGGACGACGTGGGAGACGGAAGCTACGAAGCTAACGACCTGGACGACGAAGAAGACGCCAAAACTAAAGCGATTCCAGAAAATCGTAAACGTTTCCGTAACAAGTTCCGAATTACTCTGGAAAAAATAATCTTAACAAAATATCGATTGATAATTGAGACGGCTCGGTCCTAGTCACTCATAAGCCCCAGGATTAGTTCAACGAGATCTTCCGTAGCTCGAAAACTAGAGGTCTAACGGATTTTTGGTACAGGACTTTTCGTCTTAGAACATATTAAAGAATCCACCCTGACAAAGTGGCTCGGTCAAACTGAATCACCCTCGTACACGCATGCAACGCCCAATAAACTCGGTTCGACAAACGCAAATCAAATGAAAAGAGTTTCTGATATGAAATCAATGGTATACAAAATCGTATGAAATTATAAGTGTTCAACACATTTTGCGGTGCACATAGGTACGTCGTGATTCCCCGCGTTCAACGAAAAATGAATCGTCGAGGCAAATAGAACCATACGACCCTCAGATAGACTTTTATAGGCCGGATGCGGTTGTAGGTGGCTATAAGGTATACAGCAAACTAGGGGTAGACAAGCAGCGGGATTGTCAGTTGGCATTGATACTCGAATAACTATAGACTCGACTCAAGCCTTTCAATCTGTCCTGCGGTGTGAAATCTAAGGGTCGAACGATTCATTCTGCGATTGAACGTCTTCTGGTGTGACTTCCCCGAGGAAGCCGGTCATACGCCCGTGGTTCACAGATTTTGTATGGATTATTGACTTTCGCGCGACTTATTGACGTGAAGTTGCGTATATTATGTTTACCGTACGTGGATGCACCAATACCTCAATATCGTTATAAGGATAGCAAATAAAGAGTTGGAAGTGTAATTATAACAATAAATGATATTTATTCAACGGTAAATTGTAAATTAAGATAATGAGGATAATACATAAACATATGGGGTGTGGGTATGCGCGTGTAGGTGGAATAATATACAACTACCTCTACCTACCACCTATAATATAGTGCTACACAAGGAAGAACGTACATGTGTCTAAGGATGGCACAGGATGAGTCAAATTAAATATTCTTGGTGCCGGGTCCAAAATAGATAAACCGAGTTCTGTGCATTTATAGAGTCAACTATTTTTGAAACCGTCTTGTACGTTACCTCCTCCTGTCCCTCCTTGGCGGCTATGTGTAACGCGGTGTACATGTCCTTCGTTGTCGTATCTACGGCGGCTCCGTGCTGCAGGAGTAACATCACGATATCCACGTTACCAAGGCGGGAGGCCACGTGCAACGGCGTTTGCTGCTCCTGTATCAATTCCATTTGTTAGTTAGCGTTATCACGGAGTCGAGTTTTGCTTGAGTTCGATTGTTGATTGTCGATAATAAACGTTCAAGTTGCTTAGCGACCTTGTATTTTGTTGCTTTTCATTATTGCTTTCGTCATCAAACTTGTACGAAATTTTTTTATTCAATTATGAATTCTTAATTTATTTTTACATATCGGGGGGGGGGGGGCTCCCCCCAGCTCCCCTGGTGGGGGATTCGCCTCCTGCACCACCACCAGGGGCTGCGTCCCTGGATCCCCCCCCCCCCCCCCCCCCCCGTCTCCCTATATCACTTCATCCATCTCATATGGAGCATTCCACGTCAAGTCAGCCGCCTTCAGACCTCAATACCTTCGATTTCATTTTTCTTCTAGGATTTTGCTATACTATGTGAGAGTAGCGTCCCTGATTTATTTCAGAATTTTTTAACAAAATTCTTTTTTGATTGCCAATTAAAATATTTTTCAAATAAACGTTCAACATTTGTACTTTGATTCAATAAAATGTATGTTTCTCACTTCGACTATCAACTTTGTTACAAGAAACAATTGAAAAATGTCAAATCGTAATGAAAAATCTTCCGATTCGGAGAAATTGTTTACTTGTTTATGGCATAGAAACTGGGAATCGAATTTCTCCATTTCGGACGGAACTATATGATATGTAAGAATAAATACGTAGCATTTGAAAAACAATGTTTCAAAATTTTCAAAAATGAGGTAATTGATGAAATTTTGATCCTTCTCTTTGAACGTCAGTTACGACAGCCTAAACGTTGCGGAACATTTCTGAAACATTTTTTTTCAACAAGTTGGATTCAAGACGAATCCAGACACCTCCTTGTTCTTGTTGATACGACTTTTCAATTTGGAAATATCATCGGTCCAAAATTCGTGAATTTCGAATATCGTAAAATTTCGGTTCTCAAGAACCCCGGAACGGCGGCTCAAAAAATTTGGAAATAAACCAGGGGCACTACTCTCACATAGTATAATAAAATCCTAGAGGAAGAATAAAATCGAAGGTATTGAGGTCTGAAGGTGGCTGACTTGACGTGGAATTCCCCATATAGAATGATTTAGATATACTTGATAATTTAATATTACATACGAGTTACCGATGTTGTCAAATTTTGCGCAGATCGTTAGAAAAAATAGTATACGCAAACGCGCTTTCCTTTAGTCTCGCGAATTTTCGAGGGCTGTACTGCATACATACGTATACATAGGGTGCGTTCCGATATTAGCTTGAAGCGCTGCCAGTAATCTCTTGTCTCTTTCACACTTCTTGATTTTCCCCAAGCTCCGTCCCCGTCTCTCTCCCTCTAGATTTTCAGCGCTGTCAAGCGAATATCGGAACACGGCCATAGTCATCATATAGTTATGTATTATACATTTATACCTATATTATACAGAATTATACGATGGTATACGTACTATTTATATTACATGTAGTACTACAAATCAATGTTTACCTATTATATGCAACATCCACGCTTGCTTTATTCTGCAGAATAGTAACCGCAGGGGTGATTGGAAACTGCGTTTGCAGATAATTTCGGTAATGCTAGAATCTCGAAATTTTGCACGAGGTCCCATATACAGGTGAACTTACCAAGTTGCCACGTATAATGTGTACCCCGACACAAGAACGTAATAATACTCTGATGCATCTCTGTGCGGTTTATATAAGAAGTTATTGAGCACAAAATCCACATCGGTGGCTGGCCGGGTGATGCCAATTCAAGTCAGAATTACACTTTCGTATTATACATATTGTGTAGCTGACAATTATGGTGACTTACATATTTGCTACAGAGCCAACCATCTTGCGTATAATATCATACGAATGAACAGTCACATGCAACGATATAAATATGTTTGCGGATCGATTTCAATCACTGTACATAATGTAATACCTATACACAGGTGATATGTACAAGACTCTAATGTGAGATCGTTGTACTATACCGTACACGCAGTTATAAATAATATTTCCTGCGGGAGATCAAGGATGGTATTATAGGTAAATAGGTATAGGTATACAAGGTGGCCGATTCTAATTTTTTCATGTGATCCAATCTGTTGCGAATCACAAGTTTGAAGAACGTCATTATCCTTGCGGAAGTATAAACGTATACCTATACAGCTTGCCTGTTGGTTTTCGAAATATACTGTCGTGAAAATGTAAATAAATTTTGAACTAACGGCATTGAATTTGGGGGGAGGGGGTGAGTAGTGAATCAAATTTCAGATAGATTTTCTGAACTGGTCGTTGAACGTGCAAATTTGAGGATATAGTTTCAACGGTCGTCGCAGTCATAAACCAAATAGACGAGGTGCGGGCCGTTCGATTGGAGAAAAATGCAATATTATCGGTCTGAAAGAATAACAATCCCGTGGAAATATTGAAATAGGCCACCCTATATAATACTTACCCTAGCGCGAGCGTCAACCTTGGCGCCGTTTCTTAGCAAAATTCGTATAATGTCGGTTTGGTTAGCCCTAGCAGCAAGATGCAAGGGTGTTTCGCCCCGCACCGTCGGCACATCTGGATTGGCTTCGTGCTGGAGTAGGAATATGACGATATTCATACACCCCATAAAACTGGCCACGTGTAAAGGTGTTAGCCCGGACTGGAAAATACACGACTAGTTTAAGATTCAACTGCGCGTGGCCTATAAGGTGGCTAAGACAAAAATAATTATTTCGACAATACGACCGTTGCCAATCAAGGGGGAATGGGACGAACGAAGTAGCGAATAATATTTTGCATTCATTCCAATATATGTAGTATCATCGCTATCATACTCGAGTATAACATACATGCACCAGCCCGTGCGCATCAAATTTTTTTCAATGTTCGATATAGCGCCCGGTGTTTTATGCTAAAGTTTTCTACTTCTAAGAATTTCTACCGACCCATAACTATATACGTGCTGACTATACAGGAGCGTCCCGGGTATCTCGTCCTTTTGTCACAGTGCTATTGAGATACCTTGGACAGCGTGAGTCTAACATTTATATATATATATACACAACATTACTATAGTATAGTAATTGTTGATAAGTATATCTCGGTATATTTATTTACACTCAAAACGGCTGGGGAAAAAACCGTTATCACGTACAGTGTAATACGATGAAATAACTGTAGGTAGTACGTAATGAGTCTTGATATTCCTATAGATATGTAAAACCATATATGCGTGTGTGATAATACGCGAGTGGGTGTGCATTCGTTCGCTCCTATATAAATAATATACGTGAGGTTTCGTGGAGAGAGCCCGGTCCAACCGCGCGAGCGCTGATTTATTCGAATATTACGAGAGCCGCCAATTTCAGACTTATCACCGCGACAGCAGAGTCCGTCTGCTATTTGATTTCGATGGTTGTCAAACAAAAATGGCGTTGCTAGCGCCATTTTGCCACCGCGGATATTCAAATAAATCAGCGCCCGCGTGCTTGGACCGGGCTCTTTCCACGAAACCTCACGGTATATGTGTATACGAATACCATTATATCACAGATATACCCCGGAGTATTTGTGGAAACGCTTCATAGGGAAGTGAAAACGCCTGCATACAGGCAACTCAGGAGTCAAGCGATTAGGTTTTATTTCGCATACCGCATGCATTGGCTACGTAGGAACAAAAACTAACCGCTTCATGTTTGAGTTGCCTCTATGCAGGCGTCCTATGAAGCGTTTCCACGAATACTCCTGGCATATGTAACACAATTACACATGTATTAGTATAGTATACATCAACCAATGGGCTTACAATAATTGGGACTTTTCGTATGTTTACACACGCGCACACACATATATACATAGAGGGATAGCGACTCACGATCAGTTTTCTCCCAAACGTACATACCTATAGTATCACGATACGCTACATATTATACATGTATAGTGTATACCTCCGCCATAGTCATAGGAAATATCCCCTCCGTTTGCAGAGGTATAATATTTATATAGGGCTATGTATGTATGTATGTATCATGTGGCGACTTATTCACGTTTACCTCGGTGGTCGATTCGATCGAGGCCCCGTGCTTGATGAGAAGTTCAACGACCTTGATACGATTCTTCTTACAGGCGATATGAAGCGGCGTGAATCCATTCAGAGCACGGGCATTCGGATCCGCTTTGCGGTCCAGCAGCAGCTTGGCCACCCGCACGTGACCGCAGTGGGCCGCCACGTGGAGTGACGTCAAGTAATCGATGGTAACCTCGTCTACAGGTGCCCGGTGATACAATAAAACTCTCGCGGCGTCCACGTGATCACCCTGGGAAGCCATGTGCAGAGGCGCCAAGCCATTCTTATAACAAATATTATGGTATTTGACACACGTCAGTAGAATAATGAAGTTGCACAATACCTATGTACACGGTATATACGTATGCGTACACGCAACGGGTATCACGTGGATAGGTTTTTCTTATTATTATTATTTTTTTTTCTCTCATGTATAATGTAAGTATACATTATCATCTATATATTGTAAATTCAAACGTCAAGTATATAATGTACATTCACGTATATTCGTTGTAATCAGTGCCGGTAACTTTTGTGGGGATGGTGTGGTGGAACTCCCTAGCACCACGTAGAAATTTCACATCCTCGACGTGACAGAATCATTTTTTTTTTTTTTTTTTTTTTTTTTTTTTCTGAAAGATACAGAATCAAGTATCACACATGATACTTACTTCGTATAATTAGAATTAGGAATCAAGAAAAATGCGATATGCATTTATCTCGACAGAAGGTTTTTTAGCGGACAAAATCCTCAAACAAAAAAGTTCGCGTGTGCCCCCTCTATCTCCTATACATAGGGTGCGGAAGGGGTCCAAAGTTTAGGGGGCGAATTTTTTATTTTTACTTGACGCAGCGGCAAATCATTCAATATTTCAAAATTCATAAAAAATATAGAAATCAATCAAATTTCAAAAACTAGGTGTGCTTTCTATTCATAATTAATTTCTCTATAAGCTCGGATATTCACGTTTTTTCAAATCTTTTCTCAATCAATTGTTACAACAGTTTTAATATAATAATAATAATAAAATAAGATGCGCCCCCCCCCCCCCCCCCCCTCTCCTTAACTACCACGTCAAAAACTGCACAGCCTTCGTGACGATAAGTTGCCGGCACTGATTGTAATGTAGGTATGAGTCTATAGGTATATGTATAATTATGTGTTGGCATACCCAACATGATATATCGACTCGATTAACGTATATCATACATATTATATACCCATATATAAACATGTCTGAGGTACACTTTGGGGACGTCGACTTTCTGGGAGCCTATAGTTACATTCCCAGTTTTTGGTGTGTGATATGGTGTCCCTAAAGAATGCGATCAATATGATAAGACAATTTGGGGTGCCAGTAACGTATTTCCTGGAACGGTCCTCAAACGATACGTTAGATACACATATAAATTCTTTGAGGACAGTCCTCAAAGTATCCTGATGTCCCCAAAGTATACATCATGTTGTATGAATTCTAAAACCCCAGTTCCGAAAGAATAGAATAGATATATTTATATGTATAGGTGTGAATCACCTCACCTTTGTTCGTGCACTGATGGGTGCTGAATTTTCCAGAAGTGTCGCGACCACTTGATCATGTCCCGACCTTGCCGCGCAATGCAACGGAGTCAGGCCGTCCCGCGTCTTCGAGTCTATTGTAGCTGAGTTTTCCAATAATATTTTCACCATATTGTTCTTTCCCCATTTAGCTGCGACGTGAAGCGGACTGATGTTATGCTGCAGGTATATATTATTTATTTATTTGTTGTTAATTGAAATATCATTACACGTATACATAGGGTGCGTTCCGATATTAGCTTGAACCGCTGTCAGTAATCTTGTGTCTATGTCACACTTCTTGATTTTCCCCAAGCTCCGACCCCGTCTCTCTCCCTCTGGATTTTCAGCGGTGTCAAGCGAATATCGGAACACGGCCATAATATATGCCTATCCTACACATGTAGCTAAGCGTAATTGATTCTGAGCCGGATGTGTTTGACAATTGAAGAAACAGAGAATCGGTGCTCTAAATTTTTGCAATCCAGAGCGCCGACTGGCTGTTTCTAGAATTTTCAGACACATCCGGCTCAGAATCAATTTCATTTTGTGTACATTATACTATAGGTATATCATAGCTGCTGTATAGCTATGCATAATATCCAAACTCTCGAATGGTTGTTCGAATCGTGTAGGTTCCTATGTGATTTTCCGACCCGCCGTATCAGTCTCACGATCAGATCGGAGGCATTTTACTGACCTGCTAAATTATGAACTTACGCGTGTGTATACATATATATATATATATATATATATATATATATATATATATATTATGTACTAAACGTGTTTGATCTTGACCGGTTCAAAACCACGCATATTTTCAACAAATGCGAATTTGGATGAGAACCGCTTGGTTCGTCGGTAGCCCCCCCTCCGTGGCCTTGAAGGAAATCTCACCCCGATGACGATGTCAATCGCTGTTTTTTTTTTTCTTCGGCTGAATTCATCGATACATTCGTCTTAAAGAAAAAAAAAAAAACAGCAATCCACATCGTTATCGGGGCGAGATTCCCTCGAAGGCCACTAGGGGTGCTACCAACGAACCAAGCGGTTCTCATTCAGATTCGCATTTATTGAAAATATGCATGGTCTTGAACCCGTCAAAATCAAACACGTTTAGTGTACCTTTGAATATAATCATACCTCGGTATAGGTATATCATACTGGGTATTGGATAGACGCGGATATTACCTTTGCCAAGTAATTCACGTCCGCTCCCCTTTTTATCAATAGACGAGCAATCTCTTCGTTTCCATAATGTGCAGCGATGTGAAGTGGCGTGAAACCGCTCTTTGAAGTAACATCAGGTTTGTGGTCGTTCTACATGGATTAATGATTCGTATAATATATTATTTATCATACCGCCACGTGCGCTCCGCCAATGACCATAAAGATACGAGAATGAAGGTGTATCTCAATCAAGGGCGATCTGTACAATGGTGTGTATGTATACCTACAGGTGCATGTGTGTGTGTGTGTGTGTGTATGCATGTATGCATGTATGCATGTAATATCTTGTATTATTGACCAGCTGTGTATAGATCATCATGTGTTACAACGGAGATATATTTCTTTCACCTGCAATAACAAATCTGCAGCTTTGCAATCATCCTTTTTAGCCGCTATATGGAGGGCCGGTAGTCGAACTTTTCCCTTTGAATCGTTCTCCAACAACACGCTGACAACCTTGTCGTGACCTTGCTGCATCGCCACGGCGAGTGGAGTGAACCCGTCCTAAACACATTTACGTATCATGCTTACAATAAGATCCATCACGCCGATTTTCTATATTCTACCTATAGTATACACGATGGGAGATGGCTACGACGATGACGCAGCCCTATGAAAAACTATAACCAATTGAGCCGTTACCATCGCATATATAGGTGTTACCAGCCCGATACCAGCCCCTCCTTAGGTGCAATTGTTAAAAAAAGAACCCCTACAGGAATCATTTCTTGACGTGCTTAATAGTTATTGTATTCTATGGGTAATTAGTCTTCCATACCTCGGTAGCTAAGCTTTGATTAGCTCCGCTGCACAGCAGTATCTTAACTACTTGATCGTGATTCTCTTGGGCCGCCATGTAGAGCGGTGTAAAACCATTTTGAGATTGTATATTCACGGTAGATCCGTACTGAAGAAGGATATTCACTATTTCCGCTTGTCCCGCTGTGGGTACATAGAGTGTCAGAGTTAGATAAGAACGATCTCCATTCGATTATGGCATGGGCGAGGGGTTAGTCACTCTTAAATTTCGACGCATGTAACGTACGTGTGTAGATTCCGGGATTTCAAGATTTCAAAAGAATGCGAATGATTTCACAAGATTCGCGAAGGGGTGTACAAGCGAGATTTCATCAGTGAGTAACCCCTCGGGAATAACCAATCATTAGGTGTATGTAGTACGTTTGTTCGCGTATAATTGCCTCAATTCTTGTTATTACGTGTACACAATGATCAGACACCAGTCGTGTATCACGCGTTGTAATATTCGGACCATTTCAATTCGAGCATGTAAATATACCATAGGACATTCATAGGTCATAGGACATATTTTGAAGTTTCATGCTGTTTGGGTATGTACACGTAATGAAATTGATTCGGAGCCGGATGTGTTTGACAGTTGAAGAAACAGCCAGTCGGCGCTCCCAATTTTCGCAATCCAAAGCGCCGATTGGCTGTTTCTAGAGTTTTCAAACACATATCCGGCTCAGAATCAATTTCATTATGTGTACATTAGGGTGGTCCTCATTCTGGTCACTTTGGAATTTCAATAGACCCGTTCCCTGAAACCATTCCAAATGGCTAAAAAAAAAAAAAAAAAATCCCGGCCAAGTTTGCATTCTTAATATTAACATTAATCCGACCCCCAAGACGACGAAATTTTTTAAATCGGAAATTGCATGTATTTTTTAAAACTAAACTTTGAATTTTTATGACTCCGACAGTTGTCGATGAAATTTGGTCTAGCTATTCGTACTCGTATGATGTACAAAATGGTGCATTGGTACAATTTTTATATAATCATATTTTTACCTTTTAATCCTTGACTTTTGAGAAAAAAAAAAAAAACTTCATCACATTGAAAAGTGAGAATAAAATTATCTAAAAATCGTTCAAATGCACCATTTTGTACATCATGCAAGTACGAACAACTATACGAAATTTCAGATTTTTTCATCAATAATCACCGGAGTTATGAAAATTCATAGTTTAGTTTTAAAAAATACATGCAATTTCGCATTTAAAACTTTTGTCGTCTTAGGGGTCGGGTTAATATTAATAGGGGCTCAAACTGGGCAGGAATTTTTATTCATTTATTTGGAAGGGTTTTAGGGGACGGGTCTATTAAAAATCCAAAATGACCAGAATAAGGACCACCCTAATATACATACATAACCATGAAGTATACATATACCTAGAGGCATAATGTATGTGTATAATACATTGATATAGTCATAGATTCATTTACCTAACGAAGCTATGTGTAGGGCGGTATTTCCCTTTTTCGTTGCCGCGTCGACATGAGCACCGCGCTTTAAAAGTTCAGTCACAATCTCCACGTGTCCATCCTTCGACGCCAAGTGCAAGGCATTCAAACCGTTCTGTAAAATAAATCATTATTCCCGCATGTACCTTGACTAAAGACATTCGGCTATACATTTGCCAGGATAAGTAATCGCCGTACAGAACGGTTCGCATATTATATACAATAATCAGCCGTGGCTCCTCGGTACCAAGGAAGTACATAATGGATTCATGTAACTGGTGAAACTTGAAGACGTAGTCTCCAAGTGCAAAATGCGTTCCAGCGAATAAACAGACGAATGGGATGCACGCGATACTGTTGAGCCGCGTCCTTGTGGCCCGGCCGGAGTCTGATTAGATAAAGTTTCTACTGCACTGATAATGAATTTGAAGTTTCCGTCCGAACCGATTCGAACTTACGTTCAATTCCACGCACATCTATAAAACAACGTGCCGAAATACGCACGTCCGGAAACTCAGATTCGGTCGAGGATTTGATAAAGATAGTTATCAGTAGTAGAGTAATGGGGAGGTCAAACACCGGTGTCTACTCTCACTGTGGAATATGAGGTGCACTGGTATAATAATTGTTTGTGAGCAATTGGCGGCGAGCAAATGAGAAGCTCGCAATATTTATCACCATAATGTATCAGCTGCAATTCTTTATGTATCGAGACTCTGTATTTAATACCGTTTTCTCGAATTTACTCCGTAGGAAATTGCGAAGTAGATAATAACGTCTTGACTTAATCCTCGCAACTAGCGTACATACATAGTATATGCACACGCTCAAAGTTTTTGGCACTGCAGCCGATCAGAGTTCAGAACACTTGCCGAAAAACACTGAAATTAAATTTTAGGGCCAGTTACTATGGTCATGCACCGAAACTCGGTTCGCTCATCCAGGGTACACGGGCATACATGCGACGGGCGACTTCACATGCCGCTGTGCACCCTCACGGTCAAATTACACACCGAGACACCCGTTGCCTGCTAGTGCTTTCAAGATACATCCTGCACTCGGCGACCACAATATGCGAAGTGTTTGTTAAATAAATTGCTAGGATATAGCTCCAAGAACGAAACTAAGAGTTTGTTGTTCTCAAGTCGAACAGTTATGAAGATGTCTTCCAAGCTGGACTCAATCTGTTGAGAAACGGAAGCTTCAACTCATTATTGTACCATGAATACACGCCATGCATGCACAACCTGCGGATGGTCGAGGGGTGTGCTCCAAATCCTGACGCCTGGCGTATGAATGTTTATAGATATACGGGGTGAAAGTCTAACGTCCGAACCCTTGGGGTGGTGTTGAGGGGGCCAAGATTCCAGTGCCGGCAATTGTTTTCCAATTTAAACAAATAATGAACTCCGAAAACAACAAAACAATTGACAATTTTCACTGGTGGCCACCTTCCAAGTGTTCGGACGTTAGACTGTCACCCTGTATATGTATACGTATGAGTATGCGTCTCTTACCGAATTGGACGTGTTGATCTCCAAGTCTGTATCGAGATATTCGACGACTTTTTCCAAATTCCCGGACCGAGCCGCCCGCAGAAACGCCGTCGTGTCATCGGCCTGAAAGACGACACGCTTCGTTAATTCGATTGGGTATCGTCGAGGAGACTTGTCACGGAGTTCTGCTACAGGCAGAGCCGGGTACGGTACTACGATTATTATGGGGTATACGCGGCCACGGGGCAATGGGCCCATAAGAAGCAGCATTCTTGTGATCCACGCTGTAGAAAATACCAAAATTCTGGGGCGTGGGCGAACAGAAGAGATACGAATAAAATTATAACACCTTGTGGCCGCGTAGGCAGTTGATGGGGACAAAATGGAAAACAAAGTATATTGCAGTTCCGGGTGTGAATGGTGGCAAAAATCAACGATACAAAGAAAATGCGGCATACACATAATATATAGGTATAACGCGTGTCTATAATTATGTAGATACGTAATTCTATGTACAATATCATGATTACATCACGGATATGAGAAAACGCGTTGGACCTATATATTTATATGCCGTTATAATTTTCACCGTCTGCACTACCATCCCCTGCTCCACGGACCAAGTAGCAGTCATATACAAAAGTACAATCACAGTTCATTATGCCAGTCCGACCGGTGCTTCCGCGCCTTGCATTTCCTCGCGCGAACGCTTCGGTATACGAGTACAAAATAAAATATCGTATTATCTATACCGTTTGATCACCTGATTCGTGTTATCCGTGACCATTATCGCGGCTTTGGTGTGTCTCGCAGGCGTACGAGACTCCCGCTTTTCGTCTTCCACTTTTATCCGAGAGAGTTATCGGAACTAGCGCAAGACACCATGCAAGCGATATACCCGGTGAAAATAGGTGGGGCACCCGTCCGCCCGTGCGGATCGAACAACGGCGCAGCCGCGCCCGTCAACGATTAAACGCGCGAGCCTAGGGGGTGATATTTCTACGGGGCTGTTTCCAACGGGCTATACCAAAGCAGTATTATGGAATTCTATTGGCCGAAGTCACCGCGAAGGGTTATTACATGTATATAGACGTGTATATTTATAATCTGCTGCAAATTTCTACCCAATACTCTATCCGCGATACTGCCTAGATCTAGTTATACGGAGACATGTTACAGGAGTACGGGGCAGCAAGTTTCTCGGTTATGAACGACTCGTCCGTACACTTGCGAGGAAACCCGCAGGGTTATCGAAGAGAGGATGCGTAGGAAACGTATACGCAGGGCATACGAAAGGCTGTGCCATACCTCTAGGTATATATATATATATATAACACGTTGACTCCCGCGGCGATCAATAAGGGTCACGATGCGCCGGGTGAAATAATCCATGCGTTGATTGTCTGCCCGTTATATCGCGAGCGTTCGAACCATCGCATAATATTATCAGCTACCATATGAGGTGGGCCGTTTCGATTTATTTTACAGAGCTTTCAATCGTGGTCAGCTATTGTTGGAACTATTTTGTTGCGGGGAAGAGGAACACAGCGAAGAAAATCGATAGGAATTCTAACATCAATACAAGTTCTAATATATGAAATGAATTTCTTTCGAAACAAATCCCTCACTCTATATCCAGCGAACCTCGGTATGATCCATGTGAAATTTCCCAACAACATCTTATCGGTCAATTTATACGCCGATCCTATACACATATCGTACACCATTCGACAGATACCGTGAAGATTCGTGGATGCGGATCACTTTTTGATGCTTGACAATGAATTCACAATGAATTGAACACAGATTCATTCAACAAGTGATCCGCATCCACGAATCTTCACGGTATACAGAATGTGTTGCTCACATATTGCCCTATTTTACCGATGTCGGTAATGTGGTGAGCAAGCCGACAATGTTCCTCGTGCTACGTACTACACTGGAAGAAATGAAGTTCAGCGTTGTAGCACTTAATGCTAGATGCTATCGACATATGCTCTTCGCGTATGACTTCAATTTATGTAATTTGCAAATATTGCCATACTAAAATCATTATTCTCTATTTTTTTTTTTTTTTTTTTTTGTACGAAGTCATGCGCTTAAAGCATATGTCGATAGAATCTACCATCAAGTGCCACAATGCTGAACTTAATTTCTCTCAGTGTAGTATCGGCTCGGTATGGGCCGACCACGCCTCCCCATATGAAAGCCCTTCAAAAATTGCCCGGTAGATTAGACAAGGGGAGAACCTATGGGGGAACGAGGTAGCAGCCACAATATCTTACGACGCTGGTGGTCAGAAAGAAATAGAGATTGGCTGGCACCGGTCATTAACTCTTTCGCACGCACACGTCTTTCAGCCGGACATGTTTTTTCTGACGACTTTTCGCAGCCCAATGTACTACATGTTAATAATGGTACCCGATCAGTTATGACAATCTGTAAATTTCGACTGACCGTTTATCACTGTACCAACCGCTGTATGCGTGAATTGTTCATAAGTTGATATGCGGCACTATATGTGGGTATAGCACGGTACATTGCAAGTCCGCACACAACATTATCGCCACCGGTATGACAGGGCGACAGGCGACCCATACCCTACGCGCTGTCAGTAATCTTGTGTCTCTGTCACACTTCTTGATTTTCCCCAAGCTCCGTCTCTGCCCCTCTAGATTTTCAGCGCTTCAAGCGAATGTCGGAACACGGCCATAGTATGCATGTATAGCGCAGTAGGTACTGGTAGGTACAGCAATGTTCATCGATAGTGTCCCCGTGGCGCACTAATTTTTTCCTAGCCCTTTTTTAAATCAAATTTCCATTCCACAAATACTTGATTTGCCCATGACCAGTGGCTAACTTCGTGACTCTGCTCCACCTCGCCAATGTCCACTGAATGTCATATTCCTAATAACCCGAGGGTTCCACTGGTCATGGGCAAATAAAATTATTTGTAGAAGGGACATTTGATTAAAAAAAAAAAAAAGGCTAAGAAACACAGTGAGCCATGAGTACAATCAATCGATGAATATTACTGTATTATACATTATATGTATACCTAACTACATAGAGAAGACGGCTTCAAAGTAGAGAGGAGTATGACCTGTAATTACTTTCATCCGAAAATAAATATCACTCAGTCTAGCTGGCCGGGAGAGGTCCGATGGGCCGGTAATAGTAAACTGACGCCTTAGAAGAGATGACTGCAGTGTCATTCGAACAAACGGAATAGTGTATACATATTTATACGTCGCATATAAATATACATGGTATATGCGCTCCCTTCGTAATTTTCATTTATACACAGTATCCTAATGTATTTGAATCAGGCAATCCGATCTTGTTGTTCGACTTTTCAGTCTTCATATACGACACATTGTATGTGGCAGATATTCTGCAGTCCTTCATCCCGCGACGCATTCATTCGGTCGGTAACACAGGTCTAATTTTGTGGATCTATTTCCAACAATGTAGTATGTATTCTGAAAGGTTGCTATAGGTATACGCGTATAATACCGCGATATACTATGTGACATACCGTCATATACTGTGATACACTGTCAGACACGCTTACCTATAAGCGAGACGAAAATACGAAGGGCAGCGATTAATAATGGATTGTTACATGCACATTATTAAATCAAGCTGCAGTATATTTGCCAGTTTGTGATGACAAATATCCGATTACCCAGGCATATACGTATGTATCGATATGATATATGCGGCTGTGATTTGGCGAAAAGTTGAACAACGCGACACTTACATAAGTATATGGTACTTTATATGACACCCCCCGTATACGATTGTACAGGAAACAAAATATTTCAGTTCCGAAAGAACACCCACGTCGTTGTAAGGTATTGATATAATAGGTGTGTATATGTATACATATAATAAAAAACCTTACCTCTTGCAGCCTCATACTTATGATTGGCGGAAAGATATCCAGCTCCTTCGTCATTTCTGAATAACAAACTGTCAAGTATAAATATAAGTAAACGAATGGAGTTTTATACGTAACATACACACCTTACATGTGCTTTATATATATTCAATTTATCCACCTACGTAATAGTGTACAGTTTATATGTAGGTATATGGGTTGGCGTCGTAAGCTCTGTGCCGAAGACGCGCGTACTGCAGCGCAGGTTCATCTAGCATTATACTTATTTATAGAATTTTGATATATATTTTTATATACATATAGGTATATATACATACATAAGTACAGGTATTTATACTCTCTAAATTTGAATCGGCGAAAATTCACTGATTGCAGTTATAAGTCTGCCACTGATACCAATCAGTGGCATACCTATATAACTGCAAACCAGTGACTATTCACTGATTGTCAGTAGTTTTGAACAAGTTGCAAATAAGTTGCTGATAAATTTTCGATATAAATTCGGGGGATTACTGTCATGATCTACGCTCAGGTATGAGATACAGGTGCGAACTATGCCTAGTGCGGACTATAATTTGCAATAGTGCAACTATAATATTATGTACACGAAATTGTAACTGATCGCTACATCGCATTGCCACCAGCCTACAGTATAAAGAGCAACGCCAAAGAATCATGATTATTCTTGACTTTTGAGAGAAACATCGGACTTGTTCTTTTCTTTTCTCTCTTCATCCAGATAATGCATGCGAATACTGTTCTTCGCATCACAACTGTAGGTATGGCTAGGCAAAAGAGAAACTCACACAGGAAATACTCACATACATGTGAATCATGATTTTATTAACTATGACAAAAAAGAATATCCAATTATTTCATACATGAAATACAAAAGAGCTATCATACCGTAAATATCTATGAGAAATAATATGTATATGGGAGAGGGGGGGGGGGGGGGCCAAAAATTTTTCGCACTTTTTCAAAATTGAAAAACGCTTTAAATTTCATTATTTACATTGCTCTATTAAACTTTAAAGTTTAAACCTTGACAACTTAGGGAGAGGCAGGCAAAATGGGGAAGAAAAAGGCAAATCCAAAAAAAAAAAAAAAAGGAAAAAAGTGAAAAGCATTCTAGAGTGAATACGAAAGTAAATTTAAAACATTTTTCAATTTTGAAAAACTTGGAAAACATTTTGGGTGCCCATTTTTCCCGCAATCCTCGAACTTTTCAGGTAAGGGCGTTCAACACTCGACATCGGTCACGCTATCGTTTTCCGGTCCATTCGGAGATACATTGTGATTCAAACCTCTATTTGGAGCGTTAATGTCTTAGAATGCACGTCTTACCAAGTTGGGGTCTGCAAGAGAGTATATTGTGTTATTTTTGTGCCTTTCGGAACACGAAATTGCGGGAACCGTCAAACTTGTGGTGATAAAATTGATAAAATTCAACCGCGGTAACGGAATTTGTACCGCGCCCGTCATCACATGAATCACATCCGATACATGGGTGCGTACTGTCAAGTTTCTGTAAAGTGTCGACGTGATGGTTATTTCTTAGAAATCTTCCGACTATAAGCTGTGTTATTCCCTTCCATCCAACATTCGTCATACCGCTACTATGAATGTCAACATCAATGCCAGAGGTTGGTTAGCTTAATTTTCGGTCCCGACAAATTTAACATTAGATGAAAGTCTCTCAGCCTTCGAGGTTAGATTTACGTTAATGCTGGTCACAGTATATGTGTACTCATTCGCACTTGTTTCCCTGTATCTAGGATTGCAAATTGTCAAGCAACGTAACTTAAGTAAAGAACGGGCTTACGCCGAGATCGAGAAATTACTAGGATCTTCCGCGAACGAGAACGGAGATGAAGTAGCACAGTTTCAAGCCGATCGGGTACGTTTAATTCAGTTTTTTTTTTTTCCCACTTTGCTGCTATTCATGTATTCTTTTCAGTAAAGAATTGAACAAGTGAAAATACATCGAAGAATTTTTCCAGAAATTGTCCATAATTATCATGATTTCAATTTGGCTCAGTCTCTTGCGCGTGTGCATTCTTCACACCAGTTGTGAAAATTAGGTAATCAAATGTCTCGATGTCTGAATTTTCAGTTCATTGCGGACCAATTCTGTATGGCGCGGCCCATACCCAAACTTCCCAAACGAACTATCAAAGGTCCTCCGGAAACTGCTGCCTTTCAAGAGCAGATGAGATGCTTCTCGCCTTATGAAGTGGTAAGATGGCAGACGCTGTTTCTCTACCACTTTTAGACATACATTGAATATTGCTACCGCTCCTAGTAGATCGGATTGATTTTTATATTTCACATGTTACAAATTGCCCATAGGACGACAATCACAATAGGCAGGGATACAGTATGGTAAACGATGCCAATCGTCCGGCAGTGGGTTTTTCACAAAATCCTCAATCCAACGAGTCAAAAATCCAGACTGCTGTTCCGACAGAGATCAGGACAAAGGTTGGTCGGCACCTTTGCCTTTGTCCTTGTACATACCCAGGGTGTCTGGCGACCAGGAACCCCCTTTGGAATCTCAGAAATCATTTAGTCATTGGGATATATCGGGGAATCCCGTGATAATTGTATAAACGAAATGCAGTTGGTGAAAATAAGCAAAAGTACATCCCATTAGGCGATTGTAAGCATTGGACTTTGTGCTCTGGAAAGGATCAAGGAAAGGAAGGGGAAATATAACTCTCTGGCAATTTTACTCAGTTTATCAGCCGAGAACCCACATAATGTGTCATGGTGTTTCACATAACTTTACCAATACTGTAAAACAATTTGTACTGTAACAAGGCATGAATACGAACTGAATTCTCATAGTAGGCGAATATGAAACTCTTTGAATCATATCTACAAATGAGCCAGAAAAATTTGAATTGCGAAAGGGTTTGTGGAAATCACAATATTTGAAACATAATAGAAATGCTCCTTGCATTACAATGATTGAAGTTTTTAATTCAGACTTTTCTGGCTAATCTGTCGATCCTCTTTTTCCTTATCCTTAGACCTATCCCGTCATCAGAGGTAGCTGACAAATTTCTAGATGTAATTCGAAGAGTTTCATCTAGCCTTGTGCTGTGAGAATTCATAAGCTCTCTTTTCATAGTAGAAATTATTCTGCCATATCAGTCGATTCGTCTGTACAGGTCCTCCTTAATAATGTTTCTCCTTTGACCGCCAGGAGGTCGATTCTTTGTTGAAAGAAAGTTTCGAGGCTTATCACCTGGGGCAGTATGGCCTATCTTCCGCAAAGTACAAAATTGTCTGGGAGGCGCTCACCGACGCCACCCTTAAGGTGATTGAATCATCAATATTGGTCATCAATATATATTTATATAATCTTTTTATTGCTTGGACATATAGTCACGTGTCGAGCATATCAATGAGGACGTCGTCTGTTATATGCTGTGCCTTTCGCTGCTTGAGACAGACCAACTGAATAATCTGTTGGAAGCCTTGGATCTGCTGGTTACCTTGGAAAAACGAAGCGCGCATAGATTTCCAGCCATATACTATGCGCTTGGTATGGCTCACCACAAACATTACAGGTATTCGATATATTATCTATTGCTAGTAATCCTGAACATCCAACAACTTGTTTGAAACAAGTTTCCACCATTCGGACAGGATTCTTCCGAACTCTCATGTCATGTCTGATATTCATCCGCTGATAATATCCTTACTTTACAATCAGCCACAGCTTGCGTATTGAGTCTCTTCGACCGATAGGAAATGAATCTGTACTGATCAGACTTGTAGTTAGTATTCTGACACAGCCAAGCTCCGCAGCACACTTGGACGGAGAGCCGTGATGGTAACGAATTTGAGATGTGAATAACTGTTTGCTTGTTAACTTGTTACCAGGTTTGCATTGGCGCTAGAAACTGCCAAGAAAGGTCTTGCCTTTCTCGAGGGTGATGTTGAATTAACAGAACAGAAAATACCAGGAACAGACGTTACGCTGAAAGAATCGACCAAAGATGGGCTATCGGTATGCATAACTACAGACTTGTCTTTATCGAACTATTTCTGTCTCGAGATTTACTTACTACTCCTATTTCGAGACTTGGCTGCGTCGGCTAACAAGATAGAAGTCCACATCCGGTGGAAGGCGGATGGATGAAACTTGCAATCTCAAAAACTTACTTGAATTCAAACTCACTGTTCAGACTTTCTATCACAGGTTTCCCTCACGGCGATGAAAGATGAGAGCTCTAAGTGGCATCCCCCGGACGCGGTGTGCTGTATGGGTGAATGCCCTCCCAGCTCGCATTGGTATGGTCCAAATCGGGATATATATTTCAGGTGAGAGATGCGAATTGAGTAAAAGTGACAACACTGATTGTTTAGAGCATTTTATAAAACACACGCAGAAGGCCAGAGAAAAGAGAGATATGAACCAACACCGAAGGTCGACCTCAATATTACTTGATTTATTTTTATCATTCTTCAGGGACCCTGCGTTCAATGGAATGGTTGTCTTGACCTGTAGCAATGCCAGGAACCCTTGTACAATGAAGTTTCATCAAGGGTGTTGGAAGATTAGAAAGGACCAACTATCTGCTCTGAAAAAATTATCCGACAAGGTAGTAGTAAGGCCTGCTTTGTGCTTTGGTTCATTATAGGTATAGAGACTTGTTCACTCGCCAATCACGAATCAATGAAATTCCGATCAATTTTGGCAGGACATTATCGGCTGTGAATGCTTCACGCCCAACTGCGAATATGGCCAAGGCACTCGCAGCTCAATAATCGGAGTAGACGTTTACGGAGAAGATGGTCAACTGAAAACACATGTCGGCCCAGCGGCTAACCCCGTGCAGTGGATGAAGCGGCGATCTTTACCCAAGGGTGCCATACCGAAACAGCAAGTGAGTTTATAATTGAATAATTAAATTGGAATGAGTCGAATTGGCTTTGGTAGGATAAAAAAGTCGTTCCGAATATCTGGTTGCAACTGATTTGTCAAATATCTGTTGAGTATCACATCGGAGGCCATCATTATACATCGGAGTTTGATCTCTATATCGAAGTTGAATTGTTTCTAAATGGCTAGACATTTCGAACTCTTTACGATTTCATATTTCAGGTGAAACCAAAGCGACAATCGGAGAAGATACGCCGGCCTGTGACTACTGCTGTACCCCGATCTAGTTGTAAAGAAGTCATAGGTAAAAATCGGTGAGCCTTTCTACTGATACGGATTACAGCCATACTATACCAGCAATACTATGACCACGAAGTCATATATTATGTACACATAATATGCTTTGAGTTTGATCCGCTACAGTACTTGAATCTGGCAAAAGAAGGTTTATTCTTCTCTTTTTGGGAACAGTATTATTGTATTGATGTGGGACCTGATTGAACTGGGATCCTCCATTTCAATTGCGATCTCATGATTTTCTTTTTATATCGGTGATAATCAACATTCAATGGTTTCAGAGCCGAAAAAGAATGGCGACTGGTTACATTAGCCAAACTAAGGGAAAATAATTTCGGAATAAAGCCAGCCTATGAAGTGAGTATCAAGTTTCTGTAGCGTAATCTATTTATTTTTCGAAAGTTTCCCGAATAGTAAGAGCTTGGTCCAAGACATATATGAGAAGACGATTATTCGTTCCGTCAAGCCAGATTGTTTGCACCAAAATCACAATCCCCATACTGCAAAATCCTGCCCTTGGCATAATTTTACTCACACCAAATGCTGATATCTTGACATCATATGTGTTCTAGTGGAGACCGGATGTAGAGATGTATGGGAACCCTCAGATGATGGAGATAGGAGACTTTTTGGGAGGTCCGATTTTCGAAAATGGTTCTCAGAAACTAGTCGCTATTAAGAAGTCTATATTCACGTGAGTCCGTGGGCGCGCTGTTTCCCAACTAAATATGACAAAATATACTATACCTATATATCACAACTCGCGTTAGAGTTAGTTCGAACGAGTGCTGTCCCTCAGAATTGTGCCTCAGCTAAGATAAAAAGATATCTGGCATTCGCGTCAAACTCCTCACTCCTCCTCACTCCTCACTCGTGTAGTAACAATCTAGACTTTACCCTACATTATATGTGTCTCGATATGTATACATAATTAATTCTGTTTGCACTGGTCAGTATTTTTGTCGATTGCTGGCCGGATCTTAGGCTCACGTTGACTACTCTCCTTCCGAGCTTCACGAGACTTGTCGGACTTCTATGTCTGCACAAATGGCAATAAACATCACGGTTTTATAGATATAATGTTATGCATGTATTAAAGGCCCACACCTTGTACAATCAATCAGAATTGGCCGACTTATATTCCAATAATTCTCTCAGATACTTTTACGAATTCATCAAGGAAAATGGGTGCGTTAAGAAAATCGAAATATCACAAAAGTGGGAAGAGGACAAATTTATATTCGATAATCATAGCGACGTACTGCACGGCGAGACAGGTAATAGAACTAAATTTTCATTATACGTTCATGTAACACGTCGGTATTCTCGTCTTTTGTATAAAATTCCGTATCTGTGTTTCTTCTTATTATTCCTGTAGATATCTGGGAATTCTTACTACAATCCTACAAGCTTGTGTCTCTTGGAGATCGCATCGGTATTGCTGCGAATTTGCCGGAATTATACGCGATAGTTAGGAGCGAAGTATGTGGTTGTCTCAAATTTTTGCTCGCTGATCCGCTTCATTCACGACCAGCACACATACAGGGTACTATTATCAAAAGAAATATTCAACTTGCTTCAGGCTTATCCTTCGGCGTATCATTTAAGTGGAACTTGACCAGGAACTGCAGATTGTACTTGATCTTTGCCGATCTCATTAGCAGCTGCTAAGCTCATTTGTTGCAAAAGAGTTCCGAGTACCGCGAAATCATGAAGAAAGAATTGTCCCCGATGACTAATAGAAATCTTTTAATTTCCCACAGATGACATCTCCGACATGATGATAAACGATTGCGAAGAGAAAGAGAATAAACTCTCTACAGCTGCCATGGACACTGATGCAAAGATATATGCGATGGTTTGTTCAAACAGCAAAATTCAACAAGTATGAGGCTCCGGTTAATTTTAATAGTAGACGATGTAGATTTAATCAGTTTTCCAGTAACACTGATAAGACTGCGGTACCCATTTGAAAAATTCGAAACATTATGCAAGTAATGTGACTAGATGAGAATAGTGGGCATATACGTCCGAAAGGGGAAAATAATCTCATTAGTTGAAAACATAGTGGACCAAGATCCGGATATCATTAATCTGGTAGTTTGTGCCGGTCACTTTTTGGCCGATTCATTTGGGGGGCATTCATTTATAAACAAGCATACAATAAAGGTATATATATTTTCAGGTGAACATGCCACCTCCAATCATTGCATTGCCTGATTCTCCCCAGCCGGGGTGTGGAGCTGTTATTAGCCCTGATGTTTCGTCGAAACCAATCTTTACCGATTCTCAGCAGGTGTACAAAGGTATTGATTCCGATACCTGGAACTTGGTGACCAAAGATATTTCCTCCTCTGCTGAACCAAAATCTTCTAACAAACCTGCATTCGTGAAGGAACCAACCGCTCCTCCTGTAACTGGCAACTACAAGCTTGAATCAAATGATTGCACGAACCCGGAAGAGATCTGTGATCCAAATAATCATCCGGAACGGTCAGAAAACGATAGTCCTCGTGGTCAGCCTGGGACCGATCCAAACGGTCACCAAACAAACTCGCAATCCCTTCTCAATACTAGAGAAAAAGGAGACCTTGCCGAGCTATGCGTTAATTCCGGAGAGGGAATAGAAGTGTCCGATGGAGTCTGTAATCTGCCTCAAGAATTGGTACTATCTATTGGCCTGCAGAAAAGCGAGTCCAGCCAGGACTATGATATTCACGACTTGAACTCTGCGGATTGTAAACTCGATGTCATGACAGATTCTATGTCTGAGACAAATTGGGATAGGCACGAGATGGAACCTAAAGTACATGCGACCGTTGCCGAACTCAAATGTATTACCACTAATGATGAGGATGCCATACAGGCAGAACCATGTGATAACGAACACCCTGCGTTAGGCACAGGGCTTCCGAATGGTCCTATTGGAAGAAAAGAAGATTGTATCAGTTTCAAGCGAACAGGAATCACGGAAACTTCGAAGAGAATGACCATCACTCTTCCCCTTCCCCAGTGTCAGGACATTCTGGTAATCAATTTCACCAATTCTCGATCTTTAATGGTGTCCTTAATTCCAAATTTTGTATTCCTTGTCCTGGATTATTTTCCGATCCCCTCCATATCGATGATGTTGCTACCTTTGTCATTCCACTTCAAGATACGCGGGTATAACGAGACATATTTTGTGTATATTCTATTTATGTTTCTGTTGGAAATTTGAATGAAAATTTTGATGAAATCCATTGCGCAGGCAGAGTCCAACGTCCAAAAAATTGAAAACGATCTGGCGGTCATGGTCAGAACTGTAGCTCAGTTGAAGTCTGTTCTTGAACAAAACCAAGCGGTAAGATATTACTCTCTTTCACGTCCCTACTACTGATGTGCATTGAGGGTCTAAGGTTCCCTTTTTCATACTATCCCAAACCTTTTGCGGACCTCCTTGTCTCCAATAACTCTTATTCAATATTTGCTAAACAATTTCCATCACTTTTATAGAGATCCGAAAATCACGCGCAAATGTTGGAACAGAAATTAATGAATCATAAAACGGTATCCCAACAAAGTATGACTGAATTAGTGAAAGATTTGAGTCGACTCGAAGCTCGGTATGCTCAACTTGAATTGGAAAAATCTGAAATCATGCACAAATTCAAACAGTGTGAACTTGATTTGCGTCGGGTTAAAGACGAGAATGTGAATCTGACATTGAGGAATACTGAATTGATGCACAAATACGATAGACTGAGCGAGGAGAGAGCCGATATTGACCACAACTTAGACTTACTGACGAAAGAGAAATCCGTGATAGAAAACAGCTTGGAAATTGTTCAAAGAGAAAGAGACAAGATGGATAAGAAGTTACAGAAGTACCATGCTCGTTTAAAAAATAAGAGCAGCACAGACTCTGAGCAAATGTAAGAAAGGGGCATAAGATGTAGGATGCAAATTTGATCTTTTTGAAACATAGTTTTACAAATGAGTCTATTTTTACAGGAGTTGCCTCCAGAAGGAGCAAAGTACGCTGGGACAGCAGATATTGGTTGCGACAAGATCTAGCGAGAGAAGGTTGAAGCTCCAGAGCTTGAATCGCGAATTTAGTTTTAACAAATATGCGATCGAGAGGTGAGTTGAAGGATTTCCAATCCAATCGCCTCGGCATCCCAATAATTGTAGACTAATGGCAACACAATTATTCCTCAATTACATTACAGAGCGTTGGAAAAATGTTGCGATTACATAAGTATGCTGAACGACGTGAGTGAACTGGTCACATTGATAACCAGTCAGCAATTCATTATGGGAGAAGTTGAAGCGCCGTGGCAGAGAACCAAAAACCATCTGCGCTTGATAATCGAACAGTATAAGGTTTGTAAAGTTTCATTTCCGTTATACATACAGAGCGATTCTCTGGAAAGTAACGCGCCTAGAAGGTAGGCAAGCGTGAAACGCCTGCATTGAGCAGCCTAACATCGACGATTGGGTTTTATTTCCCACGTAATAAATAAAACCCAATCGTCGATGTACGAGCTGTTCAACGCAGGCGTCTTGCATTTGCCTATATTTAAGGCGCGTTACTTTCCAGAGAATCGTTCTGTATGTATAATCGTTATAATCAAGGTGCGGACTTTCGTGCTGGATTCGTCACGGCAAGATTGCGAGCGCTCGGAAAAATGAGCGACGTTCAATTTTTTAATGGACTTTGAAATTTTTCTATGTCCCTATAAATTATAGATTAACATAGATTTCTCAATTTAGAGAATGCTGATCAACAATATGTCACATAATTTCGTTTAATCATGTTAACAGAGAGCGAAATAAAATTTATCTTCTACCATCAAAATCACATACGATGCCTAATATAATATAATTTATAGGGTCATAGAAAAATTTCAAAGTCCATAAAAAAATTGAACGTCGCACATTTTTCCGAGCGCTCGCGGTCTTGCCGTGACGAATCCAGCACGAGAGTCCGCGCCTCGGTTATAATCATGCATTCGATTGCATCTATGCCTATACATTTATGGTATGAATATCTATACGCCTTACAATTTTCGACGTATCAGCATTGGTCATCTTTTTCAATCGGGGAGAGGGGTACATACACCTGCGATAGGGGTATTTTTTAACGAACTGTAGCGCGATTCTGGATCTTTTGGCGTTAACATAGCGCCTGTCGTTAACTTTTAGCGCCCGTGCTATCGTTTCACTTCCCCGCGAGTTCCCGTTCACCGCCGCTACCGCCTACATGCTTTGTTTTCGGGTGGCGAATACAAGGTCGCTAAGCAACTTGAACTTTTAATATCGACAATCAACAATTGAACTCAAGCAAAACTCGACTCTGTGATGACGCTAACTAGCAAATGGAATTACGGCCTTAGCCCGAAGCGAATGGTTGGCGTTACCGCGGGCGCTAGAAACTCTCGTCGGTAGCGCCTGATCGGTAGGTAGCTATATCACAGAGTCTGGATTCCTCGTCTTCAATTGTTGATCGTCAAAGCATATAGGTGTTAGCGGCGGCGAACGGGAACTCGCGGGGAAGTGAAACGATACCACAGGCGCTTGAAGTTAACGACAGGCGCTATGTTAACGCCAAAAGATCCAGAATCCCGCTACTGACGTGTGTTCGAATTGTTCATCAATCAACTAGTTCTACTACTGTGGTTCGCCAATCTTTTGAACCATGATCAAGTGAAAGTTAGGATTGGCGAGTCATTGAGTATTATCAGAGTTGAATGCGGTCGAAGTAAGGGCACTTTATGCAAGGTTTTGGATGAACTGGTGCTTCCATATTAGATGTTTGAATCCTTGATGGTTCAGAGAGCAAAGATCTAACTCTGAAATCCGATGACTCGCAACTCCTAACTTTCACTTGACTATACTCCAAAAGACTGGCAAATTTCTGTGAGAGAACTGGTTGTTTGAAAAGAAAAATCTAGACACATGCCAGTCCTTCATAAATACGCCTACCCAAGGTGTATGGATGTATGTATACATGTACAATAAGCGTATTAGATTCTGTGTATGAAGTTGGCCCCACAGACTTCTGTCTCTTTTCTTCTTCATGTAATAATGAAGGATAGAAGGAGACAGAAGACTCTGGTGCTAACGTCATACGGATAAAATCAAATATGCTTTGTGTATGTATGATCTCGTTTGATGTGTGTAACAACCACCTCATATTCTTTCAGGAGGATTATTCAAAACTCCATGCATTACTGGAATCGAACAAGGAAATTGATAACTTGAACGACATCAAGCTACCTACCTTGAATATAGTATTACCGCAACCACCTAACTTGGCAGAGCTTTATAGGAAAGGGGTAGCTAAATTAATCCCTCCCCAAATACCTGGTCTCCCAAGTCAATGGCTGATGTCAGGGGGACACTATCAGGCTCCAGGCTACTTTTATCACCCCGCAAACGCTTACTTTCAGGGTCAAAATTTAAAATCCAGGGTGAATGACATGAATTACATACCCGCTGGATCTAGTTTTTCCAACAATCATTGCTCACAGGTAAAAACGGGTTTTGAAGATCTCAAAATAGTTACTGCACGCCCTAACGATTTTCTGTTTTCGCAGAAATTTCATACCAATGACCACACTGACAATGCGTGCCAGAGGGCCCAAGGAAACGACATGAATGGCTTCGACTTTCCAAGAGGAGAGAACACCACACAGCCAGAACCAATAATTATCGCCGACACCAAATCAAGTGACGAGAATTCGACACTTTATGATGGAGAAGACGACGACAAGGGAGTACCACATGCAAGTTGCGATGCGAACGCACTTGAGGGCGCGCCGCAGATTCCAGTCAACAGGTAGAATGGCTGTGACAAGTTGTCTTATTGACCTTACAATGAAATGAAATGAATAGAACTATGATCAAAGGTCGCTTCTTTTTATAACGAATTATTTCGAACAATTATTTCTAGACGATCGGGTCCGTTGAAAAAAATTGGCCGGGACCTGCTCATGCAAGAGCTGCGAAAGAAATTTGTAGGAGTGCCGGAGTACGTTTATTTGAAAATTGAAACTTTCCAGTGAAATAGAACCCTGTAAAATTTACTTGGTGTTTATCATTGACTAATCGCTTATTGTATCGCGAATGTGTTCAGGCTCGATTTAATGGAGAGTATACAAAACGTACGAAGATTACACAAGGGCACGATGTCGGGAATGCGCGTACAAGATATCATACGAGAATCCGAGCCGTTTGTTATGCAGCTCCAGGTTAAGCGTGAGTATAGACGCGTATTATATACACATATAGTTTTACGCAACTTGTGTATTTGTTTCGAAGCCAGAGTGTCCAGTGCACGCCGACCAACGCCGGTGTAAAAAAGCATGATTGATTTTCATTGCGTGCTCGTCAATACCTTTAGCCTTGTATCCCGAATGTATAGTTCAGCTGTAGAGTATGGTATTCACATTTCAATCTCTAAGCCCTTGCCCTATTTCTTGTTTGTCAACTCACATTGTTAGCATACTGCAGCACCTTGCGGCACCTTGCAGCACCTTGCAGCTCTTGCTGCACTAACAGTAGTATTCGAATAGTATTTAATAGTAGATATACAATTCTGATAATTTTAGATATGGCTCATTATTCGTCACCCAAGCAAATGTTGCCAGCGGAACGAATACTTCCACAACAAAATAAGCCCAGCCAGCGAAAGTCACATTCGTCAATCCCATTAGGTAAAACTTTGAATCCCATAAGTATAAACAACTAGTATACCATAAAAATATTATTTGTCCTAGGGCAACAGAAGAGAATCAGAGACGGCGCTCAGGGACAAGCCAATAAGCCGGGTAAGAAATTGACCTTTCTTCAATAAATTCCTCTAATTTCGAATTGCATTCGTAATTTCATCACGAAAGTCAGTTATATTATGTTTGTAAATTATAGGTAACAATGTGACTAAAGTACCGACAGTAGTACCGGCAGCAATGAGAAAACCAGCTTGGGGACCAATGCCATCTGGGCCTGTCGAATGGAAAAAAAAGCAAGAAGACGCGGAATGTACAATTTGCTTTGAAAGCATGAGCATATACGACAAGAAAGCCCCGGTCTGCATCCTACCCTGCCAGCATTCCTTCCACACAACGGTGAGCCTTTTGTTTCATGAATTATGCAAAGAAACTATCGATGAAAGATCATACAAAGAGGATTATTGTTCACCCTTGATGTTGACTTTTGGTTCCCATTCACAACTGTTTTCTCAATCCAGTGCTCTCCATTCCTGTCGAATGGAACTAAATTATTTCATGAACCTGAAATTTTCTGATATAGCTCTCTATGAAATGTCTATACTCCATATTTGTGCCTGTGATACCTGTAAGAATAGACCAACATTTCTTTGTTGATGCAACGTCATGCATAAGAATTGTTACTTTCGCACCCTAAGCCTTGTGCATCGATCTCTTTTCGTTTCAGTGCATAAACAAATGGCTAGGCGAAACGAGCGCTTGCCCGATTTGCAGGATACACTGTACTAGGGACGATGAATTTCCACCGTTGCCTTAACAGTATTCTAAATTCGTCTGAATGTGAGGACGATAAACGATATTTCATAGTTATTTTAAGGTTTATCGAGCGATGGTATCTGTTATCAAAGGGCATTTTATTTTACCAAGAAATACCTCTCGTATTGACTGGACAATCGTCATGTATCGATTATGAAAGCTATTATTATTCGCGGTATTATGTTTTTCAGCCACAGACTCGAGTTTGCAACCAAAGGCTATACACCAGGCCGGAGTGAAAACGGTCGATTTCCGCGGCTCATATTCTAATAGTGCGGGAAAGTTGTATCATGGCATCATTAAAAACTGTGCCGAAGGAAAAAATGTACGATCGATATCTTCTGTTCCGGCAAACGCCCCAAAGTTTCGAATTTCTTAACACAGGGTTTAAATGGCCAAAAAACGCAAAAAGACAAGTTAGCACTAAGGCAATCATAAAAACTCCCTCGGTCGGCCGGTTTTAGTCTCCCTACGCTTATTCAAAGCGGGAAGAATGTAGCTTCCGTTTAACGTTTTGAAATGCAAAATATCCCCCTCACTTTCGAATATACACGCATTTGAAAATTGAGTTTTTCCCGGAAAAACTTAATTTTTGAGTTTTGTCCCTTCGAGAGTAAATGAAATATTAAAAATTTCAAAACGTCAAACGGAAGCTATATTTTTCCCGCCTCGAATAAGCGTACAGAGACTAAAATCGGCTGACCCAGTGAGTATTATGATTTGTTTAGTGCCAACTTGTCTTTTCGCATTTTTTTCTCCATTTAAACCCTGTGTTGAACAATTCCAAACTTTAAGGCGTTTGCCGGAACAGAAGATATCGACTGTAAATTTTTTCCTTTGGCACAGTTTTTAGTGATGCCAAGATGCAACTTTCCCACACTATTAGAATACAATCCGCGAAAATTGACCTTTTTCACTCCGGCCTGCTATACACACCCCGCTTATAAGATATGTCGCATACCGCACGCCACGTTATGGTGAAGTTGATACATGGTTGTATGTATTCTTATTACTTATGTATTCACGTATTTCATCGCCTAGGTAACGAGAGCTTAACTTTTGTGTATACCTCGTCGCATCGCGTCGCCATCGACATGACTATTCCATAATGACACAATATTATATTCAACACGCCATGTACTTCAAAGTCTAAGCCCAGCCATATGGAGATTCCGCTCAACCACACTTTATGAGAGCTCGTCTTGTTGATATTGATATTGAAATACATTTGTAAGCATATTTTTGTAATAAAAACAGTTCATTATATATACTTAGTCCTCGGTTCGTACCTTACACACTAAACTGTTCCACTGTTAATAACCATTCCTGACGATAATCTCTGGAACGAACGAGTTGTTTCCACTAAACTCACACGAACATCACATATGCGTATCTATGCACAGCAGTAGAGACGAACAATCTGTGGCCTATTGAATCGTTTCGATTCAATTCCACCAAAAACTAACAGAGAAGCTGGGCGTTAAAGCAACTACGTGATGCCACCAGCCTGGAGGGATGAATAACATCTCTCCGGGTCCCAAGGTACACGTTGTGCCCACTGCTTTTTTAAACTTCGACCAAGTTTTCAAGTCTGGATTCAACGGGTCTACCTGAGCCGTATTGGATAAGAGTCTTGTTTCGTAAGGATACAAATTCGGTGTTTCTCCCGGGTGAAACAGTACCACTTGTTTGGTCCCAAATACCTTGGGGAGAAATGATGCGAAATTAGACGAATAGTAATTATCGTTCGCATTTTCGTTATTAATGCTAGCTAATTTCTCCTAGTAACTTCTCCCACTGTCAATATACAGGGTTATCCAGAATGCAGGGCTGTTAGTGGTCAAGCCCCCCCAAAAAATATGATTATATGACTGATAGAGATTGAAAAATATGACCTGAAAATCACCAAAGTATTCTCATTATATGACAGAAAATTGATCCAAATATGATGAAAAAGAGCAAACAATGAATATTTAACGAATTATGTGTCACATTATACAACAAAAACTGAATCAAAACCATAGTGAAACAGGTATAGAAAAAGGAAAATTAAATTAAGGATTGGTAGTTAACGTATCGTGTACTTTAGTAGATCGTGTCCTTTCCGTAAGACTTGGGATTTTAAACTCAAAACTAGGATAGAATCAACAACCAATTCATGAATAGTATAAAAAAAAAAAGCGCCACGGCGACGGCCGGACTGCCGCGCCGTGAGAAAATATGGGAACGTAAATCATATCTACTGCGATAGTAACATCAACAACAGAATTTTCGCGTCGCGGAACGCCGAATGAGGCGGTTGCATCCGGAAAATGAAATGAAAATATGACAAAATATTTTCCTGACTGGAAAAATATTACCAATCCGACAAAAAGTGACCGACTAACAGCCCTGAGAATGCGGTACTCTCCTTATACCAGTGGATTCCTCGTGAAGATCTAAGACGAAAATTATCAATGCTGAAATGTCGAATGGGGGGGCCCTTTTTAAGGTAGAAGCTGTTCAAAGTTAGCTAATATGAGAGCAGATACGAGACTGGCTCAGGGCACCCCCCCTGCCCCCGTCATTTTGTCAGTTGGCAAGATCACGGTGGCCGGTGACGCTTCGCGAGAACCGCGAGGCCGGCGGTGACGGCCCAGAGACAGTATCATATCTACTCTCGTATTGGCTTACTTTCAATAGTGCCTACCTGAAAACGGCTTCCCATTCGACATTTCAGCATTGATAATTTTCGTCTGAGATTTTTACGAGCAATCCACTGGTATAAGGAACGTACCGCATTCTGGATCGCCCTGCATATCTAGTATACAACTGAACAAACTTATAATTCCAAAGATACCTGACAAAGCAGATTGTTTTTTGGGTCAAAGTGCAGCGGCGAGATTGTACCCGCTGGACCTAGCCATGCATTTATATCAGGGGCTGTTGCCTCCTCCCCTGTATCCGAGAAACTACAGTAATCTGGTATCGAAATGTCGTCCATCAACTCAGGTATCTATAGAGAAGAGCAAAGGTTTGAATTACACATTCTGGTATTGTCGTGAGACCTTACTTCCGTAGCCAATATTATACTCAATATGACAATTGTCGGTAAAACTATGAAATGAGAAGAACAATCCGAATGGCATCGCTCGTCAAAAGCTGCCCGCATACTACTTTTATGTATTGTCAAACGTATATCTGAATGTCGTTGCGTGTTTCATACAAACTTGATTGAAAAGTTCGTGTTGTGCCAAGTATCCCAATTTCGACGATCTATCCGGCATAACGTACGATTTGAGGAACTCTGAGAAGGTGACGAGACGTTGGCTCCAGTCATCTTCCGTATAACGAGATCCAATTTCAATTGGTACCGTTCTAACACCGGCGGTTCTCAACAAATACTCAGGATTCCGCCAAAGATGCAAAGCTTTCCAGTGGTCCATACAACCTGACGAAATATAATATTGCAAGATCTTGCCTGTCATATACAACTTATGGACACAGTCAATCATACCATTCAATATGGTCGGAGTCTTGGATTGAAAGATATCCCTGTGAAATGCCTCCATGGATGGTCGGTAGCAACAAGCCACTGGTGCAAACCCTGGGAGCAATCCTCTCGGAACGATGTCGTCACCCAATCGCGCCAGATCCTTAAAGGTTGTACATTTATTCCCGCTCATCTCTGAAAATATGTAATTCAGTATGCTCACGATACTGGTGAACATTGTTAAAATGGTAAAAATTCTCCAATTTATTTTCAGAATAAGCTTGCTCAATAGGAAATATTTTCTTGCCCCATTCTATCATAAACATCATCATCCGTTAGTCTCATTCTTCCCTGTGTAGAAGCCTCTCGCCATTTTGTTGAGAATTCATCTGTCGTCTGGATATTATTGTACTGTTCTTTTCTGCCCCATCGAATCAATTGTCCGGGGGGAATAGGATAGAAGACTGTGTATTTGATTTGTAATGCAATTATTGGCGATTGGTGTTTCTTCGTACGTACCAACAACGAATGTGTTCAGTTTGCGCGCAACAGTTGGAAGCAACCCTGGCATGGATAATGGAGGAGCTCCGAGAAGTATACCTTTATCGATCAGCAGGATGGCTTCTTTTAGCGTATTCAATGTCATAATCTCTGCATTTTCCCTTACCCTTTCATATTTGAATCTGGTCAACAGCAATGTAGACTACGCAGATAAAAAAAACTCCACAATAGAGGATCGCAAGATAGATTCACGCACAGGGTGGGTAAATTTTGAACTTGAAAATTTCCATTCATCTACCGTGGGACTGTAATCGAGTAGAATGTACACGATTGGAGCTTCTGATTTCATAAAGCTATAGTCACCCACGGGTAATATTGGCGTAGGTTCATCCGGGATTACATACAAAACATTCATATTTACCTTCAAGATACTGCAAAACGAATAACAGTATCTGTAATCGATCGACACATCCTTCCAGCAGCCAGAATTCAACGACTCCCAAGTTCGATCCAAGCAGGCGTCCAATGTCACAGCTGCATTCCGCATCCACTTAGGCCTCAAGACACTCCTCGATGGGAAAGAGAAACATGCAGAATTGACGAACCGGCTTGCAAAATATGAGCGCTCAAGCCTTGTAATTATCAACAGGGTTGTTACACATTGCTGACTCAAAAATTCCCTGACTTTCCCAGGTTTTCCAGACAAGTTTTAAAGATATTCCAAGGAGAAAATGGTCAGACATAGAACACTAGCTTTTATCAAATATTTATTTCCATTAGCGTAAGACTAGAAACTCAAGTTTTCAGTGAGAAAACACAACCTTGAAGATTATTCCCGTTCATCGAGACACGAGAATGCTTACAAACTGGTGAAAAAAATTCAACCAAACTCCCAGTTTTCCAGGTTTTCTCTGTTTTCCGTATGCGTAACAACCCTGAATTCGAGCCAACGATAAATTCATATCATATTTACTCATCGAGATTGAGAGAAATCCATAATTTATGAAATATCTGCATCAAGTGTACTCCAATCTCTGGTGAGCTGTTTGTTTCTATGTCTTCTAGGAGAGACTTTGAAGGCAAAATTTCCTTCGCCAGAAGCGCAATATCCATAGTGATCTGTCCTGAGGAACAAAGATGTGGGTATTGAATGAACACAACAGTCTGAACAGAGAAGGTATGGATTTAATTACAGACAGACAGTTCGACAATACAGGGAAGTTTTTAAAGTTCTCCATCTCACAACAACGAAGTCGGCAAAATAGTACGATATCTTTCCGCTTAGGGACAACGTTTTGACACGACAGAAGCTTTCAATAAACACTACTCGAATCTGTGCGAAAAATAATAGTCTGTAAAGAAACGCAACAAGGCACAGCGGAACGCATGTTCCCGGGCCATTGCATAGAATTAGGTCTGGTCGGGTGGTCCAAACAATCGGTATTGATTCTAAAATGGCAACAATTGTTGTCCAAACGGAGGTTATGTAGGGCTGATGAACTTCTCGGCTACGTCGTATGTGAAGTAATTGATAATCGGACGCCGTGCGTTCTAGATCTCTGACTTTTGCATCGCTAATTACATCCATAGATGCTCGAACATAGATTCTCGGTGAATAACGATCCGATTTCATACCGGCGACGATACGTAACATTTCAGTCGTATGTCCGCCAGAGCCCAATATTATCAGGGTCCTTGCGGGATGACGACGCGAATGACTTTTCAGTGTGTATCCATTTTTACAAAAGATCAAGTATAACGTTCTCAACGTAAGTACGACGAGAGACATACACAAAGCTTCGAGTACGAGGATGACCATTGCGCTTGTTGGATAATTAGGTGAACGTCGTCGAGTGAGTCGGGTCGCGCTGGGTCGCACTGCACTGTCGCTTACTCTTCTCCACTCTTCCCCGTCCCATTGATTTCTTTTTTCTTTTTTAATCCAACATGTATCTTAGCCTGGCTGATGTCCCGAATCTCTTTGATTTAATTCAAGTTCCTTTACGTAATCCAACGAAACAGCCTGAACACGCCGCAATGTTGCTACCAGTTGCTGCTACGGAAACCCGGTGGTTCAATCTACGTCCGGCACATGGGCGTTCCTAAACCTATTTTATGCGGGCACCGAACTATCTGCCGAGATCGCATATCCCGAAAGTGGTGAGCGATTTCGGGATAACTCAACGCGTGGCGCATGCGCAGTACGTATTAGCTGGGTCCTTGTCTCTCTGACTCACTCACAGAGAGTGCGAGTGAGAAGGTTCTATTATGACAGCAAGTTGGTGAGGTTATGTTGATTTATTAATTGTGATGTTGAGCGCGAAATTTGAAACGGTAAAACTTCTCAGTGAATCAAAATTCAGCAAGATGTTTGCGTGTCGTGTACCACACTGCACTAAAAACTACTGGGAAAAAAGTAAGAAACAAACAATGTACAAAGCTCCGTCGGTATGTAACATTAATATCTAAAAGACAGTGCTACTTGGGGAAGCGTGGATTGAAACAGAGTTCGATCTTCGTTTGAAAACTCTTGATTAGATACTAGTGGTTATTAAAGACGAAAATAAGCTCTAAATATTTACATAAAATGGTAACTAAACCAGCGCATATAGTTGGTGAGTATTACAATCGATTGGTTTTTCAAAATTGACTAAACATTCAATAACTCGTGTGTTCGCGCGTGTAACGATATGTTATTGTTTTTTGCCTATTTTCTCTTTTCTTTGTTCTTCATTGCATCATACGTCACGCGTCGCCACTGGCTGGCTCGTGTTGTTTGCGGATCTCAGCAAGCCTAATTTTACCCCCGCCCCCGAGTTGACCTCAATGCCGGCACTACGAACGACGTCAGTCTGCTACTCTGCTCCAGTCTGCTCTCGGACCTGGCGCTCTGAGGACGTATCGCGGTCGCAAGACTCCCGATAAATAGCTCAACGAATTGGTGCTCACCTTTTCGTACATTCGCTATATTAGGCCGTAACTGCACTCGCGTTATGTCGTGTTTCAACCGAAAACCCAATCTTTTGAATGTTTGTGCGGTATTGTTTTGTAGTACACTGATGTAAAAATTATGTATCTTGAACGATGGACCACGTGCTCCAGTGTCAGCTGCTGTTGCTGCTTTGACTACAACTGCGGACTCTTCGTACCGGCTGTTCTAGGACGCTCACGTTCGAGGTATGAGATAGTTTTTTTTTTTTTTTTTTAGGGATACTCGTCATTAGGCCTTATAGATCATAATTTCCACAGATAAACAACGAGCAGTCATTCACACCTCTGGTTCAAACAGTGCTGACCAGTCATTCATCTCGTCTGACTTTGAACTGCTCCTATTCGATCGTCGTGTCGATATGATTGGACTCCTGATTCGTTTGTAGGCACATACGAATTTCGGGAAGAAAGTCTGACATTTTTCGCGATGTACTACGATCTGCAAGACATGCCATCGCTACATCACATATTTTTTCACCGGTGAACGTGCGGGGATAAGATGCTCCTCCACCTTATTAATATCAGGTAACATACCTTTCCCCCATTTTAATTCACAAACGATTTATCAATTTATGAACTCTGCATACGTAGTCGAGACTTGGATCCAGAGATCCAGAAAAAAATGAAGAATGCGAATAAATTGATATTGGAAGATCAATGAGATGTATGACATTAAAACTTGAGATTTCATCGAGTATCGGTTTATTAGTAATAATATCGAATCCGCTCGGATGTCAGCATAAAAAAAAAAAAAAAATCAACTGCACGTAGTTTCGATAACGCCGTGCTAAGACCGCAAGCAACGCGATATGAAATGACACGCCATGCAATGAAATGAAGTGAAACCAAATAACATGAACATCAACCAACGAAAGAATGAAGTCGAAATGAAATCAGGAACAAGGGAATGAAAAAAAAGGTTGAACAACGGCGGTTCTATTGAACCGCTTCAAAGGAGTATGAGCCCCGAATACATTTATACTACAATTATTATCACTCATGATCGACACGATATTATATTAATTGTAACTTTTCGGTCTTTGTTCCTCTGTGAACTAGCTTTGTAATAAAAATATGAAATATGTTCACAGGATGGTATTGGGCCAGCCGGGGAATGGATTCGTTTACACGCAGTGTCGAACGACCGGAGAATCTCCGAAGATTCTTCCAGAGGAAGGACCCCACATTTTCTTCAAGATGCCGCACCACAAGGACAGCGTGGGAATGTCGCCGGCTGCTTCAGCGAACTAGCTTAATTAGAGTATATGGTATATACTATATAGTATATGATGCGTATCTATAATGTGAATACCATATAGTATATAGTTTATATAATTTTGTGCCCTCTGCACTGTCATAAGTGTCATATTTAGTGACAATATAATTTCATTGTAATATTTTCAATAGGCATGAGGTCACATTATAGATACATATCAGACTTAGTAACTATGTAGTATAACATTGTGATTTATATGTAATTAGCTGTTGGAATAAATTTGCCGAATCGATGATTAGATTATTATATTTTACGTATGATACGTATGTACATACGGCGGACTTTCCTCCCTGGTGGGGCGATAGGAGGGGGTGGGGGGGTTTTTTTTTAGCCCCCATCCCCTCCGCGCCCCTCCAGGGAGGCAAGGCCGTTTTTTTTTGATCGCGAAGGCAGTTTAATTCTCTAGCTTTATTATTAGCTATTAGTGAGCTAGTATTTGTAAGTATTTTAGAGATCTGTGTTGATCTCGGCGATAGGGGGAGGAAGGGGGAGGAAGTGGGAGGGCGGGTGGCCTCCTCCTTCCTCTTTTATCGCTTGCATTGTTGATTCATCCGATATTATTGGGTTTGTAATTAGTAAACTGTATTATTATTCTTTTGTGAGAGGGGGAGGAAGTGGGAGGGTGCGCCGCCTCCTCCTTACTCTTTTATTTCTTTCATTATTAGTTTAACCGTTATTATTGCGCTTATGAGTAAAAATGAGTATTATCGATCTATATTATTGATCCGTATGTACATCTTGTAGATGATCAAGGGTTTACACCACCTTGGCGCTCGGAAAAATAGGTATAAAATAAAAACAAAATTTTGACGCAGCTATGAATTATATAAAATAATTTTCATGTCACACATATACACAGTAGTCTTCTGAATGATTTTAAATAATTACGAATAAACAAAAAGTATGAAATGACGGAGATATGAGCCATCGGGTAGGACAGCTCCTTTCTGGAATCATTGCTGATGGTGTACTTATTTTCTCTGTCAGGCATCGTCTCCAGAATGAAACATAAGTTCTTTCTCATTTAAACAGGTAATAGCTGCGATGTAGCATGAGCAGAAATTTCTGACAATCCTTTCGTAGAAATGACAGCTGTTGAAAAAAATAATAAAAAAATCAGTTTTTTTTTTTCAAATAGTCATTTCTACATAACGAGATCGATATGAAAATCATTTGCGTCAAACATTGTACTTGACACGCTGTTAGTTATACTTTCATATGTAATTGTTCGTAATGTCGTCGCAACGATTAGTTTGAAGTATAATAATAGTTTTAGGTAATTTCCGAACTTGAAAAATGACAAATATCCAGTTTTCAGTGATATACGTAATATATTACACGTATAACGATACATCTACAACTGTTAATTGCATTGAATAATCATACGTTAAGATTGTTTATCCAATAAACATGTATTATTATAGTGAATCGGCGCAATCTTCAATTACTTCCCTACAAAATTGTAAAAAATCAATCGTCGAATCATTTTCTGCTGTCCCTTCTTTGCCAATAGGTCGAAAGTCATCAAAGGTGCATGATTTCGTACGTTTGAAATCATAAAGTTGGCGCACGGGGTGAAGAATGGTATCGCCATCTCGCGGTCACATTGCCGAACTAAGTTTGCTAATTACGCCTCACGATATGCAATCCCCAGCTATGGACGACAGCAATGACCCGCGGGTTGCAGACTACGAGCGGTACCGACGTTATCGACACATGATATGATTGGCACATGACGTTACCGGTAGAAAATAGTTCGACAATGCGACCGCGATATGGCGCTACCATTCGTCGCTCAGCGACAACTTACCGATAAAAAGCGGTGACCTAGATAATTGTCAGCGCCTGCGACAGTCGGGAACTTGTGTAGTTTTGTGTCGGATTAACCAACGTACTCCTTGACTCCGTGGAATATCTTACTGAGATTGTTTTCGATCGTTCATTCGAGTGGATTACCTATGACTCTATGTGGATAATTATCCGTTTTCTCCGTCACCGGTGTTAGCGGATGCGAAAAAGCACTCGAGGAGATGCTTCAACTTCCTCCGAAGGTATCTTTCGCTACGGCTAGCAGATAGCACGGAGGCGATTCATTTATTTCGGATGGCCAGCGTCAAGTTGGTCAACAATCTGTACGTTACGACGTTCCGCTAACGAGGAGATTCACAATTCGGGAATGCTTACATCAGGAAAAGTACGTTCGACGTATCATGTGAGTTTGAAATATTCTATTTCAATATTCTACCGGCACAATGAATAATTAAGAATTTTCAAAGCTCGTTTATAGCAAGAGAAATCTAGTCAAATCACTTCAAATTCAAAAATTGTCTATGATACTTTCTTGAGAGATTTTACGTGTCGCGTATTTCTATCGACAAAGAAAGCGACAATTATTGGATTGCTACCGGCGGATTTTTATTATCAACGGCGAAATCGTTCATTTTCGAGTATATTTGATCCGTACCCAAGTAATAACTATGTGAAAATCGAAATTTCCGACAGACATAACCTCTCGTACAGCTGTTTCCTGTACGAACATTATAGTGGTGCTTGTATGGGGTCTGAAACAAATTTCACGTTGGAGCCCGTCAAATCAGCCCCAAATCGTGATAAAAAATGCCCTAATTTTTTGAGATTTTTATTTGATTCCCTTCGTCTCCCTGTTTGATCAATAATTTTCAAGTGATTCAAAAACACGCCTTTTCACTATATTCCGTACTAAATTCCAATTCAAGGCTAATCATAGGCAAAACAAACCCATATTCTCGAACATACATACTCCCTGACGTTTGCATAAGAAATCTGAGAACATTTCAAATGTAATCATCAATCAGCATCTTCTCATAGACCGAAGAATCAGACAATTCAGCATTTTTGAGACGATCATATAAGTCATCCTAATTTCTATCGTTGAAAATTATCTGAAAATCTTGAAGCATTGCACATGATTGTATAATTTCTCGAGTATTGAGAATTGATCGCCCCCTAAGAAATCGAAAAAGATAGATTCGTCAATTTTGAGAAAAAAAAAAATTTCAGCAGTATATTTCATCGATTAGATTCAGAACGCGATTCGTATCGTAGGTGAGATTGAAAGACGAATAGTCAGTCTCTCAGAGCCGCATCAAGATAGGTGTTGAATTAGAAGCGGTAATAAATAGGTTCGTAACGGAAGAGAAAAAACTACAGAATCTCTTTCGAGTCGGTTATATTATTATATTATATTATTATTATCGGTGATATTATTAGTTACTCCTAATTTATTCTGTAGTTAATTCCCGAACGTACCACAAATATTCACGGACAGAGTTTTAAAAACGGTTGGGTCATTTGCAATCAGCCTCAGGTAAGAGCAACATTTAGTGTTCAATGATCCCTGAGTGTTTGAATCAATAAAGCCTGGTGAATTCATATTTGAAGTCTAGGAAGAGGGAGAGTTAAGTTGGTACATCGGTTTCACCGGATAACTGGGTGATAAAAAAAAAAAACTTTACGGTGGGGCGTGAGGCTAATTTAGTGATTTGAGCCAACTGAAGAGGCGCTAGCGGCGCTGCGCGCAGCACCACCCTGCGGGCATTCTCGGCGTAACTTAGGACGCCACGACACGACGCCTTTCGACGCCATTACAGTTGATTACAGTTGTTGTATGGCGTCCGACTGGTCTCATAGTTTAGGTATGGTGCTATAATTTGACCCACGCGTCTTTGTCGAGGTAAGAAATTGTGATCTTGCGATTCAACGATCATAAATAATTATCCAAGTGAAGTCGACGGTTTAATTTCGTTCGCCGTGAAGTTGCATGCCAGTTCGAATTTTTATCTCGACTTGTCTCGACCGGTCGGTGGTGGGTGGTGTCTATGTTCGTCCCTCGTTAATAACCGTAAATTCTTTAATTCTTCGTGCAATAATATCGAGTCGTGATCAAATTCTTCGGAAATATGATTCAATCAGATCAAAAAGAAGCGGGAGAATAATTATCTTCAGTAAATCAATGTTTTTGAGCTGAAAAACGGACGTAAACATAGTGAAAAAAAGTGAACATAGTTTCTCTTCTCAAAAGTTCGAGCATGCTATTCATTTCTGATGAAACGTTTTACAAACATACAGATCCGAGTAAAAGTTTTTCAACCGTTCCGGCAGTTTGACGTGAATTGTTATTTTGACTCGTAAGTAGCCAACAATTGTGTATCTTTCGAATAAATTATGATATAATACTCGATTACAATCAACAGTATCGTAAAATTGTTGATCTACGTATAATCGTGTTTGAAACGTAGTCTGAGAACAAAAATTTATATCTTATTCGACTGATGCAATGTAGCGTAGCCATCTTGATCTCTTTCATTCTTTCAAAGATGGCCGCCAGTCGAGGACGCTATAACATTCTATTTCAATATATTGAACGAATCTTCGTTGACGAAACAATTACTTTATCACAGAAGACGAGTCGAATTCTGGTATGTGTACAGTGACCGGTATTTTTGAAATTTGAAACAGTCGTTTTTTCCGGGCCAAGGTGCGATCTTATAGTCAGAAGAATAGCGAGAGTAACGGATTGTTTTTCTTTCTTTTTTTTTTTACACGAGTCATTTTACTATCGCGCGTTTGAATCGAGAAGTCGGCGGCTCCTTTCTCATTAACGTTGTATCTTATTGTTTTTCAGCCTACAACGATGTCCGTTGGGAATCATCGCCGCTGCGAGTCCAGACGTGCCGTGCGGAACTGACGCGTGAGTACATAACCTCTTTGAAAATCTCACCGCACATTGTAATTTCACGTATTATATTACGTAGACGTTTGATAATCATTTCAATTTCGTATATCGGCATTTTTGTTTTGTTTTTTTTTTTTACCTTTTCCGCCCCCACCCGAGTTAATTATCGGCAGAGACCGTTGCCAGTCCAGTCGATCTTCGGTTTCAATTATTTCGCATATTTCGAAATAACTTTCGAAATATTTGTTCGCGTTCGCGGAGATAACTCGTTGAATTGTGTCCCACGCGCGTCAACCGCGTGTCGCGTGTATAAGCAGGTGCAAGCTTGTCTCGATTGGTTTTAATTTCTTTTATTTTTTATTTTTTTCAATTTCTTCTCAACGACATAGGAATGCTATATATATTATTGGGAAAGTGATACGACACGCGCCGTCCGGTAGGCGTTATTCCCTCTATCATAGATTAGTTTCGACGCAACGTACCCGAACGCACGTTAGTAGACTCGGGTTCGCTGACAATATTTTGCGCCTCAGGTCGACCGACCTGAGACAGAACCGCTGTAAGCTCTCTGTTAATGTACACCGGGGTCTACCGCCACTCAGTTTCGCCAAATTCGTGCGAACGAATCCATTGTAACAATTTCTTTAATAAAACGTCAATTCTACCTCTCGTGTTTCGATAATTTCAATTCCAGAAATGTCTTGGAATTGCACACGTTACATATTTGTTATTATCCGTACATGGTAGACCCCGAGTGATCGCCAGTTGTCTAGGCTCTGGAAGATAGGGGACGATTTGTGCCTATGTGATTTCGTACTAAAAGAAAGAGTCATAAGTCATAAGGATTTAACGGAGGCTTGCGGCGGCGTGTTGGCACGCTGGGAGATATCACAGAGAAACCTCTATAGCTTTCTCTGTCTGGTTCTTTCATCGTTCCACGGTTTCGCGGTCTGGCCTGTAGCGTACAATTTGCAGCGAATCTTTTTTCTTTTCTCCATCGATCGACGGCGCTTCGGAGAAGAGGACGGCGGTGAGGGTCGCCGCTGTCTCGGGTTAGTCCGATTCAGCGGCTGTCCTCACTTTGTTCCATCACACTAGACTGTCAAGCCCTGTACTTCGGGTGCGATCGGTGAAAACACAGCCGTGGCTGACAACTCGAGTCGGGGATCGATCCATGTTCTCCGTAGCGTCCCGGTCGCCGCGGCCCGGTTCATTCTCACAAGTAGCTTTTTTTTCTGCGCGGGTACGCCGGGGTTAGGAAAGAAACTCTCTCGCACGCCCGTTGGTGTCTTTTTTTTTTATCTTTTATTTTTTATTCATCATTTTTCTTCTTCAAGACTTGAGATATCGCACAAAGTTGCGAAGCTGTAAATTCAGAATAATTTTAACGAAAGAACTTCCAAAAGGGACACGCAGGCCTGCTTATACACTCGGATCCGACTGGCTTAGTATACGCATTACCGCCGAAATGATCTATGCGGTATCGAGAGAGTATCTCGATCGAACTGTTCGATTCCGAAGTTAGAAACGTATCGAGATGCGAAATGGGACAGATTATCGGACGTCTTTCGAAAATCTCGTTCGAGAATAACGATCGAAATAATACCACTGGGATGTAATTTTATGGATCTCTGGTCGTCCACGATGATCTTGGAACTATAAATAATGTAACTGATGATTCGTTCCGTTCATTCTTCTAACGCCTGTCCGTTTCTCTATGTTTCATGTGCGTTTCGCTCTATCCTGACTAAAAAAAAATTCTTCGTGACCGAGTTGCATGGAAAGCTATCGGCGAAGCTGGGACAAGCTGCATCTGTCGAGGATCCTGGAGGAGAAGAGACAATAGTGAAGGAGGAATGGAAACGATTATCCGAGTCTGAAAATTCTAGAGATGCTGCTGAAATGCATGGGGACAGATTCTGGAGGCAGAATATACAAATCCAATCTTATCGATAAATGAAATGAATGGTAAACAGCATTTTTAATTGCATTTTGCTTTATTAATAGAATTTAATCATTGTCCGACTCGAATCAGTGCCTACATTTATGATTTTCAATGTTTTTTCTTCATGTGAAAATATCGCTAATCTTTGAATACTATATGAATGCGTTCGTAAAATAAATCTTCTGCTTCTCTTTTATGTTTCTATTAGATTGTCATAAAGCAGGCATGGACAGGACTGATTATGAGGGGATTATGCCGAGAAGTAGCGACCAGGTAAGATCGCGATATATTTTTTATTAATAATCTCCTTACCCTAATACCCCCTTGCCCCTGTAAACCCTATGTATTGAAACACGTCATGTTAACGAATCTGGATTTTCTACTACATTGGAGAATTGAAAATACCTCGAGAGGATTCCCAAACTTGATCAGTCTATTACTGCATTGGAATTCAAATTTATCGGCATTTCAATATCTTTCTTTCCATTTTTCAGTCAAGCGCCTTCACATTGAAACTGATGGAAGTGGAACTTAAGCCGATCCAAACCTGTTCTGGTATGCCGAGAGCCAAGCACACACATCCGGGTGCAATTGCCCTAACCCTACTCGGCAGCGTCGGTGAGTCCCATGATCTTTTGTAACGGGCTTTCTTTTCTTGATATTCTCTTCTCTTTGTCGCGTAGCGTGGCGGTAACATAGTACAATCTTCGATTTCTCAGCTCAATTCAGATAGGCTTATTCCGAGACTTATATCCAAGTTTATCACTCGTGAGTGTAAATAATTAGGGGGATGTTCAATCATCTCACTGGAGCAGTCCCGCTGGGAAAGATTCGACAGAGTGGTGACTGATGATAAGTATCAAATTTCTTATTATATATATATATATAATCTATTCCCTTGTATATTTTACAGCTCTTATAAGTCTTACAAGTCTTATAGGTTTCACGAGATTCACGAATTAAATTTTTTTCCATGTATTTCTATCCTTTCTTCTCTCTCGTGTCATTATTATTATTACTAACTGTTGTGTTTTTCTAATTAATCATAACTGTTCTGTTGAATATCAACGTAGTGCTTTGAAAATTATTTTGCTGTATATTTCTTATGTATTGCTGTGAAAAATGATCGTTTGTGTTACTTTCTGATTAATTCATTTATCGTCTCATTAAAACTATTCATTTATTGAAATTTAAATAACACTCGTTACATTTTACAGCTCTTACAGGTTTTACAGGTTTTACAGGTTTTACAAGTTTTACAGGTTTCACAGGTTTCACAGGTTTCACAGGTTTCACAGGTTTCATAGGTTTCATAGGTTTCACGAGATCTACTAATTCTATTGTTTCTGTGCTTTTCTGTTCCTGCTTCCCTCTCGTGTAATTAATATTGTTACTGTTTCTTTTTTTATTATATTATTATAATTCTTTATTGCATACCGTTATGGTGTTACCATTTTGAAAGTCTTATATCCTATTAAACTTCATATATTATATTGTTTCTTACTTGTAATTTCCCATCATTTTTGTGTCTTTCCTTATTTAGTTACATTGATATTCTTTGTTTCTTTGCTCTGAGTAAGCTGACTTAGTCTTTATTGTTTCTTTTTTTAATTAATCATAACTATTGTGAAAATTATTTTGCTGTATCTCTCTTATGTATTGCTGTGAAAAATGATCGTTTGTGCTTCTTTCTAATTGATTAGTTTATCATCTCTCATTAAAACTATTCATTTATTGAAATTTAAATAATACTCGTTACATTTTACAGGTTTTATAGGTTCCACGAGATCTACGAATTTTATTGTTTCCATGCTTTTCTATTCTTTCTTCTCTCTCTTCTCTCTCGTGTCATTAATATTATTATTTATTACTAACTGTTTCATTTTTTAAGTAATCATAGTTATTCTGAAAATTATTCACATGATGCTCAAACATTATTTTGCTGTATATTTTTTATGTATTATTGCTGTGAAAAATGATCGTTTGTGTTACTTTCTAATCAATTCATTTATCGTCTCTGATTAAAACTATTCATCTATTGAAATCTGAATAATATTCGTTATATTCTATAGCTCCGACAGGTTTTACAGGCTCTACGAGTTCTTCAAGTTCTACAAAATCTGCGGGTTTCATCAATTTAATACTGTTTCGAATTAAGATGTTTACTTTTCAGGCGGGGGGTGGTGTTGGTTGCCTTCTCGTGGTGCCCCCTGAACAAATGCGCTGATTTCATGGTTTAACAGACAATAATAATACCAAGAAATGTTGCATATTGAATAGTCGTAGAATTTCGTATACATGGGTCATGCTAGTCAGCGCATTTGACCAAACAACCAACTTTTTAGTTAATAAGGCCAGTATTTCGTATTTCACACAGTTATCATAGAATCATTGCACCCCACTCTACTCTGTACTTCATTTATTACTGCATGTTAAAATCTAACACGCATGATTTAATTATACCTCTTATGTTTCACTGGTCTTTCCAATCTTTCCGCTCTTTTGTCTCCGTGTCTTTCGGGGTCCTTCGCGTCTCGTTTCGGGGTCGTTCTCGTGTTTCAGGGTCCTTCGCGAGTTTCGGGGGTCTCTCGCGTGTTTCGGGGTCTTTGGTGCCGTCCGGTTCCTCGGATCCCTCGTGTCTTTCACGTCTGTTGGGTTTTTCGAGGGTCTCTCGCGTATTTCGGATTCTTTGGTGCCGTCCGGTTCCTCGGATCCCTCGTGTCTTTCACGTCTGTTGGGTTTTCGAGGGTCTCTCGCGTGTTTCGGATTCTTTGGTGCCATTAGGTTCCTCGAATCCCTCGTGTCTCTCACGTCTGTTGGGTTTTTCGAGGGTCTCTCGCGTATTTCGGATTCTTTGGTGCCGTCCGGTTCCTTGAATCCCGCGTGTCTTTCACGTCTTTTGCGTCCTTTGCGTCTTTTAGAGTCTTTTGCGTCTTTCGCGTCTCTCTTGCTCTCTTCCTTCGACTTCTCTCTCTCTCTCTCCTCTTTCTGCGGCAAGGTGCTGGTTTATCTCAACTTAATTTCAATTAGTTTAGCTAGACGTAAGTGCACTGTATGCATGTAACTATTTTGTACTTTCATAATGTGTTTTACTTTTTCGTTTCCCGACATAACGGGAATATTAATTAACTATTCTATTCTAGTCTTTCGTGTCCTTCCTGCCTTTGGGGTCCCTTGGTCTTTTCGGGGTCTCCCGATTCTGCACGATTCACATATTTCATTCATACTTTGCCCTTTTTATGTCCTCAATATTCCATGCATTGATATTTACGTACTTCATTTATTACTGTATGTTAAAATTAAACACACATAATTGATTTATACCTTTTACGTTCTACAGGTCTCATATAGGTTCCACGAGATCTACGAATTTTATTGTTTCCGTGCTTTTCTATTCTTTCTTCTCTCTCGTGTCATTAATGCTATTAATAACTGTTTCTTTTTTTAATTATTCATTATTATTCTGAATATTATTCGCGTGCTGATTAAAAATTATTTTGCTGTATATTTCTTATGTATTGCTGTGAGAACTGATTGTTTGTGTTACTTTATAATTGATCCATTTATCGTCTCTCACTAAAACTATGTATGAAATTTGAATAATATTCGTTATATTCTATAGCTCCGACAGGTTTTACAGGCTCTACGAGTTCTTCAAGTTCTACAAAATCTGCGGGTTTCATCAATTTAATACTGTTTCGAATTAAGATGTTTACTTTTCAGGCGGGGGGTGGTGTTGGTTGCCTTCTCGTGGTGCCCCCTGAACAAATGCGCTGATTTCATGGTTTAACAGACAATAATAATACCAAGAAATGTTGCATATTGAATAGTCGTAGAATTTCGTATACATGGGTCATGCTAGTCAGCGCATTTGACCAAACAACCAACTTTTTAGTTAATAAGGCCAGTATTTCGTATTTCACACAGTTATCGTAGAATCATTGCACCCCACTCTACTCTGTACTTCATTTATTACTGCATGTTAAAATCTAACACGCATGATTTAATTATACCTCTTATGTTTCACTGGTCTTTCCAATCTTTCCGCTCTTTTGTCTCCGTGTCTTTCGGGGTCCTTCGCGTCTCGTTTCGGGGTCGTTCTCGTGTTTCAGGGTCCTTCGCGAGTTTCGGGGGTCTCTCGCGTGTTTCGGGGTCTTTGGTGCCGTCCGGTTCCTCGGATCCCTCGTGTCTTTCACGTCTGTTGGGTTTTTCGAGGGTCTCTCGCGTATTTCGGATTCTTTGGTGCCGTCCGGTTCCTTGAATCCCGCGTGTCTTTCACGTCTTTTGCGTCCTTTGCGTCTTTTAGAGTCTTTTGCGTCTTTCGCGTCTCTCTTGCTCTCTTCCTTCGACTTCTCTCTCTCTCTCTCCTCTTTCTGCGGCAAGGTGCTGGTTTATCTCAACTTAATTTCAATTAGTTTAGCTAGACGTAAGTGCACTGTATGCATGTAACTATTTTGTACTTTCATAATGTGTTTTACTCTTTCGTTTCCCGACATAACGGGAATATTAATTAACTATTCTATTCTAGTCTTTCGTGTCCCTCATGTCTTTGGGGTCCCTTGGACCTTTCGGGGTCTCCCGATTCTGCACGATTCACATATTTCATTCATACTTTGCCCTTTTTATGTCCTCAATATTCCATGCATTAATATTCACGTACTTCATTTATTACTGTATGTTAAAATTAAACACACATAATTGATTTATACCTTTAACGTTTTACAGGTCTCATATAGGTTCCACGAGATCTACGAATTTTATTGTTTCCATGCTTTTCTATTCTTTCTTCTCTCTCTTCTCTCTCGTGTCATTAATATTATTATTTATTACTAACTGTTTCATTTTTTTTAATTAATCATAGTTATTCTGAAAATTATTCACGTAATGCTTCGAAAATCATTGTGCCGTATATTTCTTATGCATAGCTGTGAAACATGATCGTTTGTACTATTACTTTCTAATTCATGCATTCATCGTCTACGGCAGCTAAATGGCGGGGTGGGGAGACAGTATTTTCATAATTTCTTCCTTCTCGCGATATCCAGGGAATTAAAGTATTTATCCTAGAATGCGGGTCCAAAGAGTTTTCCTTTGAGTCCAACTTCGATATAAATCAGTATGATCATATTATATCAGAGGTATGATTATTTCAAGCTTCCGAGTACTCGTTTCGTCTGCGAAATATCTTGTCGTCTTCACCTCCTTCAGCCAGATCTGACAGCTCACTAAAGCTATGCAGATAAAAGTGAGGAAAGAGTGACTACCACTACACAGCAGTGATATCAGTTGCAAGATGTCGGTCTTGTCGAGGATGTTAACGTAAGATAGAGAATCGATTGCCCGCAAGGCCACGGAAGCCCGAGACAGAGCTGTCAGTTCTGTTCAAGCGACTCGGTAGAGTCTCGCCCCAAAAACTAAAAAAAAAAAAAAAAATATACATAAATTATATTATTCAGGTATACGGCGCGCGAGACTCGAAAAATTCGAAAAATTAGTAGGAGCATGTCGCTCTCAAATTTGTTTATGTTGTATACGTTCTTCATGGACTAACTATACGGGTCTAACCACATGCGCTCAGCTAAAGAGACAGTGGGAATGAGAAATATCGTTAACCACGAAAATAACCACAAAACTTGATAAATAATGTTCACTTTAAATATTGTTCACATTAGCACCAATGTCCGATAGAGAAACAATACATATAACCTATTTAAGGCCCATCCCTAGTCGCCCACCTCCTTTTTTGTCGAAATGTGTCACCTTTCGAATATTAGCCGAGCCCCTAGGCGTCGAAAACGCAAAAAAGGCCAACGTCCAATTCGATAATAATAGAAATGTGACAGATTTCGACAAAAAGGAGGTGGGCGACTGGGGATGGGCCTTAACCAATGAGCACGCGCCTTGGAGCTTGTCTAAATTATTTGTCACGTCGATCGTGATCTAATTGTGTTGTTAAACCCGCCTTGCGTCGTGGACAATTTAGGAAGACTGGCTTTGGTATTTTCATTTCAACTTTCAGACCGTCATAATAACTGCAGATAGCCAATGTGTAGAACACAAAAGAACATGATTAAAAAAATGTTAAATTAAAAATTATTAGGTAGTCAGCAAAATTTTACAAACAGTAGTTTCCCAGACAGCACAAAATTACAAGTGGTCTTAAAGACGTCATACGGTCGTCAAATGCCTCACTTTTTGACGTCTTGAGGACGTCTCAAGTCCTAAAGAGGTCTTTGAGACGTCAAAAAGTGACGCATTTGACGTCCATATGACGTCTTAAAGACCACTTGTAATTTTGTGCTGTCAGGGTTACTTAAATATACATCGAATCAAACGACCCGCCAAGTACCACTTCCTTAAATTTTATTTTTTTTTCTACACAAATTTTCCTACTGTCAATTACATTATTTTTATTGTTACTAGTAACAAGATCTATGAGTAAATATGATGGATATCTCCGAGGGCCCCTACGACGGAGATTGGCGTAAAGAGCGGAATTGATATTTATATTTAATTATCTGTCCACAAAAATTAACGGCTCACAGGGAAATATGAGCATACGTGTATAATGAAAAATTGTACAAAAAGTAGTGAAACCAACCGCAAGAGCACCGTTGGTGCAAAAATCTTTCGCCAAGTGCAATGATGTTGAAAATGCTTACTGAAAAAAAGAATTGAAATCAGATACAGTTGCCAAGTACATGTCTTTTCTGTACCAAAAGTTTATAACAGAAGAAAAGAAAATTAAATAGCCTTGCGTTCGTTCACTCGCGAGAAAAAAAAAGAAAATGAAACGAAAAAAATAAATTTGCAGGTAGCGGTACTTGGCGGGCCTTCGTAGACAAGTACGAGAGAACAACCATGTCGGTGATCCTCGAGTAATTGTAATATTGGCCCGCCGAGTAACACGTTGACGTAACGGGTTTTTCGGGGTCTCTAGCGTGTTTCGGATTCTTTGGGGCCATAAGGTTCCTCGAATCCCTCGTGTCTTTCACGTCTGTTGGGTCATTCGGGGCTTTTGGGCCTTTTGGGCCTTTTGGGCCTTTTGGGGCCGTCAGGTTCCTCGAGTCCCACGTTCCTTTTACGTCTTATGCGTCTTTCGGAGTGTTTCGCGTCTCTCTTGCTCTCTTCCTTCGACTTCTCTCTCTCTCCCCTTTCTGCGGCAACGCGCTGGTTTATCTCAACTTAATTTAAATTAGTTTAGCTAGACGTAAGTGCATTGTATGCCCGTAATTCTATTTTTTACTCTCATAATGTGTTGTACTTCTTTGTTTCTCGACATAACCGGGAATATTAATTAACTATTCTATTCCATTCCAGTCTTTCGTGTCCTTCCTGTCTTTGGGGTCCCTCGGATTTTTCGGAGTCTACAAATTCTACAAGATTCACATATTTCATCCATACTTCGCCTCTGTTATGTCCTCAATATTTCATGCATTAATATTTATGTACTTCATTTATTACTGTATGTTAAAATCACACGCATACGATTTAATTATACCTTCTACGTTTTACAGGTCTCATATAGGTTCCACTAGATCTACGAATTTTTATCATTTCCATGCTTTTCTATTCTTTCTTCTCTCTCGTGTCATTAATATTATCACTCAGCTGTTTCATTTTTTAATTAATCATAATTATTCTGAAAATTATTCACGTGATGCTTTGAAAATTATTGTGCTGTATGTTTCTTATGTGTATTGCTATGAAAAATGATCCTTCGTGTTACTTTCTAATTCATTCATTTATTCTATCTCATGGAAACTATTTATTTGTTGAAATTTAAATAATACTCGTTACATTTTACAGCTCTTAGAGGTTTCACAGGTTTTATAGGTTCCACGAGATCTACTAATTTTATTGTTTCCGTGCCTTTCTATTATTTGTTCTCTCTCTCTCTCTCGTGTAATTAATAAACCACAAAAGCACCTTTGGTGCACAAACCTTTCGCCAAGTGCAATAATGTTGAAAATGCCCACTGAAAAAATTAATTTTTTTCGTTTCACTTTCTATTTTCTTTTCTTCTGTTATAAACTTTTGGTACAGAAAAGACATGTACTTGGCAACTGTATCTGATTTCAATTCTTTTTTTCAGTAAGCATTTTCAACATCATTGCACTTGGCGAAAGATTTTTGCACCAAAGGTGCTCTTGCGGTTGGTTTCACTACTTTTTGTACAATTTTTCATTATACACGTATGCTCATATTTCCCTGTAAGCCGTTAATTTTTGTGGACGGATAATTAAATATAAACACCAATTCCGCTCTTTGCGCCAATCTCCGTCGTAGGGGCTCTCGGAGATATCTATCATATTTACTCATGTATCTTGTTACTAGTAACAATAAGATTAATATAATTGACAGTAAGAAAATTTGTGAAGAAACAAATTTAGGAAGTGGTACTTGGCGGGTCATTTGATTCGATGTATATTCAAGTAACCCAGACGGCACAAAATTACAAGTGCTCTTAAAGACGTCAAATGCGTCACTTTTTGACGTCTTTAACAATTGATACGTCTTTAAGACTTGAGACGTCCTCAAGACCTCAGAACGTGACGCATTTGACGTCCGTATAACGTCTTTAAGACCACTTGTAATTTTGTGCTGTCTGGGAACTTACTTTTTGTAAAATTTTGCTGACTACCTAATGATTTTTAATTCAACATTTTTTCAATCATGTTTTTTTGTGTTCTACACATTCGATATCTGAAGTTATTATGACGGTCCGACAGTTGAAATGAAAATACCAAAGCCAGTCTTCCTAAATTGTCTACGACGCAAGGCGGGTTTAACAAGACAATTGGATCACTATAATCAATGTGACAAATAAATTAGACAAGCTCCAAGGCGCGTGCTCATTGGTTAAATAGTTTATATTTATTGCTTTTCTACGGGACATTGTTGCTAATTTGAACAATATTTACAACGAACATTATTTACAAAGTTTTGTAGTTATTTTTGTGGATAATGATTTTTCTCATTCTCAGCAGCTGTCTCTTTAGCTGAGCGCATGTGGTTAGACCCGTAAAGTTAGTCCATGAAGAACGTACAACATAAATAAATTTGAGAGCGACATGCTCCTACGAATTTTTCGAGTCTCGCGCGCCGTATACCTGAATATCATAATTGCTATGAAATTGTTTATTTATTGTTTTTGGCGCGAGACTCTACCGAGTCTTTCGAACAGAACTGACAGCTCTGCCTCGGGCTTCCGTGGCCTTGGGCAATCGATTCTCTATGGGAGCTTTCCATCTACAGCCAAGAATCGACGCAGTCAGACACACAGCAATAATATGATTGGCTGGGGCAAACGGAAAAGACCAATCGTTTAGCTGTGTGTCTGAGCGTGTTGATTTTTGGCTGTAGATGGAAAGCTCCCCATGTTACGTTAACATCGTCGACAAGACCGACATCTTGCAACTGATGTCACTGCAGCTGTCTAGTGGTGGCCACTCTTTCCTCATTTTTATCCGTATAGCTTTAGTGAACTGTCAGATCTGGCTGAAGGATGTGAAGATGGTTACTTACATGAGATTACGCGATAAGTCGAAAAAAAAAAAAAAAAAAAAAAGGCGGAGGTGAACAGAGGTCGACGAAAATTTTTTCAGACGAAATGAGTACTCGGAAACTGGAAATAATCATACCTCAACTCTCCGTGCACTGATTTAATCGAAGCTGGACCCGAATGAAAGCTCTTTGGAGTTGGACCCACATTCTAAGATAAATACTTTGATCCCCCCGGTTATCGCGAGAAGAAATAAATTATGAAAATTATACTGTCACCGCGCCGTTTAGCTGCCGTTCGGGTATATGTATAGAATCGGTCGAATCTCGCGCGTCATATACCTAACCAATAGGGATATTTATTTTTATTGTACTTGTTTGTGTGACTTTCTAATTGACTCATTTATCGTCTATCACTAAAACTATTCATCTATCGAAATTTGAATAATATTCCCTATGTTATTCTATAGCTCCGAAAGTTTTTACAGGCTCTACAAGTTCGTCAAGTTCTGGAGAATCTGCAGTTTTCATCAATTTAATATTGTTACGAATTGATATGTTCACTTTTCAGGCGGGGGGTGGTGTTGGTTGCCTTCTCGTGGTGCCCCCTGAACAAATGCGCTGATACAAGCCAGACACTTGCCTTTGCGAATGACCTGGAATGTTGCTCGTTAAATAGTCGCATAATTACTTATACACGGGTCATGCTAATCAGCGCATTTGACTAAACAACCAACTATTCAGTCAATAAAGCGGGTATTTTGTATTTCACGCAGTTATCGTAGAATTATTGCATCCCACTCTGACAATTGTTCAGAATCAACTCCACTCCACTCCACTCCACTCCACTCGATTGCAGAGAATCGGCTGATGCTATGAAGTTCAGTGACCTTCGCGTCGCCAATGAGTTAACATGTGTTATTCGTGAGAGCGTCCGCCAAATGAAATTTATCTTTTCTTCAAGTTTTACACGTTGCGTATTCCTACCAGCAGACTCCGATTGTAATTGGAGAAATTGTTATGTCCCCAACCATATTTTCTATTCTTTTTACCGCGAATAACAATGTGCAAATTGATATTTCTTACAACATATGTAAAGTTTCATTGAAACTTGAAATAATTATCATCTCAGTATATTAATGATTACTTTAAATTGTACTTCGAAATTTCTTTATTCCTTCCTTCTATTTTTTACAGCATTATTGTTTGACAGACAGCTCATTGGTCATTTCCAACACCACGTAGCTTTTCGTGAATGAATATTCAAACAACATAGATACTTCTGCCGCAAGGCTCTGTCGACCAGGGTATTACATGACGTGATAGCATAGACAGTGCTACTTGGGGAAGCGTGGATTGAAACAGATTTCAATGTTTGTTCAAAAACTCTTGATTTATAGATACTAGAGGTCATTGAAGACGAAAATAACCTCTGATTATTTACATAAAATGGTAACTAAACCAGCGCATATAGTCCAATCGAGTGTATAATTAGAATAATGAAATTTAACAATATTTTTTCAGCTTCTGTAATTTATTTGGTTTCTCGAAATTGACTAAACATTCAATAACTCGTGTGTTCGCGCGTATAACGATATGTTATTGCTTTTTGCCTATTTTCTTTTTTTTTTTTCTGTATTGAGTCACACGTCACGCGTGGTCAATGGCTAGCTCGTGTTGTTTACGGATCTCAGCAAGCCTAATCCCCCCCCCGTGTCTACCTGATTGCCAGCACTACGAACAACGTCAGTCTGCTCTCGGACCTGGCGTTGCGCGGACGTATCGCGGTCGCAAGACTCCCGATGTGTAGCTCAACGAATTTGTGCTCACCTTTTCATACATTCGCTATACCAAGCCGTAACTGCACTCGATTTATGCCGTGTTTCAACCGAAAACCCAATCGTGTTGAATGTTTGTGTGGTATTTTTTGTAGTACACTGATGTAAAAATTATGTATCTTGAACGATGGACCACGTGCTCCAGTGACAGCTGCTGTTGCTGCTTTGACTACAACTGCGGACTCTTCGTACCGGCTGTTCTAGGACGCTCACGTTCGAGGTATGAGATAGTTTTTTTTTTTTTTTTTTTAGGGATACTCGTCATTAGGCCTTATAGATCATAATTTCCACAGATAAACAACGAGCAGTCATTCACACCTCTGGTTCAAACAGTGCTGACCAGTCATTCATCTCGTCTGACTTTGAACTGCTCCTATTCGATCGTCGTGTCGATATGATTGGACTCCTGATTCGTTTGTAGGCACATACGAATTTCAGGAAGAAAGTCTGACATTTTTCGCGATGTACTACGATCTGCAAGACATGCCATCGCTACATCACATATTTTTTCACCGGTGAACGTGCGGGGATAAGATGCTCCTCCACCTTATTAATATCAGGTAACATACCTTTCCCCCATTTTAATTCACAAACGATTTATCAATTTATGAACTCTGCATACGTAGTCGAGACTTGGATCCAGAGATCCAGAAAAAAATGAAGAATGCGAATAAATTGATATTGGAAGATCAATGAGATGTATGACATTAAAACTTGAGATTTCATCGAGTATCGGTTTATTAGTAATAATATCGAATCCGCTCGGATGTCAGCATAAAAAAAAAAAAAAAAATCAACTGCACGTAGTTTCGATAACGCCGTGCTAAGACTGCAAGCAACGCGATATGAAATGACACGCCATGCAATGAAATGAAGTGAAACCAAATAACATGAACATCAACCAACGAAAGAATGAAGTCGAAATGAAATCAGGAACAAGGGAATGAAAAAAAAGGTTGAACAACGGCGGTTCTATTGAACCGCTTCAAAGGAGTATGAGCCCCGAATACATTTATACTACAATTATTATCACTCATGATCGACACGATATTATATTAATTGTAACTTTTCGGTCTTTGTTCCTCTGTGAACTAGCTTTGTAATAAAAATATGAAATATGTTCACAGGATGGTATTGGGCCAGCCGGGGAATGGATTCGTTTACACGCAGTGTCGAACGACCGGAGAATCTCCGAAGATTCTTCCAGAGGAAGGACCCCACATTTTCTTCAAGATGCCGCACCACAAGGACAGCGTGGGAATGTCGCCGGCTGCTTCAGCGAACTAGCTTAATTAGAGTATATGGTATATACTATATAGTATATGGTATACTATATAGTATATACGATATAGTATATGATGCGTATCTATAATGTGAATACCATATAGTATATAGTTTATATAATTTTGTGCCCTCTGCACTGTCATGAGTGTCATATTTAGTGACAATATAATTTCATTGTAATATTTTCAATAGGCATGAGGTCACATTATAGATACATATCAGACTTAGTAACTATGTAGTATAACATTGTGATTTATATGTAATTAGCTGTTGGAATAAATTTGCCGAATCGATGATTAGATTATTATATTTTACGTATGATACGTATGTACATACGGCGGACTTTCCTCCCTGGTGGGGCGATAGGAGGGGGTGGGGGGTTTTTTTTAGCCCCCATCCCCTCCGCGCCCCTCCAGGGAGGCAAGGCCGTTTTTTTTTGATCGCGAAGGCAGTTTAATTCTCTAGCTTTATTATTAGCTATTAGTGAGCTAGTATTTGTAAGTATTTTAGAGATCTGTGTTGATCTCGGCGATAGGGGGAGGAAGGGGGAGGAAGTGGGAGGGCGGGTGGCCTCCTCCTTCCTCTTTTATCGCTTGCATTGTTGATTCATCCGATATTATTGGGTTTGTAATTAGTAAACTGTATTATTATTCTTTTGTGAGAGGGGGAGGAAGTGGGAGGGTGCGCCGCCTCCTCCTTACTCTTTTATTTCTTTCATTATTAGTTTAACCGTTATTATTGCGCTTATGAGTAAAAATGAGTATTATCGATCTATATTATTGATCCGTATGTACATCTTGTAGATGATCAAGGGTTTACACCACCTTGGCGCTCGGAAAAATAGGTATAAAATAAAAACAAAATTTTGACGCAGCTATGAATTATATAAAATAATTTTCATGTCACACATATACACAGTAGTCTTCTGAATGATTTTAAATAATTACGAATAAACAAAAAGTATGAAATGACGGAGATATGAGCCATCGGGTAGGACAGCTCCTTTCTGGAATCATTGCTGATGGTGTACTTATTTTCTCTGTCAGGCATCGTCTCCAGAATGAAACATAAGTTCTTTCTCATTTAAACAGGTAATAGCTGCGATGTAGCATGAGCAGAAATTTCTGACAATCCTTTCGTAGAAATGACAGCTGTTGAAAAAAATAATAAAAAAATCAGTTTTTTTTTTTCAAATAGTCATTTCTACATAACGAGATCGATATGAAAATCATTTGCGTCAAACATTGTACTTGACACGCTGTTAGTTATACTTTCATATGTAATTGTTCGTAATGTCGTCGCAACGATTAGTTTGAAGTATAATAATAGTTTTAGGTAATTTCCGAACTTGAAAAATGACAAATATCCAGTTTTCAGTGATATACGTAATATATTACACGTATAACGATACATCTACAACTGTTAATTGCATTGAATAATCATACGTTAAGATTGTTTATCCAATAAACATGTATTATTATAGTGAATCGGCGCAATCTTCAATTACTTCCCTACAAAATTGTAAAAAATCAATCGTCGAATCATTTTCTGCTGTCCCTTCTTTGCCAATAGGTCGAAAGTCATCAAAGGTGCATGATTTCGTACGTTTGAAATCATAAAGTTGGCGCACGGGGTGAAGAATGGTATCGCCATCTCGCGGTCACATTGCCGAACTAAGTTTGCTAATTACGCCTCACGATATGCAATCCCCAGCTATGGACGACAGCAATGACCCGCGGGTTGCAGACTACGAGCGGTACCGACGTTATCGACACATGATATGATTGGCACATGACGTTACCGGTAGAAAATAGTTCGACAATGCGACCGCGATATGGCGCTACCATTCGTCGCTCAGCGACAACTTACCGATAAAAAGCGGTGACCTAGATAATTGTCAGCGCCTGCGACAGTCGGGAACTTGTGTAGTTTTGTGTCGGATTAACCAACGTACTCCTTGACTCCGTGGAATATCTTACTGAGATTGTTTTCGATCGTTCATTCGAGTGGATTACCTATGACTCTATGTGGATAATTATCCGTTTTCTCCGTCACCGGTGTTAGCGGATGCGAAAAAGCACTCGAGGAGATGCTTCAACTTCCTCCGAAGGTATCTTTCGCTACGGCTAGCAGATAGCACGGAGGCGATTCATTTATTTCGGATGGCCAGCGTCAAGTTGGTCAACAATCTGTACGTTACGACGTTCCGCTAACGAGGAGATTCACAATTCGGGAATGCTTACATCAGGAAAAGTACGTTCGACGTATCATGTGAGTTTGAAATATTCTATTTCAATATTCTACCGGCACAATGAATAATTAAGAATTTTCAAAGCTCGTTTATAGCAAGAGAAATCTAGTCAAATCACTTCAAATTCAAAAATTGTCTATGATACTTTCTTGAGAGATTTTACGTGTCGCGTATTTCTATCGACAAAGAAAGCGACAATTATTGGATTGCTACCGGCGGATTTTTATTATCAACGGCGAAATCGTTCATTTTCGAGTATATTTGATCCGTACCCAAGTAATAACTATGTGAAAATCGAAATTTCCGACAGACATAACCTCTCGTACAGCTGTTTCCTGTACGAACATTATAGTGGTGCTTGTATGGGGTCTGAAACAAATTTCACGTTGGAGCCCGTCAAATCAGCCCCAAATCGTGATAAAAAATGCCCTAATTTTTTGAGATTTTTATTTGATTCCCTTCGTCTCCCTGTTTGATCAATAATTTTCAAGTGATTCAAAAACACGCCTTTTCACTATATTCCGTACTAAATTCCAATTCAAGGCTAATCATAGGCAAAACAAACCCATATTCTCGAACATACATACTCCCTGACGTTTGCATAAGAAATCTGAGAACATTTCAAATGTAATCATCAATCAGCATCTTCTCATAGACCGAAGAATCAGACAATTCAGCATTTTTGAGACGATCATATAAGTCATCCTAATTTCTATCGTTGAAAATTATCTGAAAATCTTGAAGCATTGCACATGATTGTATAATTTCTCGAGTATTGAGAATTGATCGCCCCCTAAGAAATCGAAAAAGATAGATTCGTCAATTTTGAGAAAAAAAAAAATTTCAGCAGTATATTTCATCGATTAGATTCAGAACGCGATTCGTATCGTAGGTGAGATTGAAAGACGAATAGTCAGTCTCTCAGAGCCGCATCAAGATAGGTGTTGAATTAGAAGCGGTAATAAATAGGTTCGTAACGGAAGAGAAAAAACTACAGAATCTCTTTCGAGTCGGTTATATTATTATATTATATTATTATTATCGGTGATATTATTAGTTACTCCTAATTTATTCTGTAGTTAATTCCCGAACGTACCACAAATATTCACGGACAGAGTTTTAAAAACGGTTGGGTCATTTGCAATCAGCCTCAGGTAAGAGCAACATTTAGTGTTCAATGATCCCTGAGTGTTTGAATCAATAAAGCCTGGTGAATTCATATTTGAAGTCTAGGAAGAGGGAGAGTTAAGTTGGTACATCGGTTTCACCGGATAACTGGGTGATAAAAAAAAAAAACTTTACGGTGGGGCGTGAGGCTAATTTAGTGATTTGAGCCAACTGAAGAGGCGCTAGCGGCGCTGCGCGCAGCACCACCCTGCGGGCATTCTCGGCGTAACTTAGGACGCCACGACACGACGCCTTTCGACGCCATTACAGTTGATTACAGTTGTTGTATGGCGTCCGACTGGTCTCATAGTTTAGGTATGGTGCTATAATTTGACCCACGCGTCTTTGTCGAGGTAAGAAATTGTGATCTTGCGATTCAACGATCATAAATAATTATCCAAGTGAAGTCGACGGTTTAATTTCGTTCGCCGTGAAGTTGCATGCCAGTTCGAATTTTTATCTCGACTTGTCTCGACCGGTCGGTGGTGGGTGGTGTCTATGTTCGTCCCTCGTTAATAACCGTAAATTCTTTAATTCTTCGTGCAATAATATCGAGTCGTGATCAAATTCTTCGGAAATATGATTCAATCAGATCAAAAAGAAGCGGGAGAATAATTATCTTCAGTAAATCAATGTTTTTGAGCTGAAAAACGGACGTAAACATAGTGAAAAAAAGTGAACATAGTTTCTCTTCTCAAAAGTTCGAGCATGCTATTCATTTCTGATGAAACGTTTTACAAACATACAGATCCGAGTAAAAGTTTTTCAACCGTTCCGGCAGTTTGACGTGAATTGTTATTTTGACTCGTAAGTAGCCAACAATTGTGTATCTTTCGAATAAATTATGATATAATACTCGATTACAATCAACAGTATCGTAAAATTGTTGATCTACGTATAATCGTGTTTGAAACGTAGTCTGAGAACAAAAATTTATATCTTATTCGACTGATGCAATGTAGCGTAGCCATCTTGATCTCTTTCATTCTTTCAAAGATGGCCGCCAGTCGAGGACGCTATAACATTCTATTTCAATATATTGAACGAATCTTCGTTGACGAAACAATTACTTTATCACAGAAGACGAGTCGAATTCTGGTATGTGTACAGTGACCGGTATTTTTGAAATTTGAAACAGTCGTTTTTTCCGGGCCAAGGTGCGATCTTATAGTCAGAAGAATAGCGAGAGTAACGGATTGTTTTTCTTTCTTTTTTTTTTTACACGAGTCATTTTACTATCGCGCGTTTGAATCGAGAAGTCGGCGGCTCCTTTCTCATTAACGTTGTATCTTATTGTTTTTCAGCCTACAACGATGTCCGTTGGGAATCATCGCCGCTGCGAGTCCAGACGTGCCGTGCGGAACTGACGCGTGAGTACATAACCTCTTTGAAAATCTCACCGCACATTGTAATTTCACGTATTATATTACGTAGACGTTTGATAATCATTTCAATTTCGTATATCGGCATTTTTGTTTTGTTTTTTTTTTTACCTTTTCCGCCCCCACCCGAGTTAATTATCGGCAGAGACCGTTGCCAGTCCAGTCGATCTTCGGTTTCAATTATTTCGCATATTTCGAAATAACTTTCGAAATATTTGTTCGCGTTCGCGGAGATAACTCGTTGAATTGTGTCCCACGCGCGTCAACCGCGTGTCGCGTGTATAAGCAGGTGCAAGCTTGTCTCGATTGGTTTTAATTTCTTTTATTTTTTATTTTTTTCAATTTCTTCTCAACGACATAGGAATGCTATATATATTATTGGGAAAGTGATACGACACGCGCCGTCCGGTAGGCGTTATTCCCTCTATCATAGATTAGTTTCGACGCAACGTACCCGAACGCACGTTAGTAGACTCGGGTTCGCTGACAATATTTTGCGCCTCAGGTCGACCGACCTGAGACAGAACCGCTGTAAGCTCTCTGTTAATGTACACCGGGGTCTACCGCCACTCAGTTTCGCCAAATTCGTGCGAACGAATCCATTGTAACAATTTCTTTAATAAAACGTCAATTCTACCTCTCGTGTTTCGATAATTTCAATTCCAGAAATGTCTTGGAATTGCACACGTTACATATTTGTTATTATCCGTACATGGTAGACCCCGAGTGATCGCCAGTTGTCTAGGCTCTGGAAGATAGGGGACGATTTGTGCCTATGTGATTTCGTACTAAAAGAAAGAGTCATAAGTCATAAGGATTTAACGGAGGCTTGCGGCGGCGTGTTGGCACGCTGGGAGATATCACAGAGAAACCTCTATAGCTTTCTCTGTCTGGTTCTTTCATCGTTCCACGGTTTCGCGGTCTGGCCTGTAGCGTACAATTTGCAGCGAATCTTTTTTCTTTTCTCCATCGATCGACGGCGCTTCGGAGAAGAGGACGGCGGTGAGGGTCGCCGCTGTCTCGGGTTAGTCCGATTCAGCGGCTGTCCTCACTTTGTTCCATCACACTAGACTGTCAAGCCCTGTACTTCGGGTGCGATCGGTGAAAACACAGCCGTGGCTGACAACTCGAGTCGGGGATCGATCCATGTTCTCCGTAGCGTCCCGGTCGCCGCGGCCCGGTTCATTCTCACAAGTAGCTTTTTTTTCTGCGCGGGTACGCCGGGGTTAGGAAAGAAACTCTCTCGCACGCCCGTTGGTGTCTTTTTTTTTTATCTTTTATTTTTTATTCATCATTTTTCTTCTTCAAGACTTGAGATATCGCACAAAGTTGCGAAGCTGTAAATTCAGAATAATTTTAACGAAAGAACTTCCAAAAGGGACACGCAGGCCTGCTTATACACTCGGATCCGACTGGCTTAGTATACGCATTACCGCCGAAATGATCTATGCGGTATCGAGAGAGTATCTCGATCGAACTGTTCGATTCCGAAGTTAGAAACGTATCGAGATGCGAAATGGGACAGATTATCGGACGTCTTTCGAAAATCTCGTTCGAGAATAACGATCGAAATAATACCACTGGGATGTAATTTTATGGATCTCTGGTCGTCCACGATGATCTTGGAACTATAAATAATGTAACTGATGATTCGTTCCGTTCATTCTTCTAACGCCTGTCCGTTTCTCTATGTTTCATGTGCGTTTCGCTCTATCCTGACTAAAAAAAAATTCTTCGTGACCGAGTTGCATGGAAAGCTATCGGCGAAGCTGGGACAAGCTGCATCTGTCGAGGATCCTGGAGGAGAAGAGACAATAGTGAAGGAGGAATGGAAACGATTATCCGAGTCTGAAAATTCTAGAGATGCTGCTGAAATGCATGGGGACAGATTCTGGAGGCAGAATATACAAATCCAATCTTATCGATAAATGAAATGAATGGTAAACAGCATTTTTAATTGCATTTTGCTTTATTAATAGAATTTAATCATTGTCCGACTCGAATCAGTGCCTACATTTATGATTTTCAATGTTTTTTCTTCATGTGAAAATATCGCTAATCTTTGAATACTATATGAATGCGTTCGTAAAATAAATCTTCTGCTTCTCTTTTATGTTTCTATTAGATTGTCATAAAGCAGGCATGGACAGGACTGATTATGAGGGGATTATGCCGAGAAGTAGCGACCAGGTAAGATCGCGATATATTTTTTATTAATAATCTCCTTACCCTAATACCCCCTTGCCCCTGTAAACCCTATGTATTGAAACACGTCATGTTAACGAATCTGGATTTTCTACTACATTGGAGAATTGAAAATACCTCGAGAGGATTCCCAAACTTGATCAGTCTATTACTGCATTGGAATTCAAATTTATCGGCATTTCAATATCTTTCTTTCCATTTTTCAGTCAAGCGCCTTCACATTGAAACTGATGGAAGTGGAACTTAAGCCGATCCAAACCTGTTCTGGTATGCCGAGAGCCAAGCACACACATCCGGGTGCAATTGCCCTAACCCTACTCGGCAGCGTCGGTGAGTCCCATGATCTTTTGTAACGGGCTTTCTTTTCTTGATATTCTCTTCTCTTTGTCGCGTAGCGTGGCGGTAACATAGTACAATCTTCGATTTCTCAGCTCAATTCAGATAGGCTTATTCCGAGACTTATATCCAAGTTTATCACTCGTGAGTGTAAATAATTAGGGGGATGTTCAATCATCTCACTGGAGCAGTCCCGCTGGGAAAGATTCGACAGAGTGGTGACTGATGATAAGTATCAAATTTCTTATTATATATATATATATAATCTATTCCCTTGTATATTTTACAGCTCTTATAAGTCTTACAAGTCTTATAGGTTTCACGAGATTCACGAATTAAATTTTTTTCCATGTATTTCTATCCTTTCTTCTCTCTCGTGTCATTATTATTATTACTAACTGTTGTGTTTTTCTAATTAATCATAACTGTTCTGTTGAATATCAACGTAGTGCTTTGAAAATTATTTTGCTGTATATTTCTTATGTATTGCTGTGAAAAATGATCGTTTGTGTTACTTTCTGATTAATTCATTTATCGTCTCATTAAAACTATTCATTTATTGAAATTTAAATAACACTCGTTACATTTTACAGCTCTTACAGGTTTTACAGGTTTTACAAGTTTTACAGGTTTCACAGGTTTCACAGGTTTCACAGGTTTCACAGGTTTCACAGGTTTCATAGGTTTCATAGGTTTCACGAGATCTACTAATTCTATTGTTTCTGTGCTTTTCTGTTCCTGCTTCCCTCTCGTGTAATTAATATTGTTACTGTTTCTTTTTTTATTATATTATTATAATTCTTTATTGCATACCGTTATGGTGTTACCATTTTGAAAGTCTTATATCCTATTAAACTTCATATATTATATTGTTTCTTACTTGTAATTTCCCATCATTTTTGTGTCTTTCCTTATTTAGTTACATTGATATTCTTTGTTTCTTTGCTCTGAGTAAGCTGACTTAGTCTTTATTGTTTCTTTTTTTAATTAATCATAACTATTGTGAAAATTATTTTGCTGTATCTCTCTTATGTATTGCTGTGAAAAATGATCGTTTGTGCTTCTTTCTAATTGATTAGTTTATCATCTCTCATTAAAACTATTCATTTATTGAAATTTAAATAATACTCGTTACATTTTACAGGTTTTATAGGTTCCACGAGATCTACGAATTTTATTGTTTCCATGCTTTTCTATTCTTTCTTCTCTCTCTTCTCTCTCGTGTCATTAATATTATTATTTATTACTAACTGTTTCATTTTTTAAGTAATCATAGTTATTCTGAAAATTATTCACATGATGCTCAAACATTATTTTGCTGTATATTTTTTATGTATTATTGCTGTGAAAAATGATCGTTTGTGTTACTTTCTAATCAATTCATTTATCGTCTCTGATTAAAACTATTCATCTATTGAAATCTGAATAATATTCGTTATATTCTATAGCTCCGACAGGTTTTACAGGCTCTACGAGTTCTTCAAGTTCTACAAAATCTGCGGGTTTCATCAATTTAATACTGTTTCGAATTAAGATGTTTACTTTTCAGGCGGGGGGTGGTGTTGGTTGCCTTCTCGTGGTGCCCCCTGAACAAATGCGCTGATTTCATGGTTTAACAGACAATAATAATACCAAGAAATGTTGCATATTGAATAGTCGTAGAATTTCGTATACATGGGTCATGCTAGTCAGCGCATTTGACCAAACAACCAACTTTTTAGTTAATAAGGCCAGTATTTCGTATTTCACACAGTTATCATAGAATCATTGCACCCCACTCTACTCTGTACTTCATTTATTACTGCATGTTAAAATCTAACACGCATGATTTAATTATACCTCTTATGTTTCACTGGTCTTTCCAATCTTTCCGCTCTTTTGTCTCCGTGTCTTTCGGGGTCCTTCGCGTCTCGTTTCGGGGTCGTTCTCGTGTTTCAGGGTCCTTCGCGAGTTTCGGGGGTCTCTCGCGTGTTTCGGGGTCTTTGGTGCCGTCCGGTTCCTCGGATCCCTCGTGTCTTTCACGTCTGTTGGGTTTTTCGTGGGTCTCTCGCGTATTTCGGATTCTTTGGTGCCGTCCGGTTCCTCGGATCCCTCGTGTCTTTCACGTCTGTTGGGTTTTCGAGGGTCTCTCGCGTGTTTCGGATTCTTTGGTGCCATTAGGTTCCTCGAATCCCTCGTGTCTCTCACGTCTGTTGGGTTTTTCGAGGGTCTCTCGCGTATTTCGGATTCTTTGGTGCCGTCCGGTTCCTTGAATCCCGCGTGTCTTTCACGTCTTTTGCGTCCTTTGCGTCTTTTAGAGTCTTTTGCGTCTTTCGCGTCTCTCTTGCTCTCTTCCTTCGACTTCTCTCTCTCTCTCTCCTCTTTCTGCGGCAAGGTGCTGGTTTATCTCAACTTAATTTCAATTAGTTTAGCTAGACGTAAGTGCACTGTATGCATGTAACTATTTTGTACTTTCATAATGTGTTTTACTTTTTCGTTTCCCGACATAACGGGAATATTAATTAACTATTCTATTCTAGTCTTTCGTGTCCTTCCTGCCTTTGGGGTCCCTTGGTCTTTTCGGGGTCTCCCGATTCTGCACGATTCACATATTTCATTCATACTTTGCCCTTTTTATGTCCTCAATATTCCATGCATTGATATTTACGTACTTCATTTATTACTGTATGTTAAAATTAAACACACATAATTGATTTATACCTTTTACGTTCTACAGGTCTCATATAGGTTCCACGAGATCTACGAATTTTATTGTTTCCGTGCTTTTCTATTCTTTCTTCTCTCTCGTGTCATTAATGCTATTAATAACTGTTTCTTTTTTTAATTATTCATTATTATTCTGAATATTATTCGCGTGCTGATTAAAAATTATTTTGCTGTATATTTCTTATGTATTGCTGTGAGAACTGATTGTTTGTGTTACTTTATAATTGATCCATTTATCGTCTCTCACTAAAACTATGTATGAAATTTGAATAATATTCGTTATATTCTATAGCTCCGACAGGTTTTACAGGCTCTACGAGTTCTTCAAGTTCTACAAAATCTGCGGGTTTCATCAATTTAATACTGTTTCGAATTAAGATGTTTACTTTTCAGGCGGGGGGTGGTGTTGGTTGCCTTCTCGTGGTGCCCCCTGAACAAATGCGCTGATTTCATGGTTTAACAGACAATAATAATACCAAGAAATGTTGCATATTGAATAGTCGTAGAATTTCGTATACATGGGTCATGCTAGTCAGCGCATTTGACCAAACAACCAACTTTTTAGTTAATAAGGCCAGTATTTCGTATTTCACACAGTTATCGTAGAATCATTGCACCCCACTCTACTCTGTACTTCATTTATTACTGCATGTTAAAATCTAACACGCATGATTTAATTATACCTCTTATGTTTCACTGGTCTTTCCAATCTTTCCGCTCTTTTGTCTCCGTGTCTTTCGGGGTCCTTCGCGTCTCGTTTCGGGGTCGTTCTCGTGTTTCAGGGTCCTTCGCGAGTTTCGGGGGTCTCTCGCGTGTTTCGGGGTCTTTGGTGCCGTCCGGTTCCTCGGATCCCTCGTGTCTTTCACGTCTGTTGGGTTTTTCGAGGGTCTCTCGCGTATTTCGGATTCTTTGGTGCCGTCCGGTTCCTTGAATCCCGCGTGTCTTTCACGTCTTTTGCGTCCTTTGCGTCTTTTAGAGTCTTTTGCGTCTTTCGCGTCTCTCTTGCTCTCTTCCTTCGACTTCTCTCTCTCTCTCTCCTCTTTCTGCGGCAAGGTGCTGGTTTATCTCAACTTAATTTCAATTAGTTTAGCTAGACGTAAGTGCACTGTATGCATGTAACTATTTTGTACTTTCATAATGTGTTTTACTCTTTCGTTTCCCGACATAACGGGAATATTAATTAACTATTCTATTCTAGTCTTTCGTGTCCCTCATGTCTTTGGGGTCCCTTGGACCTTTCGGGGTCTCCCGATTCTGCACGATTCACATATTTCATTCATACTTTGCCCTTTTTATGTCCTCAATATTCCATGCATTAATATTCACGTACTTCATTTATTACTGTATGTTAAAATTAAACACACATAATTGATTTATACCTTTAACGTTTTACAGGTCTCATATAGGTTCCACGAGATCTACGAATTTTATTGTTTCCATGCTTTTCTATTCTTTCTTCTCTCTCTTCTCTCTCGTGTCATTAATATTATTATTTATTACTAACTGTTTCATTTTTTTTAATTAATCATAGTTATTCTGAAAATTATTCACGTAATGCTTCGAAAATCATTGTGCCGTATATTTCTTATGCATAGCTGTGAAACATGATCGTTTGTACTATTACTTTCTAATTCATGCATTCATCGTCTACGGCAGCTAAATGGCGGGGTGGGGAGACAGTATTTTCATAATTTCTTCCTTCTCGCGATATCCAGGGAATTAAAGTATTTATCCTAGAATGCGGGTCCAAAGAGTTTTCCTTTGAGTCCAACTTCGATATAAATCAGTATGATCATATTATATCAGAGGTATGATTATTTCAAGCTTCCGAGTACTCGTTTCGTCTGCGAAATATCTTGTCGTCTTCACCTCCTTCAGCCAGATCTGACAGCTCACTAAAGCTATGCAGATAAAAGTGAGGAAAGAGTGACTACCACTACACAGCAGTGATATCAGTTGCAAGATGTCGGTCTTGTCGAGGATGTTAACGTAAGATAGAGAATCGATTGCCCGCAAGGCCACGGAAGCCCGAGACAGAGCTGTCAGTTCTGTTCAAGCGACTCGGTAGAGTCTCGCCCCAAAAACTAAAAAAAAAAAAAAAAATATACATAAATTATATTATTCAGGTATACGGCGCGCGAGACTCGAAAAATTCGAAAAATTAGTAGGAGCATGTCGCTCTCAAATTTGTTTATGTTGTATACGTTCTTCATGGACTAACTATACGGGTCTAACCACATGCGCTCAGCTAAAGAGACAGTGGGAATGAGAAATATCGTTAACCACGAAAATAACCACAAAACTTGATAAATAATGTTCACTTTAAATATTGTTCACATTAGCACCAATGTCCGATAGAGAAACAATACATATAACCTATTTAAGGCCCATCCCTAGTCGCCCACCTCCTTTTTTGTCGAAATGTGTCACCTTTCGAATATTAGCCGAGCCCCTAGGCGTCGAAAACGCAAAAAAGGCCAACGTCCAATTCGATAATAATAGAAATGTGACAGATTTCGACAAAAAGGAGGTGGGCGACTGGGGATGGGCCTTAACCAATGAGCACGCGCCTTGGAGCTTGTCTAAATTATTTGTCACGTCGATCGTGATCTAATTGTGTTGTTAAACCCGCCTTGCGTCGTGGACAATTTAGGAAGACTGGCTTTGGTATTTTCATTTCAACTTTCAGACCGTCATAATAACTGCAGATAGCCAATGTGTAGAACACAAAAGAACATGATTAAAAAAATGTTAAATTAAAAATTATTAGGTAGTCAGCAAAATTTTACAAACAGTAGTTTCCCAGACAGCACAAAATTACAAGTGGTCTTAAAGACGTCATACGGTCGTCAAATGCCTCACTTTTTGACGTCTTGAGGACGTCTCAAGTCCTAAAGAGGTCTTTGAGACGTCAAAAAGTGACGCATTTGACGTCCATATGACGTCTTAAAGACCACTTGTAATTTTGTGCTGTCAGGGTTACTTAAATATACATCGAATCAAACGACCCGCCAAGTACCACTTCCTTAAATTTTATTTTTTTTTCTACACAAATTTTCCTACTGTCAATTACATTATTTTTATTGTTACTAGTAACAAGATCTATGAGTAAATATGATGGATATCTCCGAGGGCCCCTACGACGGAGATTGGCGTAAAGAGCGGAATTGATATTTATATTTAATTATCTGTCCACAAAAATTAACGGCTCACAGGGAAATATGAGCATACGTGTATAATGAAAAATTGTACAAAAAGTAGTGAAACCAACCGCAAGAGCACCGTTGGTGCAAAAATCTTTCGCCAAGTGCAATGATGTTGAAAATGCTTACTGAAAAAAAGAATTGAAATCAGATACAGTTGCCAAGTACATGTCTTTTCTGTACCAAAAGTTTATAACAGAAGAAAAGAAAATTAAATAGCCTTGCGTTCGTTCACTCGCGAGAAAAAAAAAGGAAATGAAACGAAAAAAATAAATTTGCAGGTAGCGGTACTTGGCGGGCCTTCGTAGACAAGTACGAGAGAACAACCATGTCGGTGATCCTCGAGTAATTGTAATATTGGCCCGCCGAGTAACACGTTGACGTAACGGGTTTTTCGGGGTCTCTAGCGTGTTTCGGATTCTTTGGGGCCATAAGGTTCCTCGAATCCCTCGTGTCTTTCACGTCTGTTGGGTCATTCGGGGCTTTTGGGCCTTTTGGGCCTTTTGGGCCTTTTGGGGCCGTCAGGTTCCTCGAGTCCCACGTTCCTTTTACGTCTTATGCGTCTTTCGGAGTGTTTCGCGTCTCTCTTGCTCTCTTCCTTCGACTTCTCTCTCTCTCCCCTTTCTGCGGCAACGCGCTGGTTTATCTCAACTTAATTTAAATTAGTTTAGCTAGACGTAAGTGCATTGTATGCCCGTAATTCTATTTTTTACTCTCATAATGTGTTGTACTTCTTTGTTTCTCGACATAACCGGGAATATTAATTAACTATTCTATTCCATTCCAGTCTTTCGTGTCCTTCCTGTCTTTGGGGTCCCTCGGATTTTTCGGAGTCTACAAATTCTACAAGATTCACATATTTCATCCATACTTCGCCTCTGTTATGTCCTCAATATTTCATGCATTAATATTTATGTACTTCATTTATTACTGTATGTTAAAATCACACGCATACGATTTAATTATACCTTCTACGTTTTACAGGTCTCATATAGGTTCCACTAGATCTACGAATTTTTATCATTTCCATGCTTTTCTATTCTTTCTTCTCTCTCGTGTCATTAATATTATCACTCAGCTGTTTCATTTTTTAATTAATCATAATTATTCTGAAAATTATTCACGTGATGCTTTGAAAATTATTGTGCTGTATGTTTCTTATGTGTATTGCTATGAAAAATGATCCTTCGTGTTACTTTCTAATTCATTCATTTATTCTATCTCATGGAAACTATTTATTTGTTGAAATTTAAATAATACTCGTTACATTTTACAGCTCTTAGAGGTTTCACAGGTTTTATAGGTTCCACGAGATCTACTAATTTTATTGTTTCCGTGCCTTTCTATTATTTGTTCTCTCTCTCTCTCTCGTGTAATTAATAAACCACAAAAGCACCTTTGGTGCACAAACCTTTCGCCAAGTGCAATAATGTTGAAAATGCCCACTGAAAAAATTAATTTTTTTCGTTTCACTTTCTATTTTCTTTTCTTCTGTTATAAACTTTTGGTACAGAAAAGACATGTACTTGGCAACTGTATCTGATTTCAATTCTTTTTTTCAGTAAGCATTTTCAACATCATTGCACTTGGCGAAAGATTTTTGCACCAAAGGTGCTCTTGCGGTTGGTTTCACTACTTTTTGTACAATTTTTCATTATACACGTATGCTCATATTTCCCTGTAAGCCGTTAATTTTTGTGGACGGATAATTAAATATAAACACCAATTCCGCTCTTTGCGCCAATCTCCGTCGTAGGGGCTCTCGGAGATATCTATCATATTTACTCATGTATCTTGTTACTAGTAACAATAAGATTAATATAATTGACAGTAAGAAAATTTGTGAAGAAACAAATTTAGGAAGTGGTACTTGGCGGGTCATTTGATTCGATGTATATTCAAGTAACCCAGACGGCACAAAATTACAAGTGCTCTTAAAGACGTCAAATGCGTCACTTTTTGACGTCTTTAACAATTGATACGTCTTTAAGACTTGAGACGTCCTCAAGACCTCAGAACGTGACGCATTTGACGTCCGTATAACGTCTTTAAGACCACTTGTAATTTTGTGCTGTCTGGGAACTTACTTTTTGTAAAATTTTGCTGACTACCTAATGATTTTTAATTCAACATTTTTTCAATCATGTTTTTTTGTGTTCTACACATTCGATATCCGAAGTTATTATGACGGTCCGACAGTTGAAATGAAAATACCAAAGCCAGTCTTCCTAAATTGTCTACGACGCAAGGCGGGTTTAACAACACAATTGGATCACTATAATCAATGTGACAAATAAATTAGACAAGCTCCAAGGCGCGTGCTCATTGGTTAAATAGTTTATATTTATTGCTTCTCTACGGGACATTGTTGCTAATTTGAACAATATTTACAACGAACATTATTTACAAAGTTTTGTAGTTATTTTTGTGGATAATGATTTTTCTCATTCTCAGCAGCTGTCTCTTTAGCTGAGCGCATGTGGTTAGACCCGTAAAGTTAGTCCATGAAGAACGTACAACATAAATAAATTTGAGAGCGACATGCTCCTACGAATTTTTCGAGTCTCGCGCGCCGTATACCTGAATATCATAATTGCTATGAAATTGTTTATTGTTTTTGGCGCGAGACTCTACCGAGTCTTTCGAACAGAACTGACAGCTCTGCCTCGGGCTTCCGTGGCCTTGGGCAATCGATTCTCTATGGGAGCTTTCCATCTACAGCCAAGAATCGACGCAGTCAGACACACAGCAATAATATGATTGGCTGGGGCAAACGGAAAAGACCAATCGTTTAGCTGTGTGTCTGAGCGTGTTGATTTTTGGCTGTAGATGGAAAGCTCCCTATGTTACGTTAACATCGTCGACAAGACCGACATCTTGCAACTGATGTCACTGCAGCTGTCTAGTGGTGGCCACTCTTTCCTCATTTTTATCCGTATAGCTTTAGTGAACTGTCAGATCTGGCTGAAGGATGTGAAGATGGTTACTTACATGAGATTACGCGATAAGTCGAAAAAAAAAAAAAAAAAAAAGGCGGAGGTGAACAGAAGTCGACGAAAATTTTTTCAGACGAAATGAGTACTCGGAAACTGGAAATAATCATACCTCAACTCTCCGTGCACTGATTTAATCGAAGCTGGACCCGAATGAAAGCTCTTTGGAGTTGGACCCACATTCTAAGATAAATACTTTGATCCCCCCGGTTATCGCGAGAAGAAATAAATTATGAAAATTATACTGTCACCGCGCCGTTTAGCTGCCGTTCGGGTATATGTATAGAATCGGTCGAATCTCGCGCGTCATATACCTAACCAATAGCGATATTTATTTTTATTGTACTTGTTTGTGTGACTTTCTAATTGACTCATTTATCGTCTATCACTAAAACTATTCATCTATCGAAATTTGAATAATATTCCCTATGTTATTCTATAGCTCCGAAAGTTTTTACAGGCTCTACAAGTTCGTCAAGTTCTGGAGAATCTGCAGTTTTCATCAATTTAATATTGTTACGAATTGATATGTTCACTTTTCAGGCGGGGGGTGGTGTTGGTTGCCTTCTCGTGGTGCCCCCTGAACAAATGCGCTGATACAAGCCAGACACTTGCCTTTGCGAATGACCTGGAATGTTGCTCGTTAAATAGTCGCATAATTACTTATACACGGGTCATGCTAATCAGCGCATTTGACTAAACAACCAACTATTCAGTCAATAAAGCGGGTATTTTGTATTTCACGCAGTTATCGTAGAATTATTGCATCCCACTCTGACAATTGTTCAGAATCAACTCCACTCCACTCCACTCCACTCCACTCGATTGCAGAGAATCGGCTGATGCTATGAAGTTCAGTGACCTTCGCGTCGCCAATGAGTTAACATGTGTTATTCGTGAGAGCGTCCGCCAAATGAAATTTATCTTTTCTTCAAGTTCTACACGTTGCGTATTCCTACCAGCAGACTCCGATTGTAATTGGAGAAATTGTTATGTCCCCAACCATATTTTCTATTCTTTTTACCGCGAATAACAATGTGCAAATTGATATTTCTTACAACATATGTAAAGTTTCATTGAAACTTGAAATAATTATCATCTCAGTATATCAATGATTACTTTAAATTGTACTTCGAAATTTCTTTATTCCTTCCTTCTATTTTTTAACAGCATTATTGTTTGACAGACAGCTCAATGGTCATTTCCAACACCACGTAGCTTTTCGTGAATGAATATTCAAACAACATAGATACTTCTGCCGCAAGGCTCTGTCGACCAGGGTATTACATGACGTGATAGCATAGACAGTGCTACTTGGGGAAGCGTGGATTGAAACAGATTTCAATGTTTGTTCAAAAACTCTTGATTTATAGATACTAGAGGTCATTGAAGACGAAAATAACCTCTGATTATTTACATAAAATGGTAACTAAACCAGCGCATATAGTCCAATCGAGTGTATAATTAGAATAATGAAATTTAACAATATTTTTTCAGCTTCTGTAATTTATTTGGTTTCTCGAAATTGACTAAACATTCAATAACTCGTGTGTTCGCGCGTATAACGATATGTTATTGCTTTTTGCCTATTTTCTTTTTTTTTTTTCTGTATTGAGTCACACGTCCAGCGTGGTCAATGGCTAGCTCGTGTTGTTTACGGATCTCAGCAAGCCTAATCCCCCCCCCCCCGTGTCTACCTGATTGCCAGCACTACGAACAACGTCAGTCTGCTCTCGGACCTGGCGTTGCGCGGACGTATCGCGGTCGCAAGACTCCCGATGTATAGCACAACGAATTTGTGCTCACCTTTTCATACATTCGCTATACCAAACCGTAACTGCACTCGATTTATGCCGTGTTTCAACCGAAAACCCAATCGTGTTGAATGTTTGTGTGGTATTTTTTGTAGTACACTGATGTAAAAATTATGTATCTTGAACGATGGACCACGTGCTCCAGTGACAGCTGCTGTTGCTGCTTTGACTACAACTGCGGACTCTTCGTACCGGCTGTTCTTGGACGCTCACGTTCGAGGTATGAGATAGTTTTTTTTTTCTTTTTAGGGATACTCGTCATTAGGCCTTATAGATCATAATTTCCACAGATAAACAACGAGCAGTCATTCACACCTCTGGTTCGAACAGTGCTGACCAGTCATTCATCTCGTCTAACTTTGAACTGCTCCTATTCGATCGTCGTGTCGATATGATTGGACTCCTGATTCGTTTGTAGGCACATACGAATTTCAGGAAGAAAGTCTGACATTTTTCGCGATGTACTACGATCTGCAAGACATGCCATCGCTACATCACATATTTTTTCACCGGTGAACGTGCGGGGATAAGATGCTCCTCCACCTTATTAATATCAGGTAACATACCTTTCCCCCATTTTAATTCACAAACGATTTATCAATTTATGAACTCTGCATACGTAGTCGAGACTTGGATCCAGAGATCCAGAAAAAAATGAAGAATGCGAATAAATTGATATTGGAAGATCAATGAGATGTATGACATTAAAACTTGAGATTTCATCGAGTATCGGTTTATTAGTAATAATATCGAATCCGCTCGGATGTCAGCATAAAAAAAAAAAAAAAAATCAACTGCACGTAGTTTCGATAACGCCGTGCTAAGACTGCAAGCAACGCGATATGAAATGACACGCCATGCAATGAAATGAAGTGAAACCAAATAACATGAACATCAACCAACGAAAGAATGAAGTCGAAATGAAATCAGGAACAAGGGAATGAAAAAAAAGGTTGAACAACGGCGGTTCTATTGAACCGCTTCAAAGGAGTATGAGCCCCGAATACATTTATACTACAATTATTATCACTCATGATCGACACGATATTATATTAATTGTAACTTTTCGGTCTTTGTTCCTCTGTGAACTAGCTTTGTAATAAAAATATGAAATATGTTCACAGGATGGTATTGGGCCAGCCGGGGAATGGATTCGTTTACACGCAGTGTCGAACGACCGGAGAATCTCCGAAGATTCTTCCAGAGGAAGGACCCCACATTTTCTTCAAGATGCCGCACCACAAGGACAGCGTGGGAATGTCGCCGGCTGCTTCAGCGAACTAGCTTAATTAGAGTATATGGTATATACTATATAGTATATGATGCGTATCTATAATGTGAATACCATATAGTATATAGTTTATATAATTTTGTGCCCTCTGCACTGTCATAAGTGTCATATTTAGTGACAATATAATTTCATTGTAATATTTTCAATAGGCATGAGGTCACATTATAGATACATATCAGACTTAGTAACTATGTAGTATAACATTGTGATTTATATGTAATTAGCTGTTGGAATAAATTTGCCGAATCGATGATTAGATTATTATATTTTACGTATGATACGTATGTACATACGGCGGACTTTCCTCCCTGGTGGGGCGATAGGAGGGGGTGGGGGGGTTTTTTTTTAGCCCCCATCCCCTCCGCGCCCCTCCAGGGAGGCAAGGCCGTTTTTTTTTGATCGCGAAGGCAGTTTAATTCTCTAGCTTTATTATTAGCTATTAGTGAGCTAGTATTTGTAAGTATTTTAGAGATCTGTGTTGATCTCGGCGATAGGGGGAGGAAGGGGGAGGAAGTGGGAGGGCGGGTGGCCTCCTCCTTCCTCTTTTATCGCTTGCATTGTTGATTCATCCGATATTATTGGGTTTGTAATTAGTAAACTGTATTATTATTCTTTTGTGAGAGGGGGAGGAAGTGGGAGGGTGCGCCGCCTCCTCCTTACTCTTTTATTTCTTTCATTATTAGTTTAACCGTTATTATTGCGCTTATGAGTAAAAATGAGTATTATCGATCTATATTATTGATCCGTATGTACATCTTGTAGATGATCAAGGGTTTACACCACCTTGGCGCTCGGAAAAATAGGTATAAAATAAAAACAAAATTTTGACGCAGCTATGAATTATATAAAATAATTTTCATGTCACACATATACACAGTAGTCTTCTGAATGATTTTAAATAATTACGAATAAACAAAAAGTATGAAATGACGGAGATATGAGCCATCGGGTAGGACAGCTCCTTTCTGGAATCATTGCTGATGGTGTACTTATTTTCTCTGTCAGGCATCGTCTCCAGAATGAAACATAAGTTCTTTCTCATTTAAACAGGTAATAGCTGCGATGTAGCATGAGCAGAAATTTCTGACAATCCTTTCGTAGAAATGACAGCTGTTGAAAAAAATAATAAAAAAATCAGTTTTTTTTTTTCAAATAGTCATTTCTACATAACGAGATCGATATGAAAATCATTTGCGTCAAACATTGTACTTGACACGCTGTTAGTTATACTTTCATATGTAATTGTTCGTAATGTCGTCGCAACGATTAGTTTGAAGTATAATAATAGTTTTAGGTAATTTCCGAACTTGAAAAATGACAAATATCCAGTTTTCAGTGATATACGTAATATATTACACGTATAACGATACATCTACAACTGTTAATTGCATTGAATAATCATACGTTAAGATTGTTTATCCAATAAACATGTATTATTATAGTGAATCGGCGCAATCTTCAATTACTTCCCTACAAAATTGTAAAAAATCAATCGTCGAATCATTTTCTGCTGTCCCTTCTTTGCCAATAGGTCGAAAGTCATCAAAGGTGCATGATTTCGTACGTTTGAAATCATAAAGTTGGCGCACGGGGTGAAGAATGGTATCGCCATCTCGCGGTCACATTGCCGAACTAAGTTTGCTAATTACGCCTCACGATATGCAATCCCCAGCTATGGACGACAGCAATGACCCGCGGGTTGCAGACTACGAGCGGTACCGACGTTATCGACACATGATATGATTGGCACATGACGTTACCGGTAGAAAATAGTTCGACAATGCGACCGCGATATGGCGCTACCATTCGTCGCTCAGCGACAACTTACCGATAAAAAGCGGTGACCTAGATAATTGTCAGCGCCTGCGACAGTCGGGAACTTGTGTAGTTTTGCGTCGAATTAACCAACGTACTGCTTGACTCCGTGGGATATCTCACAGAGATTGTTTTCGATCGCTCATTCGAGTGAATCGGATCGAAAAGATGCGGGAGTATAATTATTGTCAGTAAATCAATGTTTTTGAGCTGAAAAACGGACGTAAAGATAGTGAAAAAAAGTGAACATAGTTTCTCTTCTCAAAAGTTCGAGCATGCTATTTATTTCCGATGAAACGTTTTACAAACATACAGATCCGAGTCAAAGTCTTTCCACCGTTCCGGCAGTTTGACCTGAATTGTTTTTTTTACTCGCAAGTAGCCAACAATTATGTATCTTTCGAATAAATTATGATATAATACTCGATTACAATCAACAGTATCGTAAAATAGTTGATCTACGTATAATCGTGTTTGAAACGTAGTCTGAAAACAAAAATTTATATCTTATTCGACTGATGCAATGTAGCGTAGCCATCTTGATCTCTTTCATTCTTTCGAAGATGGCCGCCAGTCGAGGACGCTATAACATTCTATTTCAATATATTAAACGAATCTTCAGTGACGAAACAATTACTTTATCACAGAAGACGAGTCGAATTCTGGTATGTGTACAGTGACCGGTATTTTTAAAATTTGAAACAGTCGTTTTTTCCGGGCCAAGGCGCGATCTTATAGTCAGAAGAATAGCGAGAGTAACGGATTGTTTTTCTTTCTTTTGTTTTTTACACGAGTCATTTTACTATCGCGCGTTTGAATCGAGAAGTCGGCGGCTCCTTTCTCATTAACGTTGTATCTTATTGTTTTTCAGCCTACAACGATGTCCGTTGGGAATCATCGCCGCTGCGAGTCCAGACGTGCCGTGCGGAACTGACGCGTGAGTACATAACCTCTTTGAAAATCTCACCGCACATTGTAATTTCACGTATTATATTACGTAGACGTTTGATAATCATTTCAATTTCGTATATCGGCATTTTTGTTTTGTTTTTTTTTTTACCTTTTCCGCCCCCACCCGAGTTAATTATCGGCAGAGACCGTTGCCAGTCCAGTCGATCTTCGGTTTCAATTTTTCTCATCTTTCGAAATAACTTTCGAAATATTTGTTCGCGTTCGCGGAGATAACTCGTTGAATTGTGTCCCACGCGCGTCAACCGCGTGTCGCGTGTATAAGCAGGTGCAAGCTCGTCTCGATTGGTTTTAATTTCTTTTATTTTTTATTTTTTTCAATTTCTTCTCAACGACATAGGAATGCTATATATATTATTGGGAAAGTGATACGACACGCGCCGTCCGGTAGGCGTTATTCCCTCTATCATAGATTAGTTTCGACGCAACGTACCCGAACGCACGTTAGTAGACTCGGGTTCGCTGACAATATTTTGCGCCTCAGGTCGACCGACCTGAGACAGAACCGCTGTAAGCTCTCTGTTAATGTACACCGGGGTCTACCGCCACTCAGTTTCGCCAAATTCGTGCGAACGAATCCATTGTAACAATTTCTTTAATAAAACGTCAATTCTACCTCTCGCGTTTCGATAATTTCAATTCCAGAAATATCTTGGAATTGCACACGTTACATATTTGTTATTATTCGTACATGGTAGACCCCGAGTGATCGCCAGTTGTCTAGGCTCTGGAAGATAGGGGACGATTTGTGCCTATGTGATTTCGTACTAAAAGAAAGAGTCATAAGTCATAAGGATTTAACGGAGGCTTGCGGCGGCGTGTTGGCACGCTGGGAGATACCACAGAGAAAGCTCGTCAGCTTTCTTTTTTGGTTCTTTCATCGTTCCACGGTTTCGCGGTCTGGCCTGTAGCGTACAATTTGCAGCGAATCTTTTTTCTTTTCTCCATCGATCGACGGCGCTTCGGAGAAGAGGACGGCGGTGAGGGTCGCCGCTGTCTCGGGTTAGTCCGATTCAGCGGCTGTCCTCGCTTTGTTCCATCACACTAGACTGTCAAGCCCTGTACTTCGGGTGCGATCGGTGAAAACACAGCCGTGGCTGACAACTCGAGTCGGGGATCGATCCATGTTCTCCGTAGCGTCCCGGTCGCCGCGGCCCGGTTCATTCTCACAAGTAGCTTTTTTTTCTGCGCGGGTACGCCGGGGTTAGGAAAGAAACTTTCTCGCACGCCCGTTGGTGTTTTCTTTTTTTATCTTTTATTTTTTATTCTTCATTTTTCTTCTTCAAGACTTGAGATATCGCACAAAGTTGCAAAGCTCTAAATTCAGATTGATTCTAACGAAAGAACTTCCAAAAGGGACACGCAGGCCTGCTTATACACTCGGATTCGACTGGCTTAGTATACGCGTTACCGCCTAAATGATCTTTGCGGTATCGAAAGAGTATCTCGATCGAACTGTTCGATTCCGAAGTTAGAAACGTATCGAGATGCGAAATGGGAAAGAATATCGGACGTCTTTCGAAAATCTTATTCGAGAATAACGACGGGATCTAATTTTCTAGATCTCCGGTCGTCCACGACGATATTAGAAACATGAATAATGTAACCGATTATTTTTTTCGTATATTCTTCTGACGCTTGTCCCTTTCTCTATGTTTCATGCGCGTTCCGCTCCATCCTGCCTAAAAAAATTCATCGGACCGAGCCGCACGGGAAGCTGTCGACGAAGCTGCGAGAACGAACATCCGTCGAGGATCCTGGGAAAGGAGGAGAAGGCGGCAGAAAGACCCAGGCTTGGTTATCTACTCTGCATCGGCGGCGGTGGATGCAGCGACGCGGTGAAAGGGAATGAATGGCAATTCGACGCTCTTTTCAAAACCTATGAAAATTCTCATTGGTCTGCAAAGAGTCGTAACAGCCTCGAATACGAATTTTCGATATCATTCGTTTGCCTAACCGCTCGACAGAGTCCAAGAGTTCAAGAATAAGGAATAAGTACTGGCTCTGTGTAACGTAAGCTACGTCGTAGATTCGAATTCCAAGTTTCAACGCGAGAGAATCAATTCGCAAAATACTTGAAAATAATATACCGACGATAATTATTCGAGAGTAGGCAATGTTTTATCACTATAGTACTTTTCCACGCTTGGAAATGAAATTTTGAAAGATAGGGATGAGAACAGCTCTAGTCACATAGCTATTATCTTTATTTTCTACAATGAGAAATTGATTTCTTTCAGACAACCTGAAGGAAAAGCAGATTGAGATCTGGACTCGAAGGAATCACCCAACAAGATACGGTACGAAGAAAGCATGCCTGGAAACTGTTGGCGCATAGGATACCCCGGTTGTACGACAGAAAGAAGAGGATCAAAACATCCTGGATTCAAACGTAACAGACTTTTCCACTACGTATGGACGAAGTATGAGTTGGGGCAACTTTTACTCGTATAAAAGTCTACTTTTCGCACATGGACTACGGAAATGACGCTGTTCATTGAAGACTATGTCTGTTCCTCAAATGGAATATATCCAATAAGCTACTGTTATCTTAAGTCGGTCAGCAGACGATCTCTGACGATATTGCAGAATTCTGTCAGGAATCATCGCGTCTTTATTGCAATATAGAAGTTCTTTTCGATGTTCTTCGGAGTTCCAACAGTTTCGAGCTCCTTACCAGCCATTCAGAGTTGATTGTCGGAGTACCAATGCTCTTTTCAAACTGTTTAAAAATTGTTATCGATCCGCAAGGAGTTGCAACAGCCTCGGATACGAATTTTTGATATTATTCCTTCGCTTAACCACTCGAAAGAGTCTAACAATTCTAGAATAAGAAATGAGCACCAGCTCTGTGTAACGTAAGCTACGTCGTAGATTTAAATTTAGAGTTTCGACTCGAGAAAATCAATTTGCAAACTATTCCAAGAGAATATACTGTTATATCGAACAGTCATTGGTATCCTGATCGAGCCAGAAGTCCATCTCTGATATCGGTCACTTTTATCATTACTACTCGCGTCTGTGTTGCAATACAGAAGTTGTTTCCAAAGTTCCTGAGAGTTCAAACAGTTTCGAGCTCCTTACCATCCATTCTGAGCTAACTGTCGACGTACCAACGCTCTTTTGAACATGTATAAAATTTTTCATTCGTCCGCAAAGTGTTGTAACAGCCTGGAATACGAATTTTCGACGTTATTCCTTCGTCTATCTACTCGAAAAAGTCTTACTGTTGACGAATGAGAGAGAAATAGCAACTCTGTGCAACTTGAGCTGTGTCGTAGATTCGAATTCCAAGTTTCAACGCCAGAAAATCAATTCGCAAAATACTTGGAAAGAATATACCGACGATAATTATTCGAGAGTAGGCAATGTTTCATCACTATAGTAATTTCCCACGATTGGAAATGAAATTTCGAAAGATAGGAATGAAAACAGCTGTAGTTACATCTCTATGATGTTTATTTTCTACAATGAGAAATTGATATCTTTCAGACGAGCCGAAGGTAAAGCAGATTGAGATCTGGACTGGAAGGAATCACCCAACAAGATACGGTACGAAGAAAGCATGCCATGAAACTGTTGCCGCAGAGGATACTCCGGTGGTACGACGGAGAGAAGAGGATCAAAACATTCAGGATTCAAACGTAAGAGACTTTTCCACTACGGATAGACGGTGCAGCATGAGTTGGGGCAACTTTTACTTGTAGAAAAGTCTACTTTTCGTCCATGGACTACGAAAATGACGCTGTTCATTCAAGACTATGTCTGTTCCTCGACTGGAATATATCCGATAAGCTACTGTTATTTTAAGTCGGTCAGCAGTCGATCTCTGACGATATTGCAGAACTCTGTCAGGAATCCTCGCGTCTTTATTGCAATACAGAAGTTCTTTTCTAAGTTCTTTGGAGTTCCAACAGTTTCGAGCTACTTACCAGCCATTCAGAGTTGATTGTCAAAGTACCAACGCTCTTTCCAAACTGTTTAAGAATTGTTATCGATCCGCAAGGAGTTGCAACAGCCTCCGATACGAATTTTTGATATTATTCCTTCGCTTAACCACTCGAAAGAGTCTGACAATTCAAGAATAAGAAATGAGCACCAGCTCTGTGTAACGTAAGCTACGTCGTAGATTTAAATTGAAAGTTTCGACTCAAGAAAATCAATTTGCAAACTATTCCAACAGAACATACTGTTATATCGAACAGTCATGGGTATCCTGATCGAGCCAGAAGTCTATCTCCCATATCGCTCACTTTTATCATTACTACTCGCGTCTGTATTGCAATACAGAAGTTGTTTCCAAAGTTCCTGAGAGTTCAAACAGTTCCGAGCTCCTTACCATCCATTCTGAGCTAACTGTCGACTTACCAACGCTCTTTTGAAAATGTATAAAATTTTTCATTCGTCCGCAAAGTGTTGTAACAGCCTGGAATACGAATGTTCGACGTTATCCCTTTGTCCATCTACTCGAAAAAGTCTTACTGTTGACGAATGAGAGAGAAATACCAACTCTGTGTAACTTGAGCTGTGTCGTAGATTCGAATTCCAAGTTTCAACGCGAGAAAATCAATTCGCAAAATACTTGGAAAGAATATACCGACGATAATTATTCGAGAGTAGGCAATGCTCTATTACCATAGCACTTTTCCGAGCTTGGGAATCAAATTTTGAAAGATATGGATGAGAACAGCTTTAGTTACATCGCTATTATCTCTATTTCCTACAATGAGAAATTGATTTCCTTAGCCGAATATTTGAAAACGCTTCGCTCATATATCGTCAGTTCGGAATATTACGGCCCCAACTCTCAGCTGAAGGCTCGTCGAATCTTAAACAGACGTGATTACTGAATTTCAATCAATCGCGAGAGATGTTATCATTACCTATATTTGTATTGTGAAATGTAAATGTTGTACGACGAGAAAGTTGGAACGACGAAGAAAAATAATGGTAATTTAAGATGCAACATAGATGTCCGACAGACATCATTGACCTAATCCCTGACCATTTTTGTGAGAAATCTGGAAGCATTTCGAATGTAATCATTAATCGACAGCATCTTTTCGTGGACCGAAGAATCGGAAAATTCAGCATTTTTTAAACGGTATAATCAATTTTTCAACTCTTTTACGCACAATTATCGAGAAATCACATAATATCGAATATGTTATTCGATGAAGAAATATTTATAAATTCTTGACGATTGAGAAAATCAAAAATTTGCCCCTCTAAAATTTTTGGCAGAGTCCATTTGATTTTTCAATTCTCTCGTTGAAAATTATTGGGAAATTTTGAAGCATTAGACACGATAGCTCCCAAACAATAGAAATTAATCGCCCCCTAAGAATTCGGAATAGTAAATTGGTCAATTTTGAAAGTTTTTACGAAAAGTCCTTCATCCTTTAGATTCGGAACGTGATTCGTCTCGCAGACGATTATTACACAGAGAATTAAAGAATTTACGGTATTTGACGAGCGACGTAACGAACGAGAAAAAAAAAAAAAAAAAACACCGAACCTCTTTCGAATCGGTTCATTCTAAATTACAGCCAAATTTTGGAATTTTTTCGATCGAGAAACTATTTCTAAACCTCCCTCTGAGATAAATCACCCGGGGACGTAATTTTATGACCACGCCCCTGAGTCGTCGCCCTTGAGTCGACCTTGAGTCGCGTGACGTAGTTTTCAATCATATGTTCAGGCGCATGCGCAGTTTGCGTTTCGTATATCGATAGCGCCGTTCGATTTTCGACATTTTCGATACTTCAGTCTCGATCTCAATTTGAATATGTGACCTTGGCGACGCCAATCGACGCCAATCGACGTCCCGACGTCTCATAGTTTAGGTATGGTGTTATAATTTGACGTACGCGTCTTTGCCGAGGTAAGAAATTGTGATCTTGCGATTCAACGATCATAAATAATTATCCAAGTGAAGTCGACGGTTTAATTTCGTTCGCCGTGAAGTTGCGTGCCAGTTCGAATTTTTCAGAGATGACTCAGAGATAACGAAGTTTTTCAACCGTTCCGGCAGTTTGACCTGAATTGTTATTTTTACTTGTGAGTAGCCAACAATTGTGTATCTTTCGAATAAATTATGATATAATACTCGATTAGAATCAACAGTATCGTAAAATAGTTGATTTGCGTATTATCGTGTTTGAAACTTAGTCTGACAACAAAAATATAGCATATCGTATTCGACCGACGCAGTGTAGCGTAGCCAAAGATGGCCGCCAGTCGAAGACGCTATAACATTTCATTCCAATAATCCGATATATTGAACGAATCTTCGTTGACGAAACAATTACTTTATCACAGAAGACGAGTCGAATTCTGGTATGTGTACAGTGACCGGTATTTTTGAGTTGTGGAACCGTCGTTTTTCCGGGCCAAGTCGCGATCTTATAGTCAAAGAATAGCCAGAGTGACGGTTTGTTTTTCTTTTTTTTTTTTTCACGAGTCTCATTTTATTATCACGCGTTTGAATCGAGAAGTCGGCGGCTCCTTTCTCATTAACGTTGTATCTTATTGTTTTTCAGCCTACAACGATGTACGTTAGGAATCATCGCCGCTGCGAGTCCAGACGTGCCGTGCGGAACTGACGCGTGAGTACATAACCTCTTTGAAAATCTCACCGCACATTGTAATTCCACGCATTATATTACGTAGACGTTTGATAATCATTTCAATTTCGTATATCGGCATTTTCGTTTTGTTTTTTTTTTTACCTTTTCCGGCCCCGTCCGAGTTAATTATCGGCAAAGACCGTTGCCAGTCCAGTCGATCTTCGGTTTCAATTTTTCTCATCTTTCGAAATAACTTTCGAAATATTTGTTCGCGTTCGCGGAGATAACTCGTTGAATTTTGTCCCACGCGCGTCAACCGCGTGTCGCGTGTATAAGCAGGTGCAAGCTTGTCTCGATTGGTTTTAATTTCTTTTATTTTTTATTTTTTTCAATTTCTTCTCAACGACATAGGAATGCTATATATATTATTGGGAAAGTGATACGACACGCGCCGTCCGGTAGGCGTTATTCCCTCTATCATAGATTAGTTTCGACGCAACGTACCCGAACGCACGTTAGTAGACTCGGGTTCGCTGACAATATTTTGCGCCTCAGGTCGACCGACCTGAGACAGAACCGCTGTAAGCTCTCTGTTAATGTACACCGGGGTCTACCGCCACTCAGTTTCGCCAAATTCGTGCGAACGAATCCATTGTAACAATTTCTTTAATAAAACGTCAATTCTACCTCTCGCGTTTCGATAATTTCAATTCCAGAAATATCTTGGAATTGCACACGTTACATATTTGTTATTATTCGTACATGGTAGACCCCGAGTGATCGCCAGTTGTCTAGGCTCTGGAAGATAGGGGACGATTTGTGCCTATGTGATTTCGTACTAAAAGAAAGAGTCATAAGTCATAAGGATTTAACGGAGGCTTGCGGCGGCGTGTTGGCACGCTGGGAGATACCACAGAGAAAGCTCGTCAGCTTTCTTTTTTGGTTCTTTCATCGTTCCACGGTTTCGCGGTCTGGCCTGTAGCGTACAATTTGCAGCGAATCTTTTTTCTTTTCTCCATCGATCGACGGCGCTTCGGAGAAGAGGACGGCGGTGAGGGTCGCCGCTGTCTCGGGTTAGTCCGATTCAGCGGCTGTCCTCGCTTTGTTCCATCACACTAGACTGTCAAGCCCTGTACTTCGGGTGCGATCGGTGAAAACACAGCCGTGGCTGACAACTCGAGTCGGGGATCGATCCATGTTCTCCGTAGCGTCCCGGTCGCCGCGGCCCGGTTCATTCTCACAAGTAGCTTTTTTTTCTGCGCGGGTACGCCGGGGTTAGGAAAGAAACTTTCTCGCACGCCCGTTGGTGTTTTCTTTTTTTATCTTTTATTTTTTATTCTTCATTTTTCTTCTTCAAGACTTGAGATATCGCACAAAGTTGCAAAGCTCTAAATTCAGATTGATTCTAACGAAAGAACTTCCAAAAGGGACACGCAGGCCTGCTTATACACTCGGATTCGACTGGCTTAGTATACGCGTTACCGCCTAAATGATCTTTGCGGTATCGAAAGAGTATCTCGATCGAACTGTTCGATTCCGAAGTTAGAAACGTATCGAGATGCGAAATGGGAAAGAATATCGGACGTCTTTCGAAAATCTTATTCGAGAATAACGACGGGATCTAATTTTCTAGATCTCCGGTCGTCCACGACGATATTAGAAACATGAATAATGTAACCGATTATTTTTTTCGTATATTCTTCTGACGCTTGTCCCTTTCTCTATGTTTCATGCGCGTTCCGCTCCATCCTGCCTAAAAAAATTCATCGGACCGAGCCGCACGGGAAGCTGTCGACGAAGCTGCGAGAACGAACATCCGTCGAGGATCCTGGGAAAGGAGGAGAAGGCGGCAGAAAGACCCAGGCTTGGTTATCTACTCTGCATCGGCGGCGGTGGATGCAGCGACGCGGTGAAAGGGAATGAATGGCAATTCGACGCTCTTTTCAAAACCTATGAAAATTCTCATTGGTCTGCAAAGAGTCGTAACAGCCTCGAATACGAATTTTCGATATCATTCGTTTGCCTAACCGCTCGACAGAGTCCAAGAGTTCAAGAATAAGGAATAAGTACTGGCTCTGTGTAACGTAAGCTACGTCGTAGATTCGAATTCCAAGTTTCAACGCGAGAGAATCAATTCGCAAAATACTTGAAAATAATATACCGACGATAATTATTCGAGAGTAGGCAATGTTTTATCACTATAGTACTTTTCCACGCTTGGAAATGAAATTTTGAAAGATAGGGATGAGAACAGCTCTAGTCACATAGCTATTATCTTTATTTTCTACAATGAGAAATTGATTTCTTTCAGACAACCTGAAGGAAAAGCAGATTGAGATCTGGACTCGAAGGAATCACCCAACAAGATACGGTACGAAGAAAGCATGCCTGGAAACTGTTGGCGCATAGGATACCCCGGTTGTACGACAGAAAGAAGAGGATCAAAACATCCTGGATTCAAACGTAACAGACTTTTCCACTACGTATGGACGAAGTATGAGTTGGGGCAACTTTTACTCGTATAAAAGTCTACTTTTCGCACATGGACTACGGAAATGACGCTGTTCATTGAAGACTATGTCTGTTCCTCAAATGGAATATATCCAATAAGCTACTGTTATCTTAAGTCGGTCAGCAGACGATCTCTGACGATATTGCAGAATTCTGTCAGGAATCATCGCGTCTTTATTGCAATATAGAAGTTCTTTTCGATGTTCTTCGGAGTTCCAACAGTTTCGAGCTCCTTACCAGCCATTCAGAGTTGATTGTCGGAGTACCAATGCTCTTTTCAAACTGTTTAAAAATTGTTATCGATCCGCAAGGAGTTGCAACAGCCTCGGATACGAATTTTTGATATTATTCCTTCGCTTAACCACTCGAAAGAGTCTAACAATTCTAGAATAAGAAATGAGCACCAGCTCTGTGTAACGTAAGCTACGTCGTAGATTTAAATTTAGAGTTTCGACTCGAGAAAATCAATTTGCAAACTATTCCAAGAGAATATACTGTTATATCGAACAGTCATTGGTATCCTGATCGAGCCAGAAGTCCATCTCTGATATCGGTCACTTTTATCATTACTACTCGCGTCTGTGTTGCAATACAGAAGTTGTTTCCAAAGTTCCTGAGAGTTCAAACAGTTTCGAGCTCCTTACCATCCATTCTGAGCTAACTGTCGACGTACCAACGCTCTTTTGAAAATGTATAAAATTTTTCATTCGTCCGCAAAGTGTTGTAACAGCCTGGAATACGAATTTTCGACGTTATTCCTTCGTCTATCTACTCGAAAAAGTCTTACTGTTGACGAATGAGAGAGAAATAGCAACTCTGTGCAACTTGAGCTGTGTCGTAGATTCGAATTCCAAGTTTCAACGCCAGAAAATCAATTCGCAAAATACTTGGAAAGAATATACCGACGATAATTATTCGAGAGTAGGCAATGTTTCATCACTATAGTAATTTCCCACGATTGGAAATGAAATTTCGAAAGATAGGAATGAAAACAGCTGTAGTTACATCTCTATGATGTTTATTTTCTACAATGAGAAATTGATATCTTTCAGACGAGCCGAAGGTAAAGCAGATTGAGATCTGGACTGGAAGGAATCACCCAACAAGATACGGTACGAAGAAAGCATGCCATGAAACTGTTGCCGCAGAGGATACTCCGGTGGTACGACGGAGAGAAGAGGATCAAAACATTCAGGATTCAAACGTAAGAGACTTTTCCACTACGGATAGACGGTGCAGCATGAGTTGGGGCAACTTTTACTTGTAGAAAAGTCTACTTTTCGTCCATGGACTACGAAAATGACGCTGTTCATTCAAGACTATGTCTGTTCCTCGACTGGAATATATCCGATAAGCTACTGTTATTTTAAGTCGGTCAGCAGTCGATCTCTGACGATATTGCAGAACTCTGTCAGGAATCCTCGCGTCTTTATTGCAATACAGAAGTTCTTTTCTGAGTTCTTCGGAGTTCCATCAGTTTCGAGCTACTTACCAGTCATTCAGAGTTGATTGTCGAAGTACCAACGCTCTTTTCGAACTGTTTAAGAATTGTCATCGATCCGCAAGGAGTCGCAACAGCCTCGAACACAAATTTTTGCTATCATTCCTTCGCCTAACCACTCGAAAGAGTCTAACAGTTCAAGATAAAGAAATGAGCACCAGCTCTGTGTAACGTAAGCTACGTCGTAGATTTAAATTTAGAGTTTCGACTCGAGAAAATCAATTTGCAAACTATTCCAAAAGAATATACTGTTATATCGAACAGTCATTGGTATTCTGTTCGAGCCAGAAGTCCATCTCTGATATCGGTCACTTTTATCATTACTACTCGCGTCTGTGTTGCAATACAGAAGTTGTTTCCAAAGTTCCTGAGAGTTCAAACAGTTTCGAGCTCCTTACCATCCATTCTGAGCTAACTGTCGACGTACCAACGCTCTTTTGAAAATGTATAAAATTTTTCATTCGTCCGCAAAGTGTTGTAACAGCCTGGAATACGAATTTTCGACGTTATTCCTTCGTCTATCTACTCGCAAAAGTCTTACTGTTGACGAATGAGAGAGAAATAGCAACTCTGTGCAACTTGAGCTGTGTCGTAGATTCGGATTCCAAGCTTCAACGCCAGAAAATCAATTCGCAAAATACTTGGAAAGAATATACCGACGATAATCATTCGAGAGTAGGCGATGTTTCATCACTATAGTAATTTCCCACGATTGGAAATGAAATTTCGAAAGATAGGAATGAAAACAGCTGTAGTTACATCTCTATGATGTTTATTTTCTACAATGAGAAATTGATATCTTTCAGACGAGCCGAAGGTAAAGCAGATTGAGATCTGGACTGGAAGGAATCACCCAACAAGATACGGTACGAAGAAAGCATGCCAGGAAACTGTTGCCGCAGAGGATACTCCGGTGGTACGACGGAAAGAAGAGGATCAAAACATTCTGGATTCAAACGTAAGAGACTTTTCCACTACGGATAGACCGTGCAGCATGAGTTGGGGCAACTTTTACTTGTATAAAAGTCTACTTTTCGTCCATGGACTACGAAAATGACGCTGTTCATTCAAGACTATGTCTGTTCCTCGACTGGAATATATCCGATAAGCTACTGTTATTTTAAGTCGGTCAGCAGTCGATCTCTGACGATATTGCAGAACTCTGTCAGGAATCCTCGCGTCTTTATTGCAATACAGAAGTTCTTTTCTAAGTTCTTTGGAGTTCCAACAGTTTCGAGCTACTTACCAGCCATTCAGAGTTGATTGTCAAAGTACCAACGCTCTTTCCAAACTGTTTAAGAATTGTTATCGATCCGCAAGGAGTTGCAACAGCCTCGGATACGAATTTTTGATATTATTCCTTCGCTTAACCACTCGAAAGAGTCTGACAATTCAAGAATAAGAAATGAGCACCAGCTCTGTGTAACGTAAGCTACGTCGTAGATTTAAATTGAAAGTTTCGACTCAAGAAAATCAATTTGCAAACTATTCCAACAGAACATACTGTTATATCGAACAGTCATGGGTATCCTGATCGAGCCAGAAGTCTATCTCCCATATCGCTCACTTTTATCATTACTACTCGCGTCTGTATTGCAATACAGAAGTTGTTTCCAAAGTTCCTGAGAGTTCAAACAGTTCCGAGCTCCTTACCATCCATTCTGAGCTAACTGTCGACTTACCAACGCTCTTTTGAAAATGTATAAAATTTTTCATTGGTCCGCAAAGTGTTGTAACAGCCTGGAATACGAATGTTCGACGTTATCCCTTTGTCCATCTACTCGAAAAAGTCTTACTGTTGACGAATGAGAGAGAAATACCAACTCTGTGTAACTTGAGCTGTGTCGTAGATTCGAATTCCAAGTTTCAACGCGAGAAAATCAATTCGCAAAATACTTGGAAAGAATATACCGACGATAATTATTCGAGAGTAGGCAATGCTCTATTACCATAGCACTTTTCCGAGCTTGGGAATCAAATTTTGAAAGATATGGATGAGAACAGCTTTAGTTACATCGCTATTATCTCTATTTCCTACAATGAGAAATTGATTTCCTTAGCCGAATATTTGAAAACGCTTCGCTCATATATCGTCAGTTCGGAATATTACGGCCCCAACTCTCAGCTGAAGGCTCGTCGAATCTTAAACAGACGTGATTACTGAATTTCAATCAATCGCGAGAGATGTTATCATTACCTATATTTGTATTGTGAAATGTAAATGTTGTACGACGAGAAAGTTGGAACGACGAAGAAAAATAATGGTAATTTAAGATGCAACATAGATGTCCGACAGACATCATTGACCTAATCCCTGACCATTTTTGTGAGAAATCTGGAAGCATTTCGAATGTAATCATTAATCGACAGCATCTTTTCGTGGACCGAAGAATCGGAAAATTCAGCATTTTTTAAACGGTATAATCAATTTTTCAACTCTTTTACGCACAATTATCGAGAAATCACATAATATCGAATATGTTATTCGATGAAGAAATATTTATAAATTCTTGACGATTGAGAAAATCAAAAATTTGCCCCTCTAAAATTTTTGGCAGAGTCCATTTGATTTTTCAATTCTCTCGTTGAAAATTATTGGGAAATTTTGAAGCATTAGACACGATAGCTCCCAAACAATAGAAATTAATCGCCCCCTAAGAATTCGGAATAGTAAATTGGTCAATTTTGAAAGTTTTTACGAAAAGTCCTTCATCCTTTAGATTCGGAACGTGATTCGTCTCGCAGACGATTATTACACAGAGAATTAAAGAATTTACGGTATTTGACGAGCGACGTAACGAACGAGAAAAAAAAAAAAAAAAAACACCGAACCTCTTTCGAATCGGTTCATTCTAAATTACAGCCAAATTTTGGAATTTTTTCGATCGAGAAACTATTTCTAAACCTCCCTCTGAGATAAATCACCCGGGGACGTAATTTTATGACCACGCCCCTGAGTCGTCGCCCTTGAGTCGACCTTGAGTCGCGTGACGTAGTTTTCAATCATATGTTCAGGCGCATGCGCAGTTTGCGTTTCGTATATCGATAGCGCCGTTCGATTTTCGACATTTTCGATACTTCAGTCTCGATCTCAATTTGAATATGTGACCTTGGCGACGCCAATCGACGCCAATCGACGTCCCGACGTCTCATAGTTTAGGTATGGTGTTATAATTTGACGTACGCGTCTTTGCCGAGGTAAGAAATTGTGATCTTGCGATTCAACGATCATAAATAATTATCCAAGTGAAGTCGACGGTTTAATTTCGTTCGCCGTGAAGTTGCGTGCCAGTTCGAATTTTTCAGAGATGACTCAGAGATAACGAAGTTTTTCAACCGTTCCGGCAGTTTGACCTGAATTGTTATTTTTACTTGTGAGTAGCCAACAATTGTGTATCTTTCGAATAAATTATGATATAATACTCGATTAGAATCAACAGTATCGTAAAATAGTTGATTTGCGTATTATCGTGTTTGAAACTTAGTCTGACAACAAAAATATAGCATATCGTATTCGACCGACGCAGTGTAGCGTAGCCAAAGATGGCCGCCAGTCGAAGACGCTATAACATTTCATTCCAATAATCCGATATATTGAACGAATCTTCGTTGACGAAACAATTACTTTATCACAGAAGACGAGTCGAATTCTGGTATGTGTACAGTGACCGGTATTTTTGAGTTGTGGAACCGTCGTTTTTCCGGGCCAAGTCGCGATCTTATAGTCAAAGAATAGCCAGAGTGACGGTTTGTTTTTCTTTTTTTTTTTTTCACGAGTCTCATTTTATTATCACGCGTTTGAATCGAGAAGTCGGCGGCTCCTTTCTCATTAACGTTGTATCTTATTGTTTTTCAGCCTACAACGATGTACGTTAGGAATCATCGCCGCTGCGAGTCCAGACGTGCCGTGCGGAACTGACGCGTGAGTACATAACCTCTTTGAAAATCTCACCGCACATTGTAATTCCACGCATTATATTACGTAGACGTTTGATAATCATTTCAATTTCGTATATCGGCATTTTCGTTTTGTTTTTTTTTTTACCTTTTCCGGCCCCGTCCGAGTTAATTATCGGCAAAGACCGTTGCCAGTCCAGTCGATCTTCGGTTTCAATTTTTCTCATCTTTCGAAATAACTTTCGAAATATTTGTTCGCGTTCGCGGAGATAACTCGTTGAATTTTGTCCCACGCGCGTCAACCGCGTGTCGCGTGTATAAGCAGGTGCAAGCTTGTCTCGATTGGTTTTAATTTCTTTTATTTTTTATTTTTTTCAATTTCTTCTCAACGACATAGGAATGCTATATATATTATTGGGAAAGTGATACGACACGCGCCGTCCGGTAGGCGTTATTCCCTCTATCATAGATTAGTTTCGACGCAACGTACCCGAACGCACGTTAGTAGACTCGGGTTCGCTGACAATATTTTGCGCCTCAGGTCGACCGACCTGAGACAGAACCGCTGTAAGCTCTCTGTTAATGTACACCGGGGTCTACCGCCACTCAGTTTCGCCAAATTCGTGCGAACGAATCCATTGTAACAATTTCTTTAATAAAACGTCAATTCTACCTCTCGCGTTTCGATAATTTCAATTCCAGAAATATCTTGGAATTGCACACGTTACATATTTGTTATTATTCGTACATGGTAGACCCCGAGTGATCGCCAGTTGTCTAGGCTCTGGAAGATAGGGGACGATTTGTGCCTATGTGATTTCGTACTAAAAGAAAGAGTCATAAGTCATAAGGATTTAACGGAGGCTTGCGGCGGCGTGTTGGCACGCTGGGAGATACCACAGAGAAAGCTCGTCAGCTTTCTTTTTTGGTTCTTTCATCGTTCCACGGTTTCGCGGTCTGGCCTGTAGCGTACAATTTGCAGCGAATCTTTTTTCTTTTCTCCATCGATCGACGGCGCTTCGGAGAAGAGGACGGCGGTGAGGGTCGCCGCTGTCTCGGGTTAGTCCGATTCAGCGGCTGTCCTCGCTTTGTTCCATCACACTAGACTGTCAAGCCCTGTACTTCGGGTGCGATCGGTGAAAACACAGCCGTGGCTGACAACTCGAGTCGGGGATCGATCCATGTTCTCCGTAGCGTCCCGGTCGCCGCGGCCCGGTTCATTCTCACAAGTAGCTTTTTTTTCTGCGCGGGTACGCCGGGGTTAGGAAAGAAACTTTCTCGCACGCCCGTTGGTGTTTTCTTTTTTTATCTTTTATTTTTTATTCTTCATTTTTCTTCTTCAAGACTTGAGATATCGCACAAAGTTGCAAAGCTCTAAATTCAGATTGATTCTAACGAAAGAACTTCCAAAAGGGACACGCAGGCCTGCTTATACACTCGGATTCGACTGGCTTAGTATACGCGTTACCGCCTAAATGATCTTTGCGGTATCGAAAGAGTATCTCGATCGAACTGTTCGATTCCGAAGTTAGAAACGTATCGAGATGCGAAATGGGAAAGAATATCGGACGTCTTTCGAAAATCTTATTCGAGAATAACGACGGGATCTAATTTTCTAGATCTCCGGTCGTCCACGACGATATTAGAAACATGAATAATGTAACCGATTATTTTTTTCGTATATTCTTCTGACGCTTGTCCCTTTCTCTATGTTTCATGCGCGTTCCGCTCCATCCTGCCTAAAAAAATTCATCGGACCGAGCCGCACGGGAAGCTGTCGACGAAGCTGCGAGAACGAACATCCGTCGAGGATCCTGGGAAAGGAGGAGAAGGCGGCAGAAAGACCCAGGCTTGGTTATCTACTCTGCATCGGCGGCGGTGGATGCAGCGACGCGGTGAAAGGGAATGAATGGCAATTCGACGCTCTTTTCAAAACCTATGAAAATTCTCATTGGTCTGCAAAGAGTCGTAACAGCCTCGAATACGAATTTTCGATATCATTCGTTTGCCTAACCGCTCGACAGAGTCCAAGAGTTCAAGAATAAGGAATAAGTACTGGCTCTGTGTAACGTAAGCTACGTCGTAGATTCGAATTCCAAGTTTCAACGCGAGAGAATCAATTCGCAAAATACTTGAAAATAATATACCGACGATAATTATTCGAGAGTAGGCAATGTTTTATCACTATAGTACTTTTCCACGCTTGGAAATGAAATTTTGAAAGATAGGGATGAGAACAGCTCTAGTCACATAGCTATTATCTTTATTTTCTACAATGAGAAATTGATTTCTTTCAGACAACCTGAAGGAAAAGCAGATTGAGATCTGGACTCGAAGGAATCACCCAACAAGATACGGTACGAAGAAAGCATGCCTGGAAACTGTTGGCGCATAGGATACCCCGGTTGTACGACAGAAAGAAGAGGATCAAAACATCCTGGATTCAAACGTAACAGACTTTTCCACTACGTATGGACGAAGTATGAGTTGGGGCAACTTTTACTCGTATAAAAGTCTACTTTTCGCACATGGACTACGGAAATGACGCTGTTCATTGAAGACTATGTCTGTTCCTCAAATGGAATATATCCAATAAGCTACTGTTATCTTAAGTCGGTCAGCAGACGATCTCTGACGATATTGCAGAATTCTGTCAGGAATCATCGCGTCTTTATTGCAATATAGAAGTTCTTTTCGATGTTCTTCGGAGTTCCAACAGTTTCGAGCTCCTTACCAGCCATTCAGAGTTGATTGTCGGAGTACCAATGCTCTTTTCAAACTGTTTAAAAATTGTTATCGATCCGCAAGGAGTTGCAACAGCCTCGGATACGAATTTTTGATATTATTCCTTCGCTTAACCACTCGAAAGAGTCTAACAATTCTAGAATAAGAAATGAGCACCAGCTCTGTGTAACGTAAGCTACGTCGTAGATTTAAATTTAGAGTTTCGACTCGAGAAAATCAATTTGCAAACTATTCCAAGAGAATATACTGTTATATCGAACAGTCATTGGTATCCTGATCGAGCCAGAAGTCCATCTCTGATATCGGTCACTTTTATCATTACTACTCGCGTCTGTGTTGCAATACAGAAGTTGTTTCCAAAGTTCCTGAGAGTTCAAACAGTTTCGAGCTCCTTACCATCCATTCTGAGCTAACTGTCGACGTACCAACGCTCTTTTGAAAATGTATAAAATTTTTCATTCGTCCGCAAAGTGTTGTAACAGCCTGGAATACGAATTTTCGACGTTATTCCTTCGTCTATCTACTCGAAAAAGTCTTACTGTTGACGAATGAGAGAGAAATAGCAACTCTGTGCAACTTGAGCTGTGTCGTAGATTCGAATTCCAAGTTTCAACGCCAGAAAATCAATTCGCAAAATACTTGGAAAGAATATACCGACGATAATTATTCGAGAGTAGGCAATGTTTCATCACTATAGTAATTTCCCACGATTGGAAATGAAATTTCGAAAGATAGGAATGAAAACAGCTGTAGTTACATCTCTATGATGTTTATTTTCTACAATGAGAAATTGATATCTTTCAGACGAGCCGAAGGTAAAGCAGATTGAGATCTGGACTGGAAGGAATCACCCAACAAGATACGGTACGAAGAAAGCATGCCATGAAACTGTTGCCGCAGAGGATACTCCGGTGGTACGACGGAGAGAAGAGGATCAAAACATTCAGGATTCAAACGTAAGAGACTTTTCCACTACGGATAGACGGTGCAGCATGAGTTGGGGCAACTTTTACTTGTAGAAAAGTCTACTTTTCGTCCATGGACTACGAAAATGACGCTGTTCATTCAAGACTATGTCTGTTCCTCGACTGGAATATATCCGATAAGCTACTGTTATTTTAAGTCGGTCAGCAGTCGATCTCTGACGATATTGCAGAACTCTGTCAGGAATCCTCGCGTCTTTATTGCAATACAGAAGTTCTTTTCTGAGTTCTTCGGAGTTCCATCAGTTTCGAGCTACTTACCAGTCATTCAGAGTTGATTGTCGAAGTACCAACGCTCTTTTCGAACTGTTTAAGAATTGTCATCGATCCGCAAGGAGTCGCAACAGCCTCGAACACAAATTTTTGCTATCATTCCTTCGCCTAACCACTCGAAAGAGTCTAACAGTTCAAGATAAAGAAATGAGCACCAGCTCTGTGTAACGTAAGCTACGTCGTAGATTTAAATTTAGAGTTTCGACTCGAGAAAATCAATTTGCAAACTATTCCAAAAGAATATACTGTTATATCGAACAGTCATTGGTATTCTGTTCGAGCCAGAAGTCCATCTCTGATATCGGTCACTTTTATCATTACTACTCGCGTCTGTGTTGCAATACAGAAGTTGTTTCCAAAGTTCCTGAGAGTTCAAACAGTTTCGAGCTCCTTACCATCCATTCTGAGCTAACTGTCGACGTACCAACGCTCTTTTGAAAATGTATAAAATTTTTCATTCGTCCGCAAAGTGTTGTAACAGCCTGGAATACGAATTTTCGACGTTATTCCTTCGTCTATCTACTCGCAAAAGTCTTACTGTTGACGAATGAGAGAGAAATAGCAACTCTGTGCAACTTGAGCTGTGTCGTAGATTCGGATTCCAAGCTTCAACGCCAGAAAATCAATTCGCAAAATACTTGGAAAGAATATACCGACGATAATCATTCGAGAGTAGGCGATGTTTCATCACTATAGTAATTTCCCACGATTGGAAATGAAATTTCGAAAGATAGGAATGAAAACAGCTGTAGTTACATCTCTATGATGTTTATTTTCTACAATGAGAAATTGATATCTTTCAGACGAGCCGAAGGTAAAGCAGATTGAGATCTGGACTGGAAGGAATCACCCAACAAGATACGGTACGAAGAAAGCATGCCAGGAAACTGTTGCCGCAGAGGATACTCCGGTGGTACGACGGAAAGAAGAGGATCAAAACATTCTGGATTCAAACGTAAGAGACTTTTCCACTACGGATAGACCGTGCAGCATGAGTTGGGGCAACTTTTACTTGTATAAGAGTCTACTTTTCGTCCATGGACTACGAAAATGACGCTGTTCATTCAAGACTATGTCTGTTCCTCGACTGGAATATATCCGATAAGCTACTGTTATTTTAAGTCGGTCAGCAGTCGATCTCTGACGATATTGCAGAACTCTGTCAGGAATCCTCGCGTCTTTATTGCAATACAGAAGTTCTTTTCTGAGTTCTTCGGAGTTCCATCAGTTTCGAGCTACTTACCAGTCATTCAGAGTTGATTGTCGAAGTACCAACGCTCTTTTCGAACTGTTTAAGAATTGTCATCGATCCGCAAGGAGTCGCAACAGCCTCGAACACAAATTTTTGCTATCATTCCTTCGCCTAACCACTCGAAAGAGTCTAACAGTTCAAGATAAAGAAATGAGCACCAGCTCTGTGTAACGTAAGCTACGTCGTAGATTTAAATTTAGAGTTTCGACTCGAGAAAATCAATTTGCAAACTATTCCAAAAGAATATACTGTTATATCGAACAGTCATTGGTATTCTGTTCGAGCCAGAAGTCCATCTCTGATATCGGTCACTTTTATCATTACTACTCGCGTCTGTGTTGCAATACAGAAGTTGTTTCCAAAGTTCCTGAGAGTTCAAACAGTTTCGAGCTCCTTACCATCCATTCTGAGCTAACTGTCGACGTACCAACGCTCTTTTGAAAATGTATAAAATTTTTCATTCGTCCGCAAAGTGTTGTAACAGCCTGGAATACGAATTTTCGACGTTATTCCTTCGTCTATCTACTCGCAAAAGTCTTACTGTTGACGAATGAGAGAGAAATAGCAACTCTGTGCAACTTGAGCTGTGTCGTAGATTCGGATTCCAAGCTTCAACGCCAGAAAATCAATTCGCAAAATACTTGGAAAGAATATACCGACGATAATCATTCGAGAGTAGGCGATGTTTCATCACTATAGTAATTTCCCACGATTGGAAATGAAATTTCGAAAGATAGGAATGAAAACAGCTGTAGTTACATCTCTATGATGTTTATTTTCTACAATGAGAAATTGATATCTTTCAGACGAGCCGAAGGTAAAGCAGATTGAGATCTGGACTGGAAGGAATCACCCAACAAGATACGGTACGAAGAAAGCATGCCAGGAAACTGTTGCCGCAGAGGATACTCCGGTGGTACGACGGAAAGAAGAGGATCAAAACATTCTGGATTCAAACGTAAGAGACTTTTCCACTACGGATAGACCGTGCAGCATGAGTTGGGGCAACTTTTACTTGTATAAGAGTCTACTTTTCGTCCATGGACTACGAAAATGACGCTGTTCATTCAAGACTATGTCTGTTCCTCGACTGGAATATATCCGATAAGCTACTGTTATCTTAAGTCGGTCAGCAGTCGATCTCTGACGATATTGCAGAACTCTGTCAGGAATCCTCGCGTCTTTATTGCAATACAGAAGTTCTTTTCTAAGTTCTTCGGAGTTCCATCAGTTTCGAGCTACTTACCAGCCATTCAGAGTTGATTGTCGAAGTACCAACGCTTTTTTCGAACTGTTTAAGAATTGTTATCGATCCGAGAGGAATTGCAACAGCCTCGAACACAAATTTTTGCTATTATTCCTTTGCCTAACCACTCGAAAGAGTCTAACAGTTCAAGATAAAGGAATGAGCACCAGCTCTGTGTAACGTAAGCTACGTCGTAGATTCAAATTTAGAGTTTCGACTCGAGAAAATCAATTTGCAAACTATTCCAAAAGAATATACTGTTGTATCGAACAGTCATTGGTATTCTGTTCGAGCCAGAAGTCCATCTCTGATATCGGTCACTTTTATCATTACTACTCGCGTCTGTATTGCAATACAGAAGTTGTTTCCAAAGTTCCTGAGAGTTCAAACAGTTTCGAGCTCCTTACCATCCATTCTGAGCTAACTGTCGACGTGCCAACGCTCTTTTGAAAATGTATAAAATTGTTCATTCGTCCGCAAAGTGTTGTTACAGCCTGGAATACGAATTTTCGACGTCATTCCTTCGTCTATCCACTCGAAAAGTCTTACTGTTGACGAATGAGAGAGAAATAGCAACTCTGTGCAACTTGAGCTGTGTCGTAGATTCGAATTCCAAGTTTCAACGCGTGAGAATCAATTCGCAAAATACTTGTGAAGGATATACCGACGATAATTATTCGAGAGTAGGCAATGTTACATTACTATAGTACTTTTCCACGCTTGGAAACGAAATTTCAAAAGATAGGGATGAAACCAGCTTGAGTTACATGGCTAATATCTTTATTTTCTACAATGAGAAATTGATTTCTTTCAGACAACCTGAAGGAAAAGCAGATTGAGATCTGGACTCGAAGGAATCACCCAACAAGATACGGTACGAAGAAAGCATGCCAGGAAACTGTTGGCGCACACAGGATAGTCTGGTGGTACGACGGAAAGAAGAGGATCGAAACATTCTGGATTCAAACGTAAGAGACTTTTCCACTACGGATAGACGGTGCAGCATGAGTCGGGGCAACTTTTACTTGTATAAAAGTCTACTTTTCGTCCATGGACTACGAAAATGACGCTGTTCATTCAAGACTACGTCTGTTCCTCGACTGGAATATATCCGATAAGCTACTGTTATCTTAAGTCGGCCAGCAGTCGATCTCTGACGATATTGCAGAACTCTGTCAGGAATCCTCCTGTCTTTATTGCAATACAGAAGTTCTTTTCTAAGTTCTTTGGAGTTCCAACAGTTTCGAGCTACTTACCAGCCATTCAGAGTTGATTGTCAAAGTACCAACGCTCTTTCCAAACTGTTTAAGAATTGTTATCGATCCGCAAGGAGTTGCAACAGCCTCGGATACGAATTTTTGATATTATTCCTTCGCTTAACCACTCGAAAGAGTCTGACAATTCAAGAATAAGAAATGAGCACCAGCTCTGTGTAACGTAAGCTACGTCGTAGATTTAAATTGAAAGTTTCGACTCAAGAAAATCAATTTGCAAACTATTCCAACAGAACATACTGTTATATCGAACAGTCATGGGTATCCTGATCGAGCCAGAAGTCTATCTCCCATATCGCTCACTTTTATCATTACTACTCGCGTCTGTATTGCAATACAGAAGTTGTTTCCAAAGTTCCTGAGAGTTCAAACAGTTCCGAGCTCCTTACCATCCATTCTGAGCTAACTGTCGACTTACCAACGCTCTTTTGAAAATGTATAAAATTTTTCATTCGTCCGCAAAGTGTTGTAACAGCCTGGAATACGAATGTTCGACGTTATCCCTTTGTCCATCTACTCGAAAAAGTCTTACTGTTGACGAATGAGAGAGAAATACCAACTCTGTGTAACTTGAGCTGTGTCGTAGATTCGAATTCCAAGTTTCAACGCGAGAAAATCAATTCGCAAAATACTTGGAAAGAATATACCGACGATAATTATTCGAGAGTAGGCAATGTTACATTACTATAGTACTTTTCCACGCTTGGAAACGAAATTTCAAAAGATAGGGATGAAACCAGCTTGAGTTACATGGCTAATATCTTTATTTTCTACAATGAGAAATTGATTTCTTTCAGACAACCTGAAGGAAAAGCAGATTGAGATCTGGACTCGAAGGAATCACCCAACAAGATACGGTACGAAGAAAGCATGCCTGGAAACTGTTGGCGCATAGGATACCCCGGTTGTACGACAGAAAGAAGAGGATCAAAACATCCTGGATTCAAACGTAACAGACTTTTCCACTACGTATGGACGAAGTATGAGTTGGGGCAACTTTTACTCGTATAAAAGTCTACTTTTCGCACATGGACTACGGAAATGACGCTGTTCATTGAAGACTATGTCTGTTCCTCAAATGGAATATATCCAATAAGCTACTGTTATCTTAAGTCGGTCAGCAGACGATCTCTGACGATATTGCAGAATTCTGTCAGGAATCATCGCGTCTTTATTGCAATATAGAAGTTCTTTTCGATGTTCTTCGGAGTTCCAACAGTTTCGAGCTCCTTACCAGCCATTCAGAGTTGATTGTCGGAGTACCAATGCTCTTTTCAAACTGTTTAAAAATTGTTATCGATCCGCAAGGAGTTGCAACAGCCTCGGATACGAATTTTTGATATTATTCCTTCGCTTAACCACTCGAAAGAGTCTAACAATTCTAGAATAAGAAATGAGCACCAGCTCTGTGTAACGTAAGCTACGTCGTAGATTTAAATTTAGAGTTTCGACTCGAGAAAATCAATTTGCAAACTATTCCAAGAGAATATACTGTTATATCGAACAGTCATTGGTATCCTGATCGAGCCAGAAGTCCATCTCTGATATCGGTCACTTTTATCATTACTACTCGCGTCTGTGTTGCAATACAGAAGTTGTTTCCAAAGTTCCTGAGAGTTCAAACAGTTTCGAGCTCCTTACCATCCATTCTGAGCTAACTGTCGACGTACCAACGCTCTTTTGAAAATGTATAAAATTTTTCATTCGTCCGCAAAGTGTTGTAACAGCCTGGAATACGAATTTTCGACGTTATTCCTTCGTCTATCTACTCGAAAAAGTCTTACTGTTGACGAATGAGAGAGAAATAGCAACTCTGTGCAACTTGAGCTGTGTCGTAGATTCGAATTCCAAGTTTCAACGCGTCAGAATCAAGTCGCAAAATACTTGTGAAGAATATACCGACGATAATTATTCGAGAGTAGGCAATGCTCTATTACCATAGCACTTTTCCGAGCTTGGGAATCAAATTTTGAAAGATATGGATGAGAACAGCTTTAGTTACATCGCTATTATCTCTATTTCCTACAATGAGAAATTGATTTCCTTAGCCGAATATTTGAAAACGCTTCGCTCATATATCGTCAGTTCGGAATATTACGGCCCCAACTCTCAGCTGAAGGCTCGTCGAATCTTAAACAGACGTGATTACTGAATTTCAATCAATCGCGAGAGATGTTATCATTACCTATATTTGTATTGTGAAATGTAAATGTTGTACGACGAGAAAGTTGGAACGACGAAGAAAAATAATGGTAATTTAAGATGCAACATAGATGTCCGACAGACATCATTGACCTAATCCCTGACCATTTTTGTGAGAAATCTGGAAGCATTTCGAATGTAATCATTAATCGACAGCATCTTTTCGTGGACCGAAGAATCGGAAAATTCAGCATTTTTTAAACGGTATAATCAATTTTTCAACTCTTTTACGCACAATTATCGAGAAATCACATAATATCGAATATGTTATTCGATGAAGAAATATTTATAAATTCTTGACGATTGAGAAAATCAAAAATTTGCCCCTCTAAAATTTTTGGCAGAGTCCATTTGATTTTTCAATTCTCTCGTTGAAAATTATTGGGAAATTTTGAAGCATTAGACACGATAGCTCCCAAACAATAGAAATTAATCGCCCCCTAAGAATTCGGAATAGTAAATTGGTCAATTTTGAAAGTTTTTACGAAAAGTCCTTCATCCTTTAGATTCGGAACGTGATTCGTCTCGCAGACGATTATTACACAGAGAATTAAAGAATTTACGGTATTTGACGAGCGACGTAACGAACGAGAAAAAAAAAAAAAAAAAACACCGAACCTCTTTCGAATCGGTTCATTCTAAATTACAGCCAAATTTTGGAATTTTTTCGATCGAGAAACTATTTCTAAACCTCCCTCTGAGATAAATCACCCGGGGACGTAATTTTATGACCACGCCCCTGAGTCGTCGCCCTTGAGTCGACCTTGAGTCGCGTGACGTAGTTTTCAATCATATGTTCAGGCGCATGCGCAGTTTGCGTTTCGTATATCGATAGCGCCGTTCGATTTTCGACATTTTCGATACTTCAGTCTCGATCTCAATTTGAATATGTGACCTTGGCGACGCCAATCGACGCCAATCGACGTCCCGACGTCTCATAGTTTAGGTATGGTGTTATAATTTGACGTACGCGTCTTTGCCGAGGTAAGAAATTGTGATCTTGCGATTCAACGATCATAAATAATTATCCAAGTGAAGTCGACGGTTTAATTTCGTTCGCCGTGAAGTTGCGTGCCAGTTCGAATTTTTCAGAGATGACTCAGAGATAACGAAGTTTTTCAACCGTTCCGGCAGTTTGACCTGAATTGTTATTTTTACTTGTGAGTAGCCAACAATTGTGTATCTTTCGAATAAATTATGATATAATACTCGATTAGAATCAACAGTATCGTAAAATAGTTGATTTGCGTATTATCGTGTTTGAAACTTAGTCTGACAACAAAAATATAGCATATCGTATTCGACCGACGCAGTGTAGCGTAGCCAAAGATGGCCGCCAGTCGAAGACGCTATAACATTTCATTCCAATAATCCGATATATTGAACGAATCTTCGTTGACGAAACAATTACTTTATCACAGAAGACGAGTCGAATTCTGGTATGTGTACAGTGACCGGTATTTTTGAGTTGTGGAACCGTCGTTTTTCCGGGCCAAGTCGCGATCTTATAGTCAAAGAATAGCCAGAGTGACGGTTTGTTTTTCTTTTTTTTTTTTTCACGAGTCTCATTTTATTATCACGCGTTTGAATCGAGAAGTCGGCGGCTCCTTTCTCATTAACGTTGTATCTTATTGTTTTTCAGCCTACAACGATGTACGTTAGGAATCATCGCCGCTGCGAGTCCAGACGTGCCGTGCGGAACTGACGCGTGAGTACATAACCTCTTTGAAAATCTCACCGCACATTGTAATTCCACGCATTATATTACGTAGACGTTTGATAATCATTTCAATTTCGTATATCGGCATTTTCGTTTTGTTTTTTTTTTTACCTTTTCCGGCCCCGTCCGAGTTAATTATCGGCAAAGACCGTTGCCAGTCCAGTCGATCTTCGGTTTCAATTTTTCTCATCTTTCGAAATAACTTTCGAAATATTTGTTCGCGTTCGCGGAGATAACTCGTTGAATTTTGTCCCACGCGCGTCAACCGCGTGTCGCGTGTATAAGCAGGTGCAAGCTTGTCTCGATTGGTTTTAATTTCTTTTATTTTTTATTTTTTTCAATTTCTTCTCAACGACATAGGAATGCTATATATATTATTGGGAAAGTGATACGACACGCGCCGTCCGGTAGGCGTTATTCCCTCTATCATAGATTAGTTTCGACGCAACGTACCCGAACGCACGTTAGTAGACTCGGGTTCGCTGACAATATTTTGCGCCTCAGGTCGACCGACCTGAGACAGAACCGCTGTAAGCTCTCTGTTAATGTACACCGGGGTCTACCGCCACTCAGTTTCGCCAAATTCGTGCGAACGAATCCATTGTAACAATTTCTTTAATAAAACGTCAATTCTACCTCTCGCGTTTCGATAATTTCAATTCCAGAAATATCTTGGAATTGCACACGTTACATATTTGTTATTATTCGTACATGGTAGACCCCGAGTGATCGCCAGTTGTCTAGGCTCTGGAAGATAGGGGACGATTTGTGCCTATGTGATTTCGTACTAAAAGAAAGAGTCATAAGTCATAAGGATTTAACGGAGGCTTGCGGCGGCGTGTTGGCACGCTGGGAGATACCACAGAGAAAGCTCGTCAGCTTTCTTTTTTGGTTCTTTCATCGTTCCACGGTTTCGCGGTCTGGCCTGTAGCGTACAATTTGCAGCGAATCTTTTTTCTTTTCTCCATCGATCGACGGCGCTTCGGAGAAGAGGACGGCGGTGAGGGTCGCCGCTGTCTCGGGTTAGTCCGATTCAGCGGCTGTCCTCGCTTTGTTCCATCACACTAGACTGTCAAGCCCTGTACTTCGGGTGCGATCGGTGAAAACACAGCCGTGGCTGACAACTCGAGTCGGGGATCGATCCATGTTCTCCGTAGCGTCCCGGTCGCCGCGGCCCGGTTCATTCTCACAAGTAGCTTTTTTTTCTGCGCGGGTACGCCGGGGTTAGGAAAGAAACTTTCTCGCACGCCCGTTGGTGTTTTCTTTTTTTATCTTTTATTTTTTATTCTTCATTTTTCTTCTTCAAGACTTGAGATATCGCACAAAGTTGCAAAGCTCTAAATTCAGATTGATTCTAACGAAAGAACTTCCAAAAGGGACACGCAGGCCTGCTTATACACTCGGATTCGACTGGCTTAGTATACGCGTTACCGCCTAAATGATCTTTGCGGTATCGAAAGAGTATCTCGATCGAACTGTTCGATTCCGAAGTTAGAAACGTATCGAGATGCGAAATGGGAAAGAATATCGGACGTCTTTCGAAAATCTTATTCGAGAATAACGACGGGATCTAATTTTCTAGATCTCCGGTCGTCCACGACGATATTAGAAACATGAATAATGTAACCGATTATTTTTTTCGTATATTCTTCTGACGCTTGTCCCTTTCTCTATGTTTCATGCGCGTTCCGCTCCATCCTGCCTAAAAAAATTCATCGGACCGAGCCGCACGGGAAGCTGTCGACGAAGCTGCGAGAACGAACATCCGTCGAGGATCCTGGGAAAGGAGGAGAAGGCGGCAGAAAGACCCAGGCTTGGTTATCTACTCTGCATCGGCGGCGGTGGATGCAGCGACGCGGTGAAAGGGAATGAATGGCAATTCGACGCTCTTTTCAAAACCTATGAAAATTCTCATTGGTCTGCAAAGAGTCGTAACAGCCTCGAATACGAATTTTCGATATCATTCGTTTGCCTAACCGCTCGACAGAGTCCAAGAGTTCAAGAATAAGGAATAAGTACTGGCTCTGTGTAACGTAAGCTACGTCGTAGATTCGAATTCCAAGTTTCAACGCGAGAGAATCAATTCGCAAAATACTTGAAAATAATATACCGACGATAATTATTCGAGAGTAGGCAATGTTTTATCACTATAGTACTTTTCCACGCTTGGAAATGAAATTTTGAAAGATAGGGATGAGAACAGCTCTAGTCACATAGCTATTATCTTTATTTTCTACAATGAGAAATTGATTTCTTTCAGACAACCTGAAGGAAAAGCAGATTGAGATCTGGACTCGAAGGAATCACCCAACAAGATACGGTACGAAGAAAGCATGCCTGGAAACTGTTGGCGCATAGGATACCCCGGTTGTACGACAGAAAGAAGAGGATCAAAACATCCTGGATTCAAACGTAACAGACTTTTCCACTACGTATGGACGAAGTATGAGTTGGGGCAACTTTTACTCGTATAAAAGTCTACTTTTCGCACATGGACTACGGAAATGACGCTGTTCATTGAAGACTATGTCTGTTCCTCAAATGGAATATATCCAATAAGCTACTGTTATCTTAAGTCGGTCAGCAGACGATCTCTGACGATATTGCAGAATTCTGTCAGGAATCATCGCGTCTTTATTGCAATATAGAAGTTCTTTTCGATGTTCTTCGGAGTTCCAACAGTTTCGAGCTCCTTACCAGCCATTCAGAGTTGATTGTCGGAGTACCAATGCTCTTTTCAAACTGTTTAAAAATTGTTATCGATCCGCAAGGAGTTGCAACAGCCTCGGATACGAATTTTTGATATTATTCCTTCGCTTAACCACTCGAAAGAGTCTAACAATTCTAGAATAAGAAATGAGCACCAGCTCTGTGTAACGTAAGCTACGTCGTAGATTTAAATTTAGAGTTTCGACTCGAGAAAATCAATTTGCAAACTATTCCAAGAGAATATACTGTTATATCGAACAGTCATTGGTATCCTGATCGAGCCAGAAGTCCATCTCTGATATCGGTCACTTTTATCATTACTACTCGCGTCTGTGTTGCAATACAGAAGTTGTTTCCAAAGTTCCTGAGAGTTCAAACAGTTTCGAGCTCCTTACCATCCATTCTGAGCTAACTGTCGACGTACCAACGCTCTTTTGAAAATGTATAAAATTTTTCATTCGTCCGCAAAGTGTTGTAACAGCCTGGAATACGAATTTTCGACGTTATTCCTTCGTCTATCTACTCGAAAAAGTCTTACTGTTGACGAATGAGAGAGAAATAGCAACTCTGTGCAACTTGAGCTGTGTCGTAGATTCGAATTCCAAGTTTCAACGCCAGAAAATCAATTCGCAAAATACTTGGAAAGAATATACCGACGATAATTATTCGAGAGTAGGCAATGTTTCATCACTATAGTAATTTCCCACGATTGGAAATGAAATTTCGAAAGATAGGAATGAAAACAGCTGTAGTTACATCTCTATGATGTTTATTTTCTACAATGAGAAATTGATATCTTTCAGACGAGCCGAAGGTAAAGCAGATTGAGATCTGGACTGGAAGGAATCACCCAACAAGATACGGTACGAAGAAAGCATGCCATGAAACTGTTGCCGCAGAGGATACTCCGGTGGTACGACGGAGAGAAGAGGATCAAAACATTCAGGATTCAAACGTAAGAGACTTTTCCACTACGGATAGACGGTGCAGCATGAGTTGGGGCAACTTTTACTTGTAGAAAAGTCTACTTTTCGTCCATGGACTACGAAAATGACGCTGTTCATTCAAGACTATGTCTGTTCCTCGACTGGAATATATCCGATAAGCTACTGTTATTTTAAGTCGGTCAGCAGTCGATCTCTGACGATATTGCAGAACTCTGTCAGGAATCCTCGCGTCTTTATTGCAATACAGAAGTTCTTTTCTGAGTTCTTCGGAGTTCCATCAGTTTCGAGCTACTTACCAGTCATTCAGAGTTGATTGTCGAAGTACCAACGCTCTTTTCGAACTGTTTAAGAATTGTCATCGATCCGCAAGGAGTCGCAACAGCCTCGAACACAAATTTTTGCTATCATTCCTTCGCCTAACCACTCGAAAGAGTCTAACAGTTCAAGATAAAGAAATGAGCACCAGCTCTGTGTAACGTAAGCTACGTCGTAGATTTAAATTTAGAGTTTCGACTCGAGAAAATCAATTTGCAAACTATTCCAAAAGAATATACTGTTATATCGAACAGTCATTGGTATTCTGTTCGAGCCAGAAGTCCATCTCTGATATCGGTCACTTTTATCATTACTACTCGCGTCTGTGTTGCAATACAGAAGTTGTTTCCAAAGTTCCTGAGAGTTCAAACAGTTTCGAGCTCCTTACCATCCATTCTGAGCCAACTGTCGACGTACCAACGCTCTTTTGAAAATGTATAAAATTTTTCATTCGTCCGCAAAGTGTTGTAACAGCCTGGAATACGAATTTTCGACGTTATTCCTTCGTCTATCTACTCGCAAAAGTCTTACTGTTGACGAATGAGAGAGAAATAGCAACTCTGTGCAACTTGAGCTGTGTCGTAGATTCGGATTCCAAGCTTCAACGCCAGAAAATCAATTCGCAAAATACTTGGAAAGAATATACCGACGATAATCATTCGAGAGTAGGCGATGTTTCATCACTATAGTAATTTCCCACGATTGGAAATGAAATTTCGAAAGATAGGAATGAAAACAGCTGTAGTTACATCTCTATGATGTTTATTTTCTACAATGAGAAATTGATATCTTTCAGACGAGCCGAAGGTAAAGCAGATTGAGATCTGGACTGGAAGGAATCACCCAACAAGATACGGTACGAAGAAAGCATGCCAGGAAACTGTTGCCGCAGAGGATACTCCGGTGGTACGACGGAAAGAAGAGGATCAAAACATTCTGGATTCAAACGTAAGAGACTTTTCCACTACGGATAGACCGTGCAGCATGAGTTGGGGCAACTTTTACTTGTATAAGAGTCTACTTTTCGTCCATGGACTACGAAAATGACGCTGTTCATTCAAGACTATGTCTGTTCCTCGACTGGAATATATCCGATAAGCTACTGTTATCTTAAGTCGGTCAGCAGTCGATCTCTGACGATATTGCAGAACTCTGTCAGGAATCCTCGCGTCTTTATTGCAATACAGAAGTTCTTTTCTAAGTTCTTCGGAGTTCCATCAGTTTCGAGCTACTTACCAGCCATTCAGAGTTGATTGTCGAAGTACCAACGCTTTTTTCGAACTGTTTAAGAATTGTTATCGATCCGAGAGGAATTGCAACAGCCTCGAACACAAATTTTTGCTATTATTCCTTTGCCTAACCACTCGAAAGAGTCTAACAGTTCAAGATAAAGGAATGAGCACCAGCTCTGTGTAACGTAAGCTACGTCGTAGATTCAAATTTAGAGTTTCGACTCGAGAAAATCAATTTGCAAACTATTCCAAAAGAATATACTGTTGTATCGAACAGTCATTGGTATTCTGTTCGAGCCAGAAGTCCATCTCTGATATCGGTCACTTTTATCATTACTACTCGCGTCTGTATTGCAATACAGAAGTTGTTTCCAAAGTTCCTGAGAGTTCAAACAGTTTCGAGCTCCTTACCATCCATTCTGAGCTAACTGTCGACGTGCCAACGCTCTTTTGAAAATGTATAAAATTGTTCATTCGTCCGCAAAGTGTTGTTACAGCCTGGAATACGAATTTTCGACGTCATTCCTTCGTCTATCCACTCGAAAAGTCTTACTGTTGACGAATGAGAGAGAAATAGCAACTCTGTGCAACTTGAGCTGTGTCGTAGATTCGAATTCCAAGTTTCAACGCGTGAGAATCAATTCGCAAAATACTTGTGAAGGATATACCGACGATAATTATTCGAGAGTAGGCAATGTTACATTACTATAGTACTTTTCCACGCTTGGAAACGAAATTTCAAAAGATAGGGATGAAACCAGCTTGAGTTACATGGCTAATATCTTTATTTTCTACAATGAGAAATTGATTTCTTTCAGACAACCTGAAGGAAAAGCAGATTGAGATCTGGACTCGAAGGAATCACCCAACAAGATACGGTACGAAGAAAGCATGCCAGGAAACTGTTGGCGCACACAGGATAGTCTGGTGGTACGACGGAAAGAAGAGGATCGAAACATTCTGGATTCAAACGTAAGAGACTTTTCCACTACGGATAGACGGTGCAGCATGAGTCGGGGCAACTTTTACTTGTATAAAAGTCTACTTTTCGTCCATGGACTACGAAAATGACGCTGTTCATTCAAGACTACGTCTGTTCCTCGACTGGAATATATCCGATAAGCTACTGTTATCTTAAGTCGGCCAGCAGTCGATCTCTGACGATATTGCAGAACTCTGTCAGGAATCCTCCTGTCTTTATTGCAATACAGAAGTTCTTTTCTAAGTTCTTTGGAGTTCCAACAGTTTCGAGCTACTTACCAGCCATTCAGAGTTGATTGTCAAAGTACCAACGCTCTTTCCAAACTGTTTAAGAATTGTTATCGATCCGCAAGGAGTTGCAACAGCCTCGGATACGAATTTTTGATATTATTCCTTCGCTTAACCACTCGAAAGAGTCTGACAATTCAAGAATAAGAAATGAGCACCAGCTCTGTGTAACGTAAGCTACGTCGTAGATTTAAATTGAAAGTTTCGACTCAAGAAAATCAATTTGCAAACTATTCCAACAGAACATACTGTTATATCGAACAGTCATGGGTATCCTGATCGAGCCAGAAGTCTATCTCCCATATCGCTCACTTTTATCATTACTACTCGCGTCTGTATTGCAATACAGAAGTTGTTTCCAAAGTTCCTGAGAGTTCAAACAGTTCCGAGCTCCTTACCATCCATTCTGAGCTAACTGTCGACTTACCAACGCTCTTTTGAAAATGTATAAAATTTTTCATTCGTCCGCAAAGTGTTGTAACAGCCTGGAATACGAATGTTCGACGTTATCCCTTTGTCCATCTACTCGAAAAAGTCTTACTGTTGACGAATGAGAGAGAAATACCAACTCTGTGTAACTTGAGCTGTGTCGTAGATTCGAATTCCAAGTTTCAACGCGAGAAAATCAATTCGCAAAATACTTGGAAAGAATATACCGACGATAATTATTCGAGAGTAGGCAATGCTCTATTACCATAGCACTTTTCCGAGCTTGGGAATCAAATTTTGAAAGATATGGATGAGAACAGCTTTAGTTACATCGCTATTATCTCTATTTCCTACAATGAGAAATTGATTTCCTTAGCCGAATATTTGAAAACGCTTCGCTCATATATCGTCAGTTCGGAATATTACGGCCCCAACTCTCAGCTGAAGGCTCGTCGAATCTTAAACAGACGTGATTACTGAATTTCAATCAATCGCGAGAGATGTTATCATTACCTATATTTGTATTGTGAAATGTAAATGTTGTACGACGAGAAAGTTGGAACGACGAAGAAAAATAATGGTAATTTAAGATGCAACATAGATGTCCGACAGACATCATTGACCTAATCCCTGACCATTTTTGTGAGAAATCTGGAAGCATTTCGAATGTAATCATTAATCGACAGCATCTTTTCGTGGACCGAAGAATCGGAAAATTCAGCATTTTTTAAACGGTATAATCAATTTTTCAACTCTTTTACGCACAATTATCGAGAAATCACATAATATCGAATATGTTATTCGATGAAGAAATATTTATAAATTCTTGACGATTGAGAAAATCAAAAATTTGCCCCTCTAAAATTTTTGGCAGAGTCCATTTGATTTTTCAATTCTCTCGTTGAAAATTATTGGGAAATTTTGAAGCATTAGACACGATAGCTCCCAAACAATAGAAATTAATCGCCCCCTAAGAATTCGGAATAGTAAATTGGTCAATTTTGAAAGTTTTTACGAAAAGTCCTTCATCCTTTAGATTCGGAACGTGATTCGTCTCGCAGACGATTATTACACAGAGAATTAAAGAATTTACGGTATTTGACGAGCGACGTAACGAACGAGAAAAAAAAAAAAAAAAAACCGAACCTCTTTCGAATCGGTTCATTCTAAATTACAGCCAAATTTTGGAATTTTTTCGATCGAGAAACTATTTCTAAACCTCCCTCTGAGATAAATCACCCGGGGACGTAATTTTATGACCACGCCCCTGAGTCGTCGCCCTTGAGTCGACCTTGAGTCGCGTGACGTAGTTTTCAATCATATGTTCAGGCGCATGCGCAGTTTGCGTTTCGTATATCGATAGCGCCGTTCGATTTTCGACATTTTCGATACTTCAGTCTCGATCTCAATTTGAATATGTGACCTTGGCGACGCCAATCGACGCCAATCGACGTCCCGACGTCTCATAGTTTAGGTATGGTGTTATAATTTGACGTACGCGTCTTTGCCGAGGTAAGAAATTGTGATCTTGCGATTCAACGATCATAAATAATTATCCAAGTGAAGTCGACGGTTTAATTTCGTTCGCCGTGAAGTTGCGTGCCAGTTCGAATTTTTCAGAGATGACTCAGAGATAACGAAGTTTTTCAACCGTTCCGGCAGTTTGACCTGAATTGTTATTTTTACTTGTGAGTAGCCAACAATTGTGTATCTTTCGAATAAATTATGATATAATACTCGATTAGAATCAACAGTATCGTAAAATAGTTGATTTGCGTATTATCGTGTTTGAAACTTAGTCTGACAACAAAAATATAGCATATCGTATTCGACCGACGCAGTGTAGCGTAGCCAAAGATGGCCGCCAGTCGAAGACGCTATAACATTTCATTCCAATAATCCGATATATTGAACGAATCTTCGTTGACGAAACAATTACTTTATCACAGAAGACGAGTCGAATTCTGGTATGTGTACAGTGACCGGTATTTTTGAGTTGTGGAACCGTCGTTTTTCCGGGCCAAGTCGCGATCTTATAGTCAAAGAATAGCCAGAGTGACGGTTTGTTTTTCTTTTTTTTTTTTTCACGAGTCTCATTTTATTATCACGCGTTTGAATCGAGAAGTCGGCGGCTCCTTTCTCATTAACGTTGTATCTTATTGTTTTTCAGCCTACAACGATGTACGTTAGGAATCATCGCCGCTGCGAGTCCAGACGTGCCGTGCGGAACTGACGCGTGAGTACATAACCTCTTTGAAAATCTCACCGCACATTGTAATTCCACGCATTATATTACGTAGACGTTTGATAATCATTTCAATTTCGTATATCGGCATTTTCGTTTTGTTTTTTTTTTTACCTTTTCCGGCCCCGTCCGAGTTAATTATCGGCAAAGACCGTTGCCAGTCCAGTCGATCTTCGGTTTCAATTTTTCTCATCTTTCGAAATAACTTTCGAAATATTTGTTCGCGTTCGCGGAGATAACTCGTTGAATTTTGTCCCACGCGCGTCAACCGCGTGTCGCGTGTATAAGCAGGTGCAAGCTTGTCTCGATTGGTTTTAATTTCTTTTATTTTTTATTTTTTTCAATTTCTTCTCAACGACATAGGAATGCTATATATATTATTGGGAAAGTGATACGACACGCGCCGTCCGGTAGGCGTTATTCCCTCTATCATAGATTAGTTTCGACGCAACGTACCCGAACGCACGTTAGTAGACTCGGGTTCGCTGACAATATTTTGCGCCTCAGGTCGACCGACCTGAGACAGAACCGCTGTAAGCTCTCTGTTAATGTACACCGGGGTCTACCGCCACTCAGTTTCGCCAAATTCGTGCGAACGAATCCATTGTAACAATTTCTTTAATAAAACGTCAATTCTACCTCTCGCGTTTCGATAATTTCAATTCCAGAAATATCTTGGAATTGCACACGTTACATATTTGTTATTATTCGTACATGGTAGACCCCGAGTGATCGCCAGTTGTCTAGGCTCTGGAAGATAGGGGACGATTTGTGCCTATGTGATTTCGTACTAAAAGAAAGAGTCATAAGTCATAAGGATTTAACGGAGGCTTGCGGCGGCGTGTTGGCACGCTGGGAGATACCACAGAGAAAGCTCGTCAGCTTTCTTTTTTGGTTCTTTCATCGTTCCACGGTTTCGCGGTCTGGCCTGTAGCGTACAATTTGCAGCGAATCTTTTTTCTTTTCTCCATCGATCGACGGCGCTTCGGAGAAGAGGACGGCGGTGAGGGTCGCCGCTGTCTCGGGTTAGTCCGATTCAGCGGCTGTCCTCGCTTTGTTCCATCACACTAGACTGTCAAGCCCTGTACTTCGGGTGCGATCGGTGAAAACACAGCCGTGGCTGACAACTCGAGTCGGGGATCGATCCATGTTCTCCGTAGCGTCCCGGTCGCCGCGGCCCGGTTCATTCTCACAAGTAGCTTTTTTTTCTGCGCGGGTACGCCGGGGTTAGGAAAGAAACTTTCTCGCACGCCCGTTGGTGTTTTCTTTTTTTATCTTTTATTTTTTATTCTTCATTTTTCTTCTTCAAGACTTGAGATATCGCACAAAGTTGCAAAGCTCTAAATTCAGATTGATTCTAACGAAAGAACTTCCAAAAGGGACACGCAGGCCTGCTTATACACTCGGATTCGACTGGCTTAGTATACGCGTTACCGCCTAAATGATCTTTGCGGTATCGAAAGAGTATCTCGATCGAACTGTTCGATTCCGAAGTTAGAAACGTATCGAGATGCGAAATGGGAAAGAATATCGGACGTCTTTCGAAAATCTTATTCGAGAATAACGACGGGATCTAATTTTCTAGATCTCCGGTCGTCCACGACGATATTAGAAACATGAATAATGTAACCGATTATTTTTTTCGTATATTCTTCTGACGCTTGTCCCTTTCTCTATGTTTCATGCGCGTTCCGCTCCATCCTGCCTAAAAAAATTCATCGGACCGAGCCGCACGGGAAGCTGTCGACGAAGCTGCGAGAACGAACATCCGTCGAGGATCCTGGGAAAGGAGGAGAAGGCGGCAGAAAGACCCAGGCTTGGTTATCTACTCTGCATCGGCGGCGGTGGATGCAGCGACGCGGTGAAAGGGAATGAATGGCAATTCGACGCTCTTTTCAAAACCTATGAAAATTCTCATTGGTCTGCAAAGAGTCGTAACAGCCTCGAATACGAATTTTCGATATCATTCGTTTGCCTAACCGCTCGACAGAGTCCAAGAGTTCAAGAATAAGGAATAAGTACTGGCTCTGTGTAACGTAAGCTACGTCGTAGATTCGAATTCCAAGTTTCAACGCGAGAGAATCAATTCGCAAAATACTTGAAAATAATATACCGACGATAATTATTCGAGAGTAGGCAATGTTTTATCACTATAGTACTTTTCCACGCTTGGAAATGAAATTTTGAAAGATAGGGATGAGAACAGCTCTAGTCACATAGCTATTATCTTTATTTTCTACAATGAGAAATTGATTTCTTTCAGACAACCTGAAGGAAAAGCAGATTGAGATCTGGACTCGAAGGAATCACCCAACAAGATACGGTACGAAGAAAGCATGCCTGGAAACTGTTGGCGCATAGGATACCCCGGTTGTACGACAGAAAGAAGAGGATCAAAACATCCTGGATTCAAACGTAACAGACTTTTCCACTACGTATGGACGAAGTATGAGTTGGGGCAACTTTTACTCGTATAAAAGTCTACTTTTCGCACATGGACTACGGAAATGACGCTGTTCATTGAAGACTATGTCTGTTCCTCAAATGGAATATATCCAATAAGCTACTGTTATCTTAAGTCGGTCAGCAGACGATCTCTGACGATATTGCAGAATTCTGTCAGGAATCATCGCGTCTTTATTGCAATATAGAAGTTCTTTTCGATGTTCTTCGGAGTTCCAACAGTTTCGAGCTCCTTACCAGCCATTCAGAGTTGATTGTCGGAGTACCAATGCTCTTTTCAAACTGTTTAAAAATTGTTATCGATCCGCAAGGAGTTGCAACAGCCTCGGATACGAATTTTTGATATTATTCCTTCGCTTAACCACTCGAAAGAGTCTAACAATTCTAGAATAAGAAATGAGCACCAGCTCTGTGTAACGTAAGCTACGTCGTAGATTTAAATTTAGAGTTTCGACTCGAGAAAATCAATTTGCAAACTATTCCAAGAGAATATACTGTTATATCGAACAGTCATTGGTATCCTGATCGAGCCAGAAGTCCATCTCTGATATCGGTCACTTTTATCATTACTACTCGCGTCTGTGTTGCAATACAGAAGTTGTTTCCAAAGTTCCTGAGAGTTGAAACAGTTTCGAGCTCCTTACCATCCATTCTGAGCCAACTGTCGACGTACCAACGCTCTTTTGAAAATGTATAAAATTTTTCATTCGTCCGCAAAGTGTTGTAACAGCCTGGAATACGAATTTTCGACGTTATTCCTTCGTCTATCTACTCGAAAAAGTCTTACTGTTGACGAATGAGAGAGAAATAGCGACTCTGTGCAACTTGAGCTGTGTCGTAGATTCGGATTCCAAGCTTCAACGCCAGAAAATCAATTCGCAAAATACTTGGAAAGAATATACCGACGATAATCATTCGAGAGTAGGCGATGTTTCATCACTATAGTAATTTCCCACGATTGGAAATGAAATTTCGAAAGATAGGAATGAAAACAGCTGTAGTTACATCTCTATGATGTTTATTTTCTACAATGAGAAATTGATATCTTTCAGACGAGCCGAAGGTAAAGCAGATTGAGATCTGGACTGGAAGGAATCACCCAACAAGATACGGTACGAAGAAAGCATGCCAGGAAACTGTTGCCGCAGAGGATACTCCGGTGGTACGACGGAAAGAAGAGGATCAAAACATTCTGGATTCAAACGTAAGAGACTTTTCCACTACGGATAGACCGTGCAGCATGAGTTGGGGCAACTTTTACTTGTATAAGAGTCTACTTTTCGTCCATGGACTACGAAAATGACGCTGTTCATTCAAGACTATGTCTGTTCCTCGACTGGAATATATCCGATAAGCTACTGTTATCTTAAGTCGGTCAGCAGTCGATCTCTGACGATATTGCAGAACTCTGTCAGGAATCCTCGCGTCTTTATTGCAATACAGAAGTTCTTTTCTAAGTTCTTCGGAGTTCCATCAGTTTCGAGCTACTTACCAGCCATTCAGAGTTGATTGTCGAAGTACCAACGCTTTTTTCGAACTGTTTAAGAATTGTTATCGATCCGAGAGGAATTGCAACAGCCTCGAACACAAATTTTTGCTATTATTCCTTTGCCTAACCACTCGAAAGAGTCTAACAGTTCAAGATAAAGGAATGAGCACCAGCTCTGTGTAACGTAAGCTACGTCGTAGATTCAAATTTAGAGTTTCGACTCGAGAAAATCAATTTGCAAACTATTCCAAAAGAATATACTGTTGTATCGAACAGTCATTGGTATTCTGTTCGAGCCAGAAGTCCATCTCTGATATCGGTCACTTTTATCATTACTACTCGCGTCTGTATTGCAATACAGAAGTTGTTTCCAAAGTTCCTGAGAGTTCAAACAGTTTCGAGCTCCTTACCATCCATTCTGAGCTAACTGTCGACGTGCCAACGCTCTTTTGAAAATGTATAAAATTGTTCATTCGTCCGCAAAGTGTTGTTACAGCCTGGAATACGAATTTTCGACGTCATTCCTTCGTCTATCCACTCGAAAAGTCTTACTGTTGACGAATGAGAGAGAAATAGCAACTCTGTGCAACTTGAGCTGTGTCGTAGATTCGAATTCCAAGTTTCAACGCGTGAGAATCAATTCGCAAAATACTTGTGAAGGATATACCGACGATAATTATTCGAGAGTAGGCAATGTTACATTACTATAGTACTTTTCCACGCTTGGAAACGAAATTTCAAAAGATAGGGATGAAACCAGCTTGAGTTACATGGCTAATATCTTTATTTTCTACAATGAGAAATTGATTTCTTTCAGACAACCTGAAGGAAAAGCAGATTGAGATCTGGACTCGAAGGAATCACCCAACAAGATACGGTACGAAGAAAGCATGCCAGGAAACTGTTGGCGCACACAGGATAGTCTGGTGGTACGACGGAAAGAAGAGGATCGAAACATTCTGGATTCAAACGTAAGAGACTTTTCCACTACGGATAGACGGTGCAGCATGAGTCGGGGCAACTTTTACTTGTATAAAAGTCTACTTTTCGTCCATGGACTACGAAAATGACGCTGTTCATTCAAGACTACGTCTGTTCCTCGACTGGAATATATCCGATAAGCTACTGTTATCTTAAGTCGGCCAGCAGTCGATCTCTGACGATATTGCAGAACTCTGTCAGGAATCCTCCTGTCTTTATTGCAATACAGAAGTTCTTTTCTAAGTTCTTTGGAGTTCCAACAGTTTCGAGCTACTTACCAGCCATTCAGAGTTGATTGTCAAAGTACCAACGCTCTTTCCAAACTGTTTAAGAATTGTTATCGATCCGCAAGGAGTTGCAACAGCCTCGGATACGAATTTTTGATATTATTCCTTCGCTTAACCACTCGAAAGAGTCTGACAATTCAAGAATAAGAAATGAGCACCAGCTCTGTGTAACGTAAGCTACGTCGTAGATTTAAATTGAAAGTTTCGACTCAAGAAAATCAATTTGCAAACTATTCCAACAGAACATACTGTTATATCGAACAGTCATGGGTATCCTGATCGAGCCAGAAGTCTATCTCCCATATCGCTCACTTTTATCATTACTACTCGCGTCTGTATTGCAATACAGAAGTTGTTTCCAAAGTTCCTGAGAGTTCAAACAGTTCCGAGCTCCTTACCATCCATTCTGAGCTAACTGTCGACTTACCAACGCTCTTTTGAAAATGTATAAAATTTTTCATTCGTCCGCAAAGTGTTGTAACAGCCTGGAATACGAATGTTCGACGTTATCCCTTTGTCCATCTACTCGAAAAAGTCTTACTGTTGACGAATGAGAGAGAAATACCAACTCTGTGTAACTTGAGCTGTGTCGTAGATTCGAATTCCAAGTTTCAACGCGAGAAAATCAATTCGCAAAATACTTGGAAAGAATATACCGACGATAATTATTCGAGAGTAGGCAATGCTCTATTACCATAGCACTTTTCCGAGCTTGGGAATCAAATTTTGAAAGATATGGATGAGAACAGCTTTAGTTACATCGCTATTATCTCTATTTCCTACAATGAGAAATTGATTTCCTTAGCCGAATATTTGAAAACGCTTCGCTCATATATCGTCAGTTCGGAATATTACGGCCCCAACTCTCAGCTGAAGGCTCGTCGAATCTTAAACAGACGTGATTACTGAATTTCAATCAATCGCGAGAGATGTTATCATTACCTATATTTGTATTGTGAAATGTAAATGTTGTACGACGAGAAAGTTGGAACGACGAAGAAAAATAATGGTAATTTAAGATGCAACATAGATGTCCGACAGACATCATTGACCTAATCCCTGACCATTTTTGTGAGAAATCTGGAAGCATTTCGAATGTAATCATTAATCGACAGCATCTTTTCGTGGACCGAAGAATCGGAAAATTCAGCATTTTTTAAACGGTATAATCAATTTTTCAACTCTTTTACGCACAATTATCGAGAAATCACATAATATCGAATATGTTATTCGATGAAGAAATATTTATAAATTCTTGACGATTGAGAAAATCAAAAATTTGCCCCTCTAAAATTTTTGGCAGAGTCCATTTGATTTTTCAATTCTCTCGTTGAAAATTATTGGGAAATTTTGAAGCATTAGACACGATAGCTCCCAAACAATAGAAATTAATCGCCCCCTAAGAATTCGGAATAGTAAATTGGTCAATTTTGAAAGTTTTTACGAAAAGTCCTTCATCCTTTAGATTCGGAACGTGATTCGTCTCGCAGACGATTATTACACAGAGAATTAAAGAATTTACGGTATTTGACGAGCGACGTAACGAACGAGAAAAAAAAAAAAAAAAAACCGAACCTCTTTCGAATCGGTTCATTCTAAATTACAGCCAAATTTTGGAATTTTTTCGATCGAGAAACTATTTCTAAACCTCCCTCTGAGATAAATCACCCGGGGACGTAATTTTATGACCACGCCCCTGAGTCGTCGCCCTTGAGTCGACCTTGAGTCGCGTGACGTAGTTTTCAATCATATGTTCAGGCGCATGCGCAGTTTGCGTTTCGTATATCGATAGCGCCGTTCGATTTTCGACATTTTCGATACTTCAGTCTCGATCTCAATTTGAATATGTGACCTTGGCGACGCCAATCGACGCCAATCGACGTCCCGACGTCTCATAGTTTAGGTATGGTGTTATAATTTGACGTACGCGTCTTTGCCGAGGTAAGAAATTGTGATCTTGCGATTCAACGATCATAAATAATTATCCAAGTGAAGTCGACGGTTTAATTTCGTTCGCCGTGAAGTTGCGTGCCAGTTCGAATTTTTCAGAGATGACTCAGAGATAACGAAGTTTTTCAACCGTTCCGGCAGTTTGACCTGAATTGTTATTTTTACTTGTGAGTAGCCAACAATTGTGTATCTTTCGAATAAATTATGATATAATACTCGATTAGAATCAACAGTATCGTAAAATAGTTGATTTGCGTATTATCGTGTTTGAAACTTAGTCTGACAACAAAAATATAGCATATCGTATTCGACCGACGCAGTGTAGCGTAGCCAAAGATGGCCGCCAGTCGAAGACGCTATAACATTTCATTCCAATAATCCGATATATTGAACGAATCTTCGTTGACGAAACAATTACTTTATCACAGAAGACGAGTCGAATTCTGGTATGTGTACAGTGACCGGTATTTTTGAGTTGTGGAACCGTCGTTTTTCCGGGCCAAGTCGCGATCTTATAGTCAAAGAATAGCCAGAGTGACGGTTTGTTTTTCTTTTTTTTTTTTTCACGAGTCTCATTTTATTATCACGCGTTTGAATCGAGAAGTCGGCGGCTCCTTTCTCATTAACGTTGTATCTTATTGTTTTTCAGCCTACAACGATGTACGTTAGGAATCATCGCCGCTGCGAGTCCAGACGTGCCGTGCGGAACTGACGCGTGAGTACATAACCTCTTTGAAAATCTCACCGCACATTGTAATTCCACGCATTATATTACGTAGACGTTTGATAATCATTTCAATTTCGTATATCGGCATTTTCGTTTTGTTTTTTTTTTTACCTTTTCCGGCCCCGTCCGAGTTAATTATCGGCAAAGACCGTTGCCAGTCCAGTCGATCTTCGGTTTCAATTTTTCTCATCTTTCGAAATAACTTTCGAAATATTTGTTCGCGTTCGCGGAGATAACTCGTTGAATTTTGTCCCACGCGCGTCAACCGCGTGTCGCGTGTATAAGCAGGTGCAAGCTTGTCTCGATTGGTTTTAATTTCTTTTATTTTTTATTTTTTTCAATTTCTTCTCAACGACATAGGAATGCTATATATATTATTGGGAAAGTGATACGACACGCGCCGTCCGGTAGGCGTTATTCCCTCTATCATAGATTAGTTTCGACGCAACGTACCCGAACGCACGTTAGTAGACTCGGGTTCGCTGACAATATTTTGCGCCTCAGGTCGACCGACCTGAGACAGAACCGCTGTAAGCTCTCTGTTAATGTACACCGGGGTCTACCGCCACTCAGTTTCGCCAAATTCGTGCGAACGAATCCATTGTAACAATTTCTTTAATAAAACGTCAATTCTACCTCTCGCGTTTCGATAATTTCAATTCCAGAAATATCTTGGAATTGCACACGTTACATATTTGTTATTATTCGTACATGGTAGACCCCGAGTGATCGCCAGTTGTCTAGGCTCTGGAAGATAGGGGACGATTTGTGCCTATGTGATTTCGTACTAAAAGAAAGAGTCATAAGTCATAAGGATTTAACGGAGGCTTGCGGCGGCGTGTTGGCACGCTGGGAGATACCACAGAGAAAGCTCGTCAGCTTTCTTTTTTGGTTCTTTCATCGTTCCACGGTTTCGCGGTCTGGCCTGTAGCGTACAATTTGCAGCGAATCTTTTTTCTTTTCTCCATCGATCGACGGCGCTTCGGAGAAGAGGACGGCGGTGAGGGTCGCCGCTGTCTCGGGTTAGTCCGATTCAGCGGCTGTCCTCGCTTTGTTCCATCACACTAGACTGTCAAGCCCTGTACTTCGGGTGCGATCGGTGAAAACACAGCCGTGGCTGACAACTCGAGTCGGGGATCGATCCATGTTCTCCGTAGCGTCCCGGTCGCCGCGGCCCGGTTCATTCTCACAAGTAGCTTTTTTTTCTGCGCGGGTACGCCGGGGTTAGGAAAGAAACTTTCTCGCACGCCCGTTGGTGTTTTCTTTTTTTATCTTTTATTTTTTATTCTTCATTTTTCTTCTTCAAGACTTGAGATATCGCACAAAGTTGCAAAGCTCTAAATTCAGATTGATTCTAACGAAAGAACTTCCAAAAGGGACACGCAGGCCTGCTTATACACTCGGATTCGACTGGCTTAGTATACGCGTTACCGCCTAAATGATCTTTGCGGTATCGAAAGAGTATCTCGATCGAACTGTTCGATTCCGAAGTTAGAAACGTATCGAGATGCGAAATGGGAAAGAATATCGGACGTCTTTCGAAAATCTTATTCGAGAATAACGACGGGATCTAATTTTCTAGATCTCCGGTCGTCCACGACGATATTAGAAACATGAATAATGTAACCGATTATTTTTTTCGTATATTCTTCTGACGCTTGTCCCTTTCTCTATGTTTCATGCGCGTTCCGCTCCATCCTGCCTAAAAAAATTCATCGGACCGAGCCGCACGGGAAGCTGTCGACGAAGCTGCGAGAACGAACATCCGTCGAGGATCCTGGGAAAGGAGGAGAAGGCGGCAGAAAGACCCAGGCTTGGTTATCTACTCTGCATCGGCGGCGGTGGATGCAGCGACGCGGTGAAAGGGAATGAATGGCAATTCGACGCTCTTTTCAAAACCTATGAAAATTCTCATTGGTCTGCAAAGAGTCGTAACAGCCTCGAATACGAATTTTCGATATCATTCGTTTGCCTAACCGCTCGACAGAGTCCAAGAGTTCAAGAATAAGGAATAAGTACTGGCTCTGTGTAACGTAAGCTACGTCGTAGATTCGAATTCCAAGTTTCAACGCGAGAGAATCAATTCGCAAAATACTTGAAAATAATATACCGACGATAATTATTCGAGAGTAGGCAATGTTTTATCACTATAGTACTTTTCCACGCTTGGAAATGAAATTTTGAAAGATAGGGATGAGAACAGCTCTAGTCACATAGCTATTATCTTTATTTTCTACAATGAGAAATTGATTTCTTTCAGACAACCTGAAGGAAAAGCAGATTGAGATCTGGACTCGAAGGAATCACCCAACAAGATACGGTACGAAGAAAGCATGCCTGGAAACTGTTGGCGCATAGGATACCCCGGTTGTACGACAGAAAGAAGAGGATCAAAACATCCTGGATTCAAACGTAACAGACTTTTCCACTACGTATGGACGAAGTATGAGTTGGGGCAACTTTTACTCGTATAAAAGTCTACTTTTCGCACATGGACTACGGAAATGACGCTGTTCATTGAAGACTATGTCTGTTCCTCAAATGGAATATATCCAATAAGCTACTGTTATCTTAAGTCGGTCAGCAGACGATCTCTGACGATATTGCAGAATTCTGTCAGGAATCATCGCGTCTTTATTGCAATATAGAAGTTCTTTTCGATGTTCTTCGGAGTTCCAACAGTTTCGAGCTCCTTACCAGCCATTCAGAGTTGATTGTCGGAGTACCAATGCTCTTTTCAAACTGTTTAAAAATTGTTATCGATCCGCAAGGAGTTGCAACAGCCTCGGATACGAATTTTTGATATTATTCCTTCGCTTAACCACTCGAAAGAGTCTAACAATTCTAGAATAAGAAATGAGCACCAGCTCTGTGTAACGTAAGCTACGTCGTAGATTTAAATTTAGAGTTTCGACTCGAGAAAATCAATTTGCAAACTATTCCAAGAGAATATACTGTTATATCGAACAGTCATTGGTATCCTGATCGAGCCAGAAGTCCATCTCTGATATCGGTCACTTTTATCATTACTACTCGCGTCTGTGTTGCAATACAGAAGTTGTTTCCAAAGTTCCTGAGAGTTGAAACAGTTTCGAGCTCCTTACCATCCATTCTGAGCCAACTGTCGACGTACCAACGCTCTTTTGAAAATGTATAAAATTTTTCATTCGTCCGCAAAGTGTTGTAACAGCCTGGAATACGAATTTTCGACGTTATTCCTTCGTCTATCTACTCGAAAAAGTCTTACTGTTGACGAATGAGAGAGAAATAGCGACTCTGTGCAACTTGAGCTGTGTCGTAGATTCGAATTCCAAGTTTCAACGCGTGAGAATCAATTCGCAAAATACTTGTGAAGGATATACCGACGATAATTATTCGAGAGTAGGCAATGTTACATTACTATAGTACTTTTCCACGCTTGGAAACGAAATTTCAAAAGATAGGGATGAAACCAGCTTGAGTTACATGGCTAATATCTTTATTTTCTACAATGAGAAATTGATTTCTTTCAGACAACCTGAAGGAAAAGCAGATTGAGATCTGGACTCGAAGGAATCACCCAACAAGATACGGTACGAAGAAAGCATCTGAGGAAACTGTTGCCGCAGAGGATACTCCGGTGGTACGACGGAAAGAAGAGGATCAAAACATTCTGGATTCAAACGTAAGAGACTTTTCCACTACGGATGGACGGAACATGAGTTGGGGCAACTTTTACTTGTATAAAAGTCTACTTTTCGTCCATGGACTACGAAAATGACGCTGTTCATTCAAGACTATGTCTGTTCCTCGACTGGAATATATCCGATAAGCTACTGTTATTTTAAGTCGGTCAGCAGTCGATCTCTGACGATATTGCAGAACTCTGTCAGGAATCCTCGCGTCTTTATTGCAATACAGAAGTTCTTTTCTAAGTTCTTCGGAGTTCCAACAGTTTCGAGCTACTTACCAGCCATTCAGAGTTGATTGTCGAAGTACCAACGCTCTTTTCAAACTGTTTACGAATTGTTATCGATCCGCAAGGAGTTGCAACAGCCTCGAACACAAATTTTTGCTATTATTCCTTTGCCTAACCACTCGAAAAAGTCTAACAGTTCAAGATAAAGAAATGAGCGCCAGCTCTGTGTAACGTAAGCTACGTCGTAGATTTAAATTCAGAGCTTCGACTCGAGAAAATCAATTTGCAAACTATTCCAAGAGAATATACTGTCATATCGAACAGTCATTGGTATCCTGATCGAGCCAGAAGTCCATCTCTGATATCGGTCACTTTTATCATTACTACTCGCGTCTGTATTGCAATACAGAAGTTGTTTCCAAAGTTCCTGTGAGTTCAAACAGTTTCGAGCTCTTTACCATCCATTCTGAGCTAACAGTCGACGTACCAACGCTCTTTTAAAAATGTATCAAATTTTTCATTCGTCGGCAAAGTGTTGTAACAGCCTGGAATACGGATTTTCGACGTTATCCCTTTGTCTATCTACTCGAAAAAGTCTTACTGTTGACGAATGAGAGAGAAATGCCAACTCTGTGCAACTTGAGCTGTGTCGTAGATTCGAATTCCAAGTTTCAACGCGTGAGAATCAATTCGCAAAATACTTGTGAAGGATATACCGACGATAATTATTCGAGAGTAGGCAATGTTACATTACTATAGTACTTTTCCACGCTTGGAAACGAAATTTCAAAAGATAGGGATGAAACCAGCTTGAGTTACATGGCTAATATCTTTATTTTCTACAATGAGAAATTGATTTCTTTCAGACAACCTGAAGGAAAAGCAGATTGAGATCTGGACTCGATGGAATCACCCAACAAGATACGGTACGAAGAAAGCATGCCAGGAAACTGTTGGCGCATAGGATACCCCGGTTGTACGACGGAAAGGAGAGGATCAAAACATCCTGGATTCAAACGTAAGAGACTTTTCCACTACGGATGGACGGAACATGAGTTGGGGCAACTTTTACTTGTATAAAAGTCTACTTTTCGTCCATGGACTACGAAAATGACGCTGTTCATTCAAGACTATGTCTGTTCCTCGACTGGAATATATCCGATAAGCTACTGTTATTTTAAGTCGGTCAGCAGTCGATCTCTGACGATATTGCAGAACTCTGTCAGGAATCCTCGCGTCTTTATTGCAATACAGAAGTTCTTTTCTAAGTTCTTTGGAGTTCCAACAGTTTCGAGCTACTTACCAGCCATTCAGAGTTGATTGTCGAAGTACCAACGCTCTTTCCAAACTGTTTAAGAATTGTTATCGATCCGCAAGGAGTTGCAACAGCCTCGAACACAAATTTTTGCTATTATTCCTTTGCCTAACCACTCGAAAGAGTCTGACAATTCAAGAATAAGAAATGAGCACCAGCTCTGTGTAACGTAAGCTACGTCGTAGATTTAAATTGAAAGTTTCGACTCAAGAAAATCAATTTGCAAACTATTCCAACAGAACATACTGTTATATCGAACAGTCATGGGTATCCTGATCGAGCCAGAAGTCTATCTCCCATATCGCTCACTTTTACCATTACTACTCGCGTCTGTATTGCAATACAGAAGTTGTTTCCAAAGTTCCTGAGAGTTCAAACAGTTCCGAGCTCCTTACCATCCATTCTGAGCTAACTGTCCACGTGCCAACGCTCTTTTGAAAATGTATAAAATTTTTCATTCGTCCGCAAAGTGTTGTAACAGCCTGGAATACGAATTTTCGACGTTATCCCTTTGTCTATCTACTCGAAAAAGTCTTACTGTTGACGAATGAGAGAGAAATAGCAACTCTGTGCAACTTGAGCTGTGTCGTAGATTCGAATTCCAAGTTTCAACGCGTCAGAATCAAGTCGCAAAATACTTGTGAAGAATATACCGACGATAATTATTCGAGAGTAGGCAATGTTTTATCACTATAGTACTTTTCCACGCTTCGAAATGAAATTTTGAAAGATAGGAATGAGAACAGCTCTAGTTACATCTCTATGATGTTTATTTTCTACAATGAGAAATTGATTTCTTTCAGACGAGCCGAAGGTGAAGCAGATCGAGATCTGGACTGGAAGGAATCACCCAACAAGATACGGTACGAAGAAAGCATGCCAGGAAACTGTTGGCGCAGAGGATACTCCGGTGGTACGACGGATAGAAGAGGATCAAAACATTCTGGATTCAAACGTGAGAGACTTTTCCACTACGGATAGACGGTGCAGCAAGAGTTGGGGCAACTTTTACTTGCACTAAAGTCTACTTTTCGTCCATGGACTACGAAAATAACGCTGTTCATTCAAGACTATGTCTGTTCCTCGACTGGAATATATCCGATAAGCTACTGTTATTTTAAGTCGGTCAGCAGTCGATCTCTGACGATATTGCAGACTCTGTCAGGAATCCTCGCGTCTTTATTGCAATACAGAAGTTCTTTTCTGAGTTCTTCGGAGTTCCATCAGTTTCGAGCTACTTACCAGTCATTCAGAGTTGATTGTCGAAGTACCAACGCTCTTTTCGAACTGTTTAAGAATTGTTATCGATCCGCAAGGAGTCGCAACAGCCTCGAACACAAATTTTTGCTATCATTCCTTCGCCTAACCACTCGAAAGAGTCTAACAGTTCAAGATAAAGAAATGAGCACCAGCTCTGTGTAACGTAAGCTACGTCGTAGATTTAAATTTAGAGTTTCGACTCGAGAAAATCAATTTGCAAACTATTCCAAAAGAATATACTGTTATATCGAACAGTCATTGGTATTCTGTTCGAGCCAGAAGTCCATCTCTGATATCGGTCACTTTTATCATTACTACTCGCGTCTGTGTTGCAATACAGAAGTTGTTTCCAAAGTTCCTGAGAGTTCAAACAGTTTCGAGCTCCTTACCATCCATTCTGAGCTAACTGTCGACGTACCAACGCTCTTTTGAAAATGTATAAAATTTTTCATTCGTCCGCAAAGTGTTGTAACAGCCTGGAATACGAATTTTCGACGTTATTCCTTCGTCTATCTACCCGAAAAAGTCTTACTGTTGACGAATGAGAGAGAAATAGCAACTCTGTGCAACTTGAGCTGTGTCGTAGATTCGGATTCCAAGCTTCAACGCCAGAAAATCAATTCGCCAAATACTTGGAAAGAATATACCGACGATAATCATTCGAGAGTAGGCAATGTTTCATCACTATAGTAATTTCCCACGATTGGAAATGAAATTTCGAAAGATAGGAATGAAAACAGCTGTAGTTACATCTCTATGATGTTTATTTTCTACAATGAGAAATTGATATCTTTCAGACGAGCCGAAGGTAAAGCAGATTGAGATCTGGACTGGAAGGAATCACCCAACAAGATACGGTACGAAGAAAGCATGCCAGGAAACTGTTGCCGCAGAGGATACTCCGGTGGTACGACGGAAAGAAGAGGATCAAAACATCCTGGATTCAAACGTAAGAGACTTTTCCACTACGGATGGACGGAACATGAGTTGGGGCAACTTTTACTTGTATAGAAGTCTACTTTTCGTCCATGGACTACGAAAATGACGCTGTTCATTCAAGACTATGTCTGTTCCTCGACTGGAATATATCCGATAAGCTACTGTTATTTTAAGTCGGTCAGCAGTCGATCTCTGACGATATTGCAGAACTCTGTGAGGAATCCTCGCGTCTTTATTGCAATACAGAAGTTTTTTTCTAAGTTTTTCGGAGTTCCATCACTTCTGAGCTACTTATCAGCCATTCAGAGTTGATTGTCGAAGTACCAACGCTCTTTTCAAACTGTTTGAGAATTGTTATCGATCCGCAAGGAGTTGCAACAGCCTCCAACACAAATTTTTGCTATTATTCCTTTGCCTAACCACTCGAAAGAGTCTAACAATTTAAGATAAAGAAATGAGCACCAGCTCTGTGTAACGTAAGCTACGTGGTAGATTTAAATTTAGAGTTTCGACTCGAGAAAATCGATTCGCAAACTATTCCAATAGAATATACTGTTATATCTAACAGTCATTGGCATCATGATCGAGCCAGAAGTCCATCTCTGATGTCGGTCCCTTTATCATTACTACTCGCGTCTACATCGCAATACAGAAGTTGTTTCCAACGTTCCTGAGAGTTGCAACAGTTTTTAGCTCCTTACCATCCATTCTCAGTTCATTGTCGAAGTACCAACGCTCTTTTGAAAATGCATAAAATTTTTCAATCGTTCGCAAAGCGTTCTAACAGCCTGGAATACGAATATTCGACGCTATTCCTTTACCTATCCACTCTAAAAAGTCTCATTGTTCACGAAAGAGAGAGAAATACCAACTCTGTGTAACTTGAGCTATGTCGTAGATTGGAATGCCAAGTTTCAACGTGAGAAAATCAATTCGCAATATACCTGGAAAGAATGTAGCGACGATAATTATCGGAGATTAGGCAATGTTTTATCACTGTAGTACTTTTCCACGCTTGGAAATGAAATTTTGAAAGATAGGGATGAAAACAGCTCTAGTTACATCGCTATTATCTTTATTTTCTGCAATGAGAAATTGATTTCTTTCAGACAACCTGAAGGAAAAGCAGATTGAGATCTGGACTCGAAGGAATCACCCAACAAGATACGGTACGAAGAAAGCATGCCAGGAAACTGTTGGCGCAGAGGATACTCCGGTTGTACGACGGAAAGAAGAGGATCAAAACATCCTGGATTCAAACGTAAGAGACTTTTCCACTACGGACGGACGGAATATGAGTTGGGGCAACTTTCACTCGTATAAAAGTCTACTTTTCGTCCATGGCCTAAGAAAATGAGGCCGTTCATTTAAGACTATGTCTGTTTCTCGACAGGAATATATCCAACAAGCTACTGTTATTTCAATTAGGTGAGCAGTCTATCTCTGACGATATGACAGAATTCCGTCAGGAATCTTCGCGTCTCAATTGCAATACAGAAGTTCCTTTCCGTGTTCTCCAGACTTACAACAGTTTCGAGCTCCAAAAAAATGCTCATTCCAAATATTGTTGCGAAAATTACATCAGTGCGTCTGGAATATAAATCTTCTGCTTCTCTAATATGTCTCTATTAGATTGTCGTGAACCAGACATGGGCAGAGGACTGATCATGAGGGGACGATGCTAAGAAGTAGCGACCAGCCAAGATCGTGATATAATTTCGACCAATAATCTTCTCACCGAATATGTAAACCCTACGTTTTGTAATACATCATGCTAACTAATTTTGATTTTCTACTACATCGAAGAATTGAAAGTCGCCTACCTGCAGAGGATTTTTGGACTTCATTATCCTATTTCTGCATTCGAATTGAAATCAATAGGCATTGCAATATTCTTATTTCCATTTTTCAGTCAAGCCTCTCCACTCCAAAACCGATGACTTTCAATTGAACTGCGAATTCCATATCCAGTAGCCCTGTTCCGGCCACTGCATCAAGACCGATCGACCATCAGTACTGAACGAGGAATGGCACCATCATCCATTCGTCGCGGTATGGCCGGGAGAGACTTACATCCGAGTTAATCAGTGGTGAAAGTAAATAATTAACCGGACCCTCAATCATCACACCAGAGCAGTTTCGCCGGCAAAGATTCGACACAGCGACGACCGATGATTAGGATCGAATCCCTTAAGCTAAGTGATCTATTCCCTCGTATATTTACAGCTCTTTCAGTTGAATTTTTAACGTATAATATCTACCATTTTATTCATTACCGTATGTTATAATTACACACAAATAATTCAATAGTACCATTTCCGTTTTATAGGTCTTTCAGCTTCTCTAGGTTCGACAGATTCTACAAGATTTACATATTTCATCCATACTTGACGTCATCCATGTCCTAAATATTCCATGTTTTAATATCTACGTACTTCGTTGATTAATGTTTGTCGAAATTACCCACACATGATTCGAACAGGTCCTACATGTCGTACAAGTTCCACGAGATGAACGAATTTTATTGTTTCCATGCTTTTCTATCACTTTTTCTCTCGTTCATTAATATTATTACCAACTGTTGCGTTTTCTGATTCATCATAACCATTATGTCGAATATTAACGTAGCGCACTGAAAATTATTTTACTATATCTTTTTTCCGTAACGCTGTGAAAAATGATCGTCTCTGCTTCTTTCTAATTACCTAATTAATTCATCGTCTCTCGTCACAACTATTCATCGCTTGAAATTTGAATAATACTCGTTACATTTTATAGCCCCTACAGGTTTCGCAGGCTTCACAAGTTCTTCAAGTCCCCGAAGTTGTACGGGATTGCGGGTTTCATCAATTCGATAATATCGAAACAGCATTATCGTTCGACCGACAGCTCAACGGACATTTCCAATACCTCGGATGCACGGATCTTGCCTCCGATCCGGTCAGTGTTGCACCAAACGCATAGGAGACTGGCATCCAACATCACGCAGCTTTTCATCATGGAATAATCCACCAACACAACGGCGAGCCTTGTAGTACACCAGCCGAAAATTGTATATGATTATAACAGACCTCAAAGCGCATTACATTAATATCAGATTCCTAGAGGGTACGTAACTCTAGCGGCAGCAAAGTTCGTTCTCCTAATCGCAATTAAAATCTCACGTTTCAGAATTGAAGAGGGAAAATAAGACCCGGATAGTTTACTCATCAAGTCATCCGTACCATACGGCTACCGGGCTGTTAGGACATAACATGGGAGCAGTTACGGAGCATCACGGCCACCCACCGACAAACCTCTTCCCGTTGGAGTAACCCTTGTCACGGATAAGCAGGATATCCGCATTTTTCCTCATACTTTCAAGGCTACTTGGTTCTACTCGGTAGTCCGAAGGCAAATACAAATACTAAATATTAGTTCTAAGTCCAATAACTCGAATTTCTTCAATAACAAAGTCCAATACCAATAGAAACACGTATCAGGGTGAAACTTGGATATTTGCGTCGAATCGACAAAAGTTAAGAGATTTATAAATCCTAATAAAAGGAGTATTTACCTTATTCACTTTCTATTAAACGTATAGGTAGACTTACCTTGCGTTTGGGATATATTTGGACGTGAAAAAAGGCATCGAGAGGCTTGGAAACGAATACAACAGTAGATCGCTACAGAATTGATCGGGAAACATATTAATTTTCCAAACATCGAACCCAACTCAATATCGATGATGAATTACTTTCGGGTCTTCATAGATACCGGCTATAACAATCAACGGATCGAAAAATCCGTTCACGCACGCGGCATCGATACTAGCTTATCGACATTGTCGATTTTGTTGGAAATAGTTCCGAATTCATAACGAAGCTCGTTCAGAGGAAGAGAAAGTACATTCAGGAAGAAAGTGATTACAGAAATAAACCAGCAATTACAGGTGTAATTAATTATTTCAGATTACGTGCAATCGCGTTGGTCGCAGGCTCTGGATTTCTACTCCGCATCGACGGCGGTGGAAACAGCGACGTGGCGAAAGGGAACAGCGATTCAACGGCCGAGTCCCAGGTAAAGAATCCCCAAGCCGTCGTTACATCCGCACATCCGGAGCAGGGGTCTGGGACGACGAATTGATTCATAGAAGTCCAACGACTCCTGGTTAGCTGCAATAATCGGTATCCTAATTCAGCCAGAAGTCAAGCTCTGACGATATTAGTGAATTTTATCACAGTTCCTCGCGTCTTTGTCACAATATACAAAAGTTCTTATCAATGTTTTTCGGAGTCGGAACAGTTTCGAGCTTCTCGCCAGCCATTCAGAGTCGACCGTCAAGCACAAGAGCTCTTTTGAAAATATCTGAAAATTCTTTTTGGTCCGCACGCAGTCTCAACAGCTTCGAGCACGAATTTTCGATAATATTCCTGCGCCGGACCACTCGACAGAGTCTCAACAATTAACAAATGAGAAACCAATAACAACTCTGTGTAACGTGAGCTACGTCGTAGAATTGAACTCCAAGTTCCGACGCGAGAGAATCAATTTGCAAACCATTTCAAAAGAACATACCGGCAATATGTAGTTATTCATCAGAACGCCAAGTTTTATTATCATAGAACCTTCTCTCGTTCGGAAAACGATTTTCGCAAAGAAGGAACGAAAGCAGCTCTTGTTCCGTACGTCATCGCACGTTTATCTAGCTTTCTTTTTCACCAAAAGTTTTTCAACAGTTTCATCAATTCTTTTCTCATTCGAACGCATGGAAAAAAGGGACGTGGTCGTCCCGTAGACGAGAAACGAACGTTGAATGGTTTTTGTCGTCTGTTTCAGGAGGAACAAGTCGTCGTCGACCCAGCTACCGGAGGTCTTCTCGATCTTCACGTCGGCAAGAGCCCCAATCTTCCGCCGTACATCTCGAGAACGAACGACAGACGTGCGACGGTTCTCCTTATAAATTTCAAGGAGACTGACTCGTCATCGGATCTTTTACGATAGTTTCATCAACCTCGACGGTCAGCAGGCGTCCAAATTCAGTCAGATAGCTATCGTCATTCAGCGAATATACCTATCGTCGACGGATTATCGCCGCTTAATAGATTTTAAGATGAATTTGAAAGGAAGCAATCGCAAAACCCTGGATTTGCCAGCAGTTTTACGAATTATCGGCATTAGAAAAGCATAGAAATACGAGCGTGTACATTTTGCAGCTTAAAAACAAACGTTCAATGGTTTTCGTCGTCTGTTTCAGAAAGAACGAGTCGTCACAGACCAACCATCGAACGTTTCCTCGATTTTTACGTTCGCAAATCCTCTAAATCTTCTTCTCTTCGTCACCAGGAGAAACTACGGACGTAGGCCGATTCTTTTCATCAATCAGAAGAATACCGGCTCGTAATCGGAGCCAAAGTTACGGACATTCGAAGGATCCGGCGTCCGTTGGACGTCGATTTTGGGACCTAAGTCCCTTTCTAGGCTCGTATCTCGCGTCCAGACGGTCCGAAGGGGTATGAATCGGTCATCAAACGACAGAGCGTCTCACGACCTTCGAGAAAAGACCGCACATCGATACTTTCCGTCCATCCGAGCGAAAGTTACGGACCTCCGAAGGATTCGGCGTCCGTTGGACGTCGATTTTGGGACCTAAGACCCTTTCTGGGCTCGTATCTCGCGTCCAGACGGCCCGAAGGGGTATAAATCGGTCATCAAACGACAGAGCGTCTCACGACCTTCGAGAAAAGACCGCACATCGATACTTTCCGTCCATCCGAGCGAAAGTTACGGACCTCCGAAGGATTCGGCGTCCGTTGGACGTCGATTTTGGGACCTAAGACCCTTTCTGGGCTCGTATCTCGCGTCCAGACGGCCCGAAGGGGTATGAATCGGTCATCATACGACGGAGCGTCTCACGACCTTCGAGAAAAGACCGCACATCGATACTTTCCGTCCATCCGAGCGAAAGTTACGGACCTCCGAAGGATTCGGCGTCCGTTGGACGTCGATTTTGGGACCTAAGACCCTTTCTGGGCTCGTATCTCGCGTCCAGACGGCCCGAAGGGGTATAAATCGGTCATCAAACGACAGAGCGTCTCACGACCTTCGAGAAAAGACCGCACATCGATACTTTCCGTCCATCCGAGCGAAAGTTACGGACCTCCGAAGGATTCGGCGTCCGTTGGACGTCGATTTTGGGACCTAAGACCCTTTCTGGGCTCGTATCTCGCGTCCAGACGGCCCGAAGGGGTATGAATCGGTCATCAATCGACAGAGCGTCTCACGACCTTCGAGAAAAGACCGCACATCGATACTTTCCGTCCATCCGAGCGAAAGTTACGGACCTCCGAAGGATTCGGCGTCCGTTGGACGTCGATTTTGGGACCTGAGACCCTTTCTGGGCTCGTATCTCGCGTCCAGACGGCCCGAAGGGGTATAAATCGGTCATCAATCGACAGAGCGTCTCACGACCTTCGAGAAAAGACCGCACATCGATACTTTTCGTCCATCCGAGCGGAAGTTACGGACCTCCGAAGGATTCGGCGTCCGTTGGACGTCGATTTTGGGTCCTAAGACCCTTTCTGGGCTCGTATCTCGCGTCCAGACGGTCCGAAGGGGTATGAATCGGTCATCATACGACGGAGCGTCTCACGACCTTCGAGAAAAGACCGCACATCGATACTTTCCGTCCATCCGAGCGAAAGTTACGGACCTCCGAAGGATTCGGCGTCCGTTGGACGTCGATTTTGGGACCTAAGACCCTTTCTGGGCTCGTATCTCGCGTCCAGACGGCCCGAAGGGGTATGAATCGGTCGTCAATCGACAGAGCGTCTCACGACCTTCGAGAAAAGACCGCACATCGATACTTTCCGTCCATCCGAGCGAAAGTTACGGACCTCCGAAGGATTCGGCGTCCGTTGGACGTCGATTTTGGGACCTGAGACCCTTTCTGGGCTCGTATCTCGCGTCCAGACGGCCCGAAGGGGTATAAATCGGTCATCAAACGACAGAGCGTCTCACGACCTTCGAGAAAAGACCGCACATCGATACTTTCCGTCCATCCGAGCGAAAGTTACGGACCTCCGAAGGATTCGGCGTCCGTTGGACGTCGATTTTGGGACCTAAGACCCTTTCAGGGCTCGTATCTCGCGTCCAGACGGCCCGAAGGGGTATAAATCGGTCATCAAACGACAGAGCGTCTCACGACCTTCGAGAAAAGACCGCACATCGATACTTTCCGTCCATCCGAGCGAAAGTTACGGACCTCCGAAGGATTCGGCGTCCGTTGGACGTCGATTTTGGGACCTGAGACCCTTTCTGGGCTCGTATCTCGCGTCCAGACGGCCCGAAGGGGTATAAATCGGTCATCAATCGACAGAGCGTCTCACGACCTTCGAGAAAAGACCGCACATCGATACTTTTCGTCCATCCGAGCGGAAGTTACGGACCTCCGAAGGATTCGGCGTCCGTTGGACGTCGATTTTGGGTCCTAAGACCCTTTCTGGGCTCGTATCTCGCGTCCAGACGGTCCGAAGGGGTATGAATCGGTCATCATACGACGGAGCGTCTCACGACCTTCGAGAAAAGACCGCACATCGATACTTTCCGTCCATCCGAGCGAAAGTTACGGACCTCCGAAGGATTCGGCGTCCGTTGGACGTCGATTTTGGGACCTAAGACCCTTTCTGGGCTCGTATCTCGCGTCCAGACGGCCCGAAGGGGTATAAATCGGTCATCAAACGACAGAGCGTCTCACGACCTTCGAGAAAAGACCGCACATCGATACTTTCCGTCCATCCGAGCGAAAGTTACGGACCTCCGAAGGATTCGGCGTCCGTTGGACGTCGATTTTGGGACCTAAGACCCTTTCTGGGCTCGTATCTCGCGTCCAGACGGCCCGAAGGGGTATGAATCGGTCATCAATCGACAGAGCGTCTCACGACCTTCGAGAAAAGACCGCACATCGATACTTTCCGTCCATCCGAGCGAAAGTTACGGACCTCCGAAGGATTCGGCGTCCGTTGGACGTCGATTTTGGGACCTGAGACCCTTTCTGGGCTCGTATCTCGCGTCCAGACGGCCCGAAGGGGTATAAATCGGTCATCAATCGACAGAGCGTCTCACGACCTTCGAGAAAAGACCGCACATCGATACTTTTCGTCCATCCGAGCGGAAGTTACGGACCTCCGAAGGATTCGGCGTCCGTTGGACGTCGATTTTGGGTCCTAAGACCCTTTCTGGGCTCGTATCTCGCGTCCAGACGGTCCGAAGGGGTATGAATCGGTCATCATACGACGGAGCGTCTCACGACCTTCGAGAAAAGACCGCACATCGATACTTTCCGTCCATCCGAGCGAAAGTTACGGACCTCCGAAGGATTCGGCGTCCGTTGGACGTCGATTTTGGGACCTAAGACCCTTTCTGGGCTCGTATCTCGCGTCCAGACGGCCCGAAGGGGTATGAATCGGTCGTCAATCGACAGAGCGTCTCACGACCTTCGAGAAAAGACCGCACATCGATACTTTCCGTCCATCCGAGCGAAAGTTACGGACCTCCGAAGGATTCGGCGTCCGTTGGACGTCGATTTTGGGACCTGAGACCCTTTCTGGGCTCGTATCTCGCGTCCAGACGGCCCGAAGGGGTATAAATCGGTCATCAAACGACAGAGCGTCTCACGACCTTCGAGAAAAGACCGCACATCGATACTTTCCGTCCATCCGAGCGAAAGTTACGGACCTCCGAAGGATTCGGCGTCCGTTGGACGTCGATTTTGGGACCTGAGACCCTTTCAGGGCTCGTATCTCGCGTCCAGACGGCCCGAAGGGGTATAAATCGGTCATCAAACGACAGAGCGTCTCACGACCTTCGAGAAAAGACCGCACATCGATACTTTCCGTCCATCCGAGCGAAAGTTACGGACCTCCGAAGGATTCGGCGTCCGTTGGACGTCGATTTTGGGACCTGAGACCCTTTCTGGGCTCGTATCTCGCGTCCAGACGGCCCGAAGGGGTATAAATCGGTCATCAATCGACAGAGCGTCTCACGACCTTCGAGAAAAGACCGCACATCGATACTTTTCGTCCATCCGAGCAGAAGTTACGGACCTCCGAAGGATTCGGCGTCCGTTGGACGTCGATTTTGGGTCCTAAGACCCTTTCTGGGCTCGTATCTCGCGTCCAGACGGTCCGAAGGGGTATGAATCGGTCATCATACGACGGAGCGTCTCACGACCTTCGAGAAAAGACCGCACATCGATACTTTCCGTCCATCCGAGCGAAAGTTACGGACCTCCGAAGGATTCGGCGTCCGTTGGACGTCGATTTTGGGACCTAAGACCCTTTCTGGGCTCGTATCTCGCGTCCAGACGGCCCGAAGGGGTATGAATCGGTCATCATACGACAGAGCGTCTCACGACCTTCGAGAAAAGACCGCACATCGATACTTTCCGTCCATCCGAGCGAAAGTTACGGACCTCCGAAGGATTCGGCGTCCGTTGGACGTCGATTTTGGGACCTAAGACCCTTTCTGGGCTCGTATCTCGCGTCCAGACGGCCCGAAGGGGTATGAATCGGTCGTCAATCGACAGAGCGTCTCACGACCTTCGAGAAAAGACCGCACATCGATACTTTCCGTCCATCCGAGCGAAAGTTACGGACCTCCGAAGGATTCGGCGTCCGTTGGACGTCGATTTTGGGACCTGAGACCCTTTCTGGGCTCGTATCTCGCGTCCAGACGGCCCGAAGGGGTATAAATCGGTCATCAAACGACAGAGCGTCTCACGACCTTCGAGAAAAGACCGCACATCGATACTTTCCGTCCATCCGAGCGAAAGTTACGGACCTCCGAAGGATTCGGCGTCCGTTGGACGTCGATTTTGGGACCTAAGACCCTTTCTGGGCTCGTATCTCGCGTCCAGACGGCCCGAAGGGGTATAAATCGGTCATCAAACGACAGAGCGTCTCACGACCTTCGAGAAAAGACCGCACATCGATACTTTCCGTCCATCCGAGCGAAAGTTACGGACCTCCGAAGGATTCGGCGTCCGTTGGACGTCGATTTTGGGACCTAAGACCCTTTCTGGGCTCGTATCTCGCGTCCAGACGGCCCGAAGGGGTATAAATCGGTCATCAAACGACAGAGCGTCTCACGACCTTCGAGAAAAGACCGCACATCGATACTTTCCGTCCATCCGAGCGAAAGTTACGGACCTCCGAAGGATTCGGCGTCCGTTGGACGTCGATTTTGGGACCTAAGACCCTTTCTGGGCTCGTATCTCGCGTCCAGACGGCCCGAAGGGGTATGAATCGGTCATCAATCGACAGAGCGTCTCACGACCTTCGAGAAAAGACCGCACATCGATACTTTCCGTCCATCCGAGCGAAAGTTACGGACCTCCGAAGGATTCGGCGTCCGTTGGACGTCGATTTTGGGACCTGAGACCCTTTCTGGGCTCGTATCTCGCGTCCAGACGGCCCGAAGGGGTATAAATCGGTCATCAAACGACAGAGCGTCTCACGACCTTCGAGAAAAGACCGCACATCGATACTTTCCGTCCATCCGAGCGAAAGTTACGGACCTCCGAAGGATTCGGCGTCCGTTGGACGTCGATTTTGGGACCTAAGACCCTTTCAGGGCTCGTATCTCGCGTCCAGACGGCCCGAAGGGGTATAAATCGGTCATCAAACGACAGAGCGTCTCACGACCTTCGAGAAAAGACCGCACATCGATACTTTCCGTCCATCCGAGCGAAAGTTACGGACCTCCGAAGGATTCGGCGTCCGTTGGACGTCGATTTTGGGACCTAAGACCCTTTCTGGGCTCGTATCTCGCGTCCAGACGGCCCGAAGGGGTATAAATCGGTCATCAAACGACAGAGCGTCTCACGACCTTCGAGAAAAGACCGCACATCGATACTTTCCGTCCATCCGAGCGAAAGTTACGGACCTCCGAAGGATTCGGCGTCCGTTGGACGTCGATTTTGGGACCTAAGACCCTTTCTGGGCTCGTATCTCGCGTCCAGACGGCCCGAAGGGGTATAAATCGGTCATCAAACGACAGAGCGTCTCACGACCTTCGAGAAAAGACCGCACATCGATACTTTCCGTCCATCCGAGCGAAAGTTACGGACCTCCGAAGGATTCGGCGTCCGTTGGACGTCGATTTTGGGACCTAAGACCCTTTCTGGGCTCGTATCTCGCGTCCAGACGGCCCGAAGGGGTATGAATCGGTCATCAATCGACAGAGCGTCTCACGACCTTCGAGAAAAGACCGCACATCGATACTTTCCGTCCATCCGAGCGAAAGTTACGGACCTCCGAAGGATTCGGCGTCCGTTGGACGTCGATTTTGGGACCTTAGACCCTTTCAGGGCTCGTATCTCGCGTCCAGACGGCCCGAAGGGGTATGAATCGGTCATCATACGACAGAGCGTCTCACGACCTTCGAGAAAAGACCGCACATCGATACTTTTCGTCCATCCGAGCGGAAGTTACGGACCTCCGAAGGATTCGGCGTCCGTTGGACGTCGATTTTGGGTCCTAAGACCCTTTCTGGGCTCGTATCTCGCGTCCAGACGGTCCGAAGGGGTATGAATCGGTCATCATACGACGGAGCGTCTCACGACCTTCGAGAAAAGACCGCACATCGATACTTTCCGTCCATCCGAGCGAAAGTTACGGACTTCCGAAGGATCCGGCGTCCGTTGGACGTCGATTTTGGGACCTAAGACCCTTTCTGGGCTCGTATCTCGCGTCCAGACGGTCCGAAGGGGTATGAATCGGTCATCAAACGACAGAGCGTCTCACGACCTTCCAGAAAAGACCGCACATCGATACTTTCCGTCCATCCGAGCGAAAGTTACGGACTTCCGAAGGATCCGGCGTCCGTTGGACGTCGATTTCGAGATCGAAGTTTCTTTCTCGAGAATCCTGACCAAACCCAAGCTGCCGAAACCCAGGTTAGAATCCTGACCTAACTCAACCTATTTACAATTAAATGGCCGACATTTTGACCAGAAAACAAAATGGCGGCGACCCGAATTCAAAAACAAAATGGCGGCAACCGGTAAATGAAAACAAAATGGCGGCGTTTCCGGTTAAAAACAAAATGGCGGCGTTTCCGGTTCAATAACAAAATGGCGGCGTTTCCGGTGGAACAACAAAATGGCGGCGATCGGTGAATGCAAACAAAATGGCGGATATTTTTTTGGAAAACAAAATGGCGGCACTTCCGGTTCAAAAACAAAATGACGGCTATCCGTTCCCAAAACAAAATGGCGGCGTTTCCGGTGGAACAACAAAATGGCGGCGCTTCCGGCGAAACAACAAAATGGCGGCGATCGGTGAATGTAAACAAAATGGCGGATATTTTTTTGAGAAACAAAATGGCGGAAATCTTCTTGGAAAACAAGATGGTGGCACTTCCGGCTTAGAACAAAATGGCGGCGTATCCGGTTGAAAACAAAATGGCGGCGATCGGTGACCAAAAACAAAATGGCGGCACTTCCGGTCGAAAACAAAATGGCGGCGTTTCCAGTTGGAAACAAAATGGCGGCGATCGATATCCAGAAACAAAATGGCGGATATTTTCTTGAAAAACAAAATGGCGGCATTTCCGTTTCGACAACAAAATGGCGGCGATCATAAAATGAAAACAAAATGGCGGCATTTCTGTGAAAAACAAAATGGCGGCGTTTCCGTTCGAAAACAAAATGGCAGCAATCGGTTTCAAAAAACGAAATGGCGGCACTTCCGGCGGAACAACAAAATGGCGGCGCTTTCGGTGGAACAACAAAATGGCGGCGATCAATATTCAAAAACAAAATGGCGGCGTATCAGGTTAAATAACAAAATGGCGGCACTTCCGGTCCAAAAACAAAATGGCGGCCATATTTCCGAAAAACAAAATGGCGGCATTTCCGGTTCGACAACAAAATGGCGGCGATCATAAAATGAAAACAAAATGGCGGCATTTCCGTGAAAAACAAAATGTCGGCACTTCCGGAGGAGCAACAAAATGGCGGCATTTCCGGTGGAACAACAAAATGGCGGCCATTTTTGGAAAACAAAATGGCGGCATTTCCGGTTGAAAACAAAATGGCGGCGTTACCGGTGGAACAACAAAATGGCGGCGATCGATATCCAAAAACAAAATGGCGGCATTTCCGGTTGAAAACAAAATGGCGGCCACTTTTTGGAAAACAAAATGGCGGCACTTCCGGTGGAACAACAAAATGGCGGCACTTCCAGTTCAAAAACAAAATGGCGGCGTTTCCGGCGGAACAACAAAATGGCGGCCATTTTTTGGGAAACAAAATGGCGGCACTTCCGGCAGAACAACAAAATGGCGGCCATTTATGGAAAACAAAATGGCGGCACTTTCGGTGGAACAACGAAATGGCGGCACTTCCGGTTCAAAAACAAAATGGCGGCACTTCCGGTTCAAAAACAAAATGGCGGCGATCGGGAAATGTAAACAAAATGGCGGCGATCGGTGACCAAAAACAAAATGGCGGCACTTCCGGTCGAAAACAAAATGGCGGCGATCGGTGACCAAAAACAAAATGGCGGCATTTCCGGTTCGACAACAAAATGGCGGCCATTTCCCTGAAAAACAAAATGGCGGCGTTTCCGTCCGAAAACAAAATGGCGGCAATCGGTTTCAAAAAACAAAATGGCGGCACTTCCGGCGGAACAACAAAATGGCGGCGCTTTCGGTGGAACAACAAAATGGCGGCGATCAATATTCAAAAACAAAATGGCGGCGTATCCGGTTAAATAACAAAATGGCGGCACTTCCGGTCCAAAAACAAAATGGCGGCCATATTTCCAAAAAACAAAATGGCGGCATTTCCGTGAAAAACAAAATGGCGGCGTTTCCGGCGTAACAACAAAATGGCGGCCATTTTCTGAAAAACAAAATGGCGGCGTTTCCAGTTGGAAACAAAATGGCGGCGATCGATATCCAGAAACAAAATGGCGGATATTTTTTTGGAAAACAAAATGGCGGCATTACCGGTTCGTCAACAAAATGGCGGCGATCATAAAATGAAAACAAAATGGCGGACATTTCCCTGAAAAACAAAATGGCGGGATTACCGGTTCGTCAACAAAATGGCGGCGATTATAAAATGAAAACAAAATGGCGGACATTTCCCTGAAAAACAAAATGGCGGCGTTTCCGGTTGAAAACAAAATGGCGGCCATTTTTTGGAAAACAAAATGGCGGCATTTCCGTGAAAAACAAAATGGCGGCACTTCCGGTGGAACAACAAAATGGCGGTCATTTTGAGAAAACAAAATGGCGGCACTTTCGGCAGAACAACAAAATGGCGTCACTTCCGGTTCAAAAACAAAATGGCGTCACTTCCGGTTCAATACTTTCAGTGGAACAACAAAATGGCGGCACTTCCGGAGGAGCAACAAAATGGCGGCCATTTTTGGAAAACAAAATGGCGGCGTTTCCGGCGGAACAACAAAATGGCCGCCATTTTCTGAAAAACAAAATGGCGGCGATCGATATTCAAAAACAAAATGGCGGATATTTTCTCGAAAAACAAAATGGCGGCATTGCCGGTTTTCACAACAAAATGGCGGCGATCATAAAATGAAAACAAAATGGCGGCACTTCCGGAGAAGCAACAAAATGGCGGCATTTCAGGTGGAACAACAAAATGGCGGCCATTTTTAGAAAACAAAATGGCGGCACTTCCGGTTCAAAAACAAAATGGCGGCGATCCGTTCCCAAAACAAAATGGCGGCGTTTCCGGTGGAACAACAAAATGGCGGCGCTCGATATTCAAAAACAAAATGGCGGCACTTCCGGTTAAAAACAAAATGGCGGCGATCGGGAAATGTAAACAAAATGGCGGCGATCGGTGACCAAAAACAAAATGGCGGCACTTCCGGTCCTCAAACAAAATGGCGGCCATATTTCCGAAAAACAAAATGGCGGCACTTCCGGTAGAACAACAAAATGGCGGCGTTTCCGGTGGAACAACAAAATGGCGGCATTTCCGTGAAAAACAAAATGGCGGCACTTCCGGAGGAGCAACAAAATGGCGGCGCTTCCGGCGGAACAACAAAATGGCGGCCAACTTTCTGAAAAACAAAATGGCGGCCAACTTTCTGAAAAACAAAATGGCGGCACTTCCGGTGGAACAACAAAATGGCGGCGTTTCCGGTTCAAAAACAAAATGGCGGCGTTTCCGGCGGAACAACAAAATGGCGGCCATTTTTTGGGAAACAAAATGGCGGCACTTCCGGTGGAACAACAAAATGGCGGACATTTTTGGAAAAACAAAATGGCGGCGCTTCCGGTGGAACAACAAAATGGCGGACATTTTCTGAAAAACAAAATGGCGGCACTTCCGGTTTAAAAACAAAATGGCGGCGATCCGTCCCCAAAACAAAATGGCGTCGTTTCCGGCGGAACAACAAAATGGCGGCGTTTCCGGTAGAACAACAAAATGGCGGCATTTCCGGTGGAACAACAAAATGGCGGCGATCGATATTCAAAAACAAAATGGCGTCGTTTCCGGTGGAACAACAAAATGGCGGCATTTCCGGTGGAACAACAAAATGGCGGCGTTTCCGGCGGAACAACAAAATGGCGGCGTTTCCGGTTCAAAAACAAAATGGCGGCCATTTTACCGAAAATCCAAAATGGCGGCACTTCCGGTTCGAAAATAAAATGGCGGCGTTTCCGGTTCAAAAACAAAATGGCGGCGTTTCCGGTTTAAAAACAAAATGGCGGCTATTTTACCGAAAATCCAAAATGGCCGCCATTTTATCGAAAATCCAAAATGGCGGCACTTCCGGTTCAAAAACAAAATGGCGGCCATTTTTTCGAAAATCCAAAATGGCGGCACTTCCGGTTCGAAAACAAAATGGCGGCCATATTTCCAAAAAACAAAATGGCGGCCATATTTCCAAAAAACAAAATGGCGGCCATTTTTTCGAAAATCCAAAATGGCGGCACTTCCGGTTCAAAAACAAAATGGCGGCGATTTTGGCCAAAATCCAAAATGGCGGCGATTTTGGCCAAAAAACAAAATGGCGGCCAAAATCGCGAAAAATCCAAAATGGCGGCCATTTTGGCCAAAATCCAAAATGGCCGCCATTTTGGCTAAAATTCAAAATGGCCGCCATTTTACCGAAAATCCAAAATGGCGGCCATTTTGGCCAAAATCCAAAATGGCCGCCATTTTGGCTAAAATTCAAAATGGCCGCCATTTTACCGAAAATCCAAAATGGCGGCCATTTTGGCCAAAAAACAAAATGGCGGCCATTTTGGCCAAAAATCCAAAATGGCCGCCATTTCGGCCAAAAAACAAAATGGCGGCCAAAACGGCCCAAAATCCAAAATGGCCGCCATTTCGGCCAAAATTCAAAATGGCCGCTATTTCGGCCAAAAAACAAAATGGCGGCCAAAATCGCGAAAATCCAAAATGGCCGCCATTTTGGCCAAAAAACAAAATGGCGGCGTTTTTGGCCAAAAAACAAAATGGCGGCCATTTTGGCCAAAAATCCAAAATGGCGGCCATTTTGGCCAAAATTCAAAATGGCCGCCATTTCGGCCAAAAAACAAAATGGCGGCCAAAACGGCCCAAAATTCAAAATGGCGGCCATTTTGGCCAAAAATTCAAAATGGCCGCCATTTCGGCCAAAAAACAAAATGGCGGCCAAAATCGCGAAAAATCCAAAATGGCGGCGTTTTTGGCCAAAAAACAAAATGGCGGCGTTTTTGGCCAAAAAACAAAATGGCGGCGTTTTTGGCCAAAAAACAAAATGGCGGCGTTTTTGGCCAAAAAACAAAATGGCGGCGTTTTTGGCCAAAATGGCGGCGAAAACGCCGAAAATCCAAAATGGCCGCCGTTTTGGCCAAAATTCAAAATGGCCGCCATTTCGGCCAAAAAACAAAATGGCGGCCAAAACGGCCCAAAATGGCGGCCAAAACGCCGAAAATCCAAAATGGCGGCCGTTTTTGGCCAAAAATCCAAAATGGCGGCCAAAAAACAAAATGGCGGCCGTTTTTGGCCGAAAATCCAAAATGGCGGCCAAAAAAACAAAATGGCGGCCAAAAAACAAAATGGCGGCCAAAAAACAAAATGGCGGCCGTTTTTGGCCAAAAAAACAAAATGGCGGCCAAAAAAACAAAATGGCGGCCAAAAAACAAAATGGCGGCCAAAAAACAAAATGGCGGCCGTTTTTGGCCAAAAA